>CM076580.1:1416390637-1416898812 GCA_034641835.2 Pinus albicaulis | reverse complement strand
ATTTCGGATTTGGATTTATCTGACATTAATAGCTTTGGCCCTGCTTCTAGTGCCAAAAATGTTGAAGCCTCGAAAATCGCTGCTTCAAACATTGAGATGATGCAGATCTCTTGAGGGGGAGACGAAGATCTAAAACTAATCTGGGTGCGACGAATCTGTGAAAATTAGAATGCCAAAAAAAAAAAGAGAACACAAAGAAAATAAAACCACAAAGAAACTTGTTTTATTAAAACAGAGAATAACTTTAGAAGCTACATTGTGGCAGACAATCTGTCCTTTTACAAACTGAGGCTGTTATTTATAGCCTTTTTTGAGTTACAATACCATGTGTAGATACCATAGGCCAATACCATGGGTAGATACCACTTACAATACCATGGGTAAATCCCATGTGTGGATGAATACCATGGGTGGATACATACCATGGGTCACTTACAATACCATGGGTGAATAAATATCATGGGTGGATGAATACCATGGTTCGATGCCATTTACAATACCATGGGTAAATTCCATGGGTGGATGGATAACATGGGTAGATGAATACCATGGGTTGATGCCATTTTCCATTTGGATCATTCCTCCCTCCTCAAGAAGCAATGACCCCCATTGCGTGACGTTCCCTCCTGAGAAGCCTTTGTTGAATATGAAGAGCCACTGAAGAGAAGGGTTTTGTGTAGTTAACCCATAACTGTGATGAACGAAGATCCGAGGATAGAGATACCCTGTAATGCTTGTGACCAACTGTGATATTGACAGTGTGCGGCCTAGCAAATGGACTTCGATGAAGTGTGGGTTTTTGGATGAACCAAAACCATGACAAACGAAGATCCGAGGATAGAGATACCCTGTAATACTTGTGACCAACTGTGTGACTAACAGTGTGCGGCCTAGCAAATGGACTTCGATGAAAAATATTTTGTGTGGTTGACCCATAACCGTGATGCTGATTGTTGATGAAGTAGCAGGTGCCTACATAGCTTGGGGTGGGAGGGCACGTCTCCAAATAACCCAAGCCGAACGCTGCTATGATCAAACTGATGAATGTGAAGCAGGTGCCTACTAAAGCGGGGTGGGAGGGCATGTCTCCAAAGGGAACCCGCTCCGAATGCTGCTCCAGATTTAAAATGAGCATAACTCAGTCAATATAACTCAGAATATTTATTATAACCTGTTTTTTGAAATGGAATGATCATTCTGCATCATTTCATGTGTTTGAAACCACTATCTGGAGACTCTAGACTCTCAGATTTGCGCTGGAACTGGCACGCCGTCACAAAATTTCTGAAAAAATAGTTGATTTTAAATCAACGATAACTCCCACATCCGGACTCCGATTCAACCGATTTTTTTTTTTTAACTTGGGTGATTTTTCAAGAGGAGCTCAGATCTATCTCTATTTCTCTGAAATTTTGTACTAAAAATTTCGAAAAATGACAGGAGAGCTGCCGTCCATGAATTGTTGTCAAAAAAATTGCTTCAACATTGCTGATTTTGAATTAGCGATATCTCCCTCATCCGAACTCCAATTTGGCCGATTTTTTTTTTGAATTTGAGTATTTTTTCGCAAGGAATCCAGATCTGGTCTTTGTTTTTGCAAATTTTTTACCAAAATTTTCAGATCTGATCTGAAAACTCGCCGCCCAAAAACATTCATGGATTTTGCTGAAGATTGCTGCAAAACATTGAAACTGAAATATGTTTCAAACCCTCATTCCCATGGAGGCGTAACCTGAATCTGATACCACTGATACGGATCTTGGGGGGAGGTCCCTAAGATCTAAAAATTTGAAATGGATCTGACAAGATCTGCAAAATTAGAATGCCAGAAAAGAAGAGAGAACACAAAGAAAATAAAACCACAAAGAAACTTGTTTTATTAAAACAGAGAATAATTGTAGAAGCTACATTGTGGCAGACCATCTGTCCTTTTACAAACTAAGGCTTGTTATTTATAGCCTTTTTTTAGTCACAATACCATGTGTAGATACCATAGGACAATACCATGAGTAGATACCACTTACAATACCATGGGTAAATCCCATGTGTGGATGAATACCATGGGTGGATACATACCATGGGTCACTTACAATACCATGGGTGAATAAATATCATGGGTGGATGAATACCATGGGTCGATGCCATTTACAATACCATGGGTGAATTCCATGGGTGGATGGCTAACATGGGTAGATGAATACCATGGGTTGATGCCATTTTCCATTCAAATGGAGGATAACTTCACCCAGGTCGGGACCTTAAGAGAGCTCCTTTTGTTTTTTTTGTGGTGGCTCATTTTGAATTATAGGACAGTTTGGGTAATTTAAATGGGTTGGTAATGGAATGATTGGATGGAGGAAAATGGGACTAAATAATTGAAATAAAACTATCTAATCTAATTTAAAACTAATAAAACAATTCTAAAACTAACCCAGGCCTCAAATGTGAATACAACTTTAAATTGTTTCAATTAAACAATAACCATGCAAATGTAATACAGCTTAATTGAAATGTGCAACAACAAATAAAGATAACTCTGTTTAAGAAATTAAACAGAGTTATAATAACATATTGCATTCATCATCATATATCGTTTGCATATACTATAAAAGATAAATATTTCTATACACTCAGAAATGATATGTATAAAGAAATATTGTAAAGCGAATACACATAAACGATAGCAATTTAAAAGAGAATACCACATAACATAAGAAACTAATAGTGAATAGATAGAAATACCATATCCATCTCTATGCTTTCCAATGCAATCCGATATCCAAATCCAACAACTTCAATGTAAAATCAACTCCAAGATACGGAAATGTAATTCTTAAACGCAATTTCGCAGAGAATCACCAGATGTGATCCTTTATAAAAATATAGGAGTCAATGGAGTACAGAAATGTAATCTCCAAGTCAAAATATTACAAATTCAGGACCCCTTTCTAAATGCATGAAAGAGGTTTAAATAGGTACTTAACAAAAAATAACTAAAACTATTCCTACAATCTATCTAAATCAAAAAATATCTAGAAAAAAAATGCGATCTTGAGATAAACCGACTCATTGATTATCTGTTGTGTTTGATGTGCCCAGATGGTAGATTTTAAGCATTTCCTTCACTTCTTCAGGATGACTAAGCTTTGAATGCAACTGCCCTGGATATGTGGCATCAGATAATTCGGAAATGATGCAAATGATGGCATTTGAAATAAATTCTATTGTTGTCTGTTAACTATGCGGCTTAATAAGATAGGTCCACATTGTATCCCATGATATTCCTTGTAGTTGACCAATTTGATGATTTTTATTAATTATCTCTTGTTTCCATCTATGATCAGTTTCTTTTATCTTAGGTAATTGGTCGGGAGTACAATCTGCAATTAAATGGATTTCATATAAGTTATCATTCACCAGCTGTGTTACATTATTCATTATGCCTTTAGCTCTGGATGTGGCTCTTTTTGCTTTGATCAACCGATGTTCCCATTCTGCAAAAATAATTTCTTTATGTCTCTCCATAATCTTGGGAAGATCTGCTTTTCTTCATGATTCTGAGTCTTGCCATAAAATAAATTCAGAGATCTTTTCATCAACTTCATCAAATTCAATTTTAAGAGTGACTCCTTCATCTACCAAGGAAGATGTTAATTCACATAGGGATTCTACTTCTGCAACCTTTAGAAAAAATTCATTTAATTGTTGAGACAATAACTTGTTTGTCTCCAAGGCTTCATTTTTGAATTGATCCAAACTAGGATAATTCTTAAAATTTTCTAATTTAGATTGAAACATCTTCTCTTGCTCAATCTTTGAATTATGCTCATTTTGTAGAAGAGCCTGTAATTTGGATTTTTTTTTATTTAGCTATTGTTGCTTTTCTAAAGTCTGTTGATCGATATTTTCTTTTTCAACAACAAGTTGCTCTTCTAATTGTTTAGATATGAGCTCTCCATCCTGCAATTTTTGTTCTAACTGAATTATTTTATGTTGGTTCTCTGTAACCTATTCTTCTAACATGGCTATTTGCACATCCTTTTGCTTCATTAACTATGTAACTTCAGATGCCTTGTCTATAGTAGCAGCACTATAGGCACCTACATATTTGGATAATTTGGTGAGATCCTCAGATGGATTCACCTCAGCATTCTTATAAACAATATTCATGAATTCCACCTGTGATGTCAAAAGTGCATCTTGATCAATCCTTCTCCTTTTCCTATATTTTCTCACAACAGCCCTATGTTTAGGACTGTAAAATATATCTAGAGGAGGGATTTCTTCTATTTTCAACATGATCTCACCTGTGGGATTTTCAAGGATTCTTTCTGTATCCTGGTCTTTCAGATCATTAACTTGAGGATTATTTTGTTGTCTTATTTGCTGGGAAAATTGTTCATATTGGCTCAGCAAATGAGGAGAAACAATAATTTTAGTAGCTTCTTCTCCTCCAAGTTGAGAATTTGAACTATTGTTTGTATCAATTTTTGGTGCTTGTTCAACATTCTTACTGTCTGTGCCTCCCTTTTTAGTATGCACATTGGCATCAGTGCAGGTGCTTTCTTTTCTTGCTTGGGCCGAAGACTGTTGTACATCAATCTTAGCAGTTGTTTCTATCTTTTCAGTGTCAAATTTGCTACTAATATATTTCTTTTGTAAAACAGGATTAGCTCATGTTACTTCTTTGCCAGATGTATTCCCTGTTTCTTTCTGTTGTGACTCATATTCCTGTGTAGAAACTCTCAAATGATCTAGAGGAACTTTGAGTAACCTCTGACTTCTAAATAAGAAAAATTTATTCATTCATTCGGCCTGAAGTTTGGAATTGGCCAAATAAAAAACTTGGGACATTTTATCTATAGAAACAAATAAATCATCAAACATATATGGTTCATGTTCGAACCAAGCAATTGAAATAGAATTAGTAAAATCGTATGCCACCTTCCTAGGATCATATTTCCTCCCTGGGATTGTTGAAAGCTTGAGATTGGTTAACTTAACAACTTATTTTTCAGCATGGAAAAAATTAATGAGAGTATAGTCACCACATTTAAAAGGAAAATTAGGCCACATAAGCTTCTTGTTGTTCTTCAAAGTTCTAAACATGCCTTCTACTGTCAGCTGATAAGAAATTTCCTGTGCTAACAGTTTGTCTGGAACATACAAAGGAAAGATGTGTGGTTCTACAATACTTCCAAAAAATCTAATATATGTGAAATTTTCCTCTCCGAACCAATCTCCAATTGAGGACAAATAATCTCTAGCTTTGTCAGAAAGTCTAGGAGGGAATCGGCCAAAAATGATTTGGTAAATTTGAATAAGAAAACCATGACAGACTCTATAAACATGACTTTTGAAATGCCTCTTCCATAAGAACTTATGATATATATGAATTTGAACAGGTTCTTTAGGAGTCCATTTCCATCCTAATAAGGGGAATTCAAAATTGAAACAAAGGGCATCTAGGATATAAGCACAAAAATAAAAAGGAGTGGAATTTCCTGATTTTTTGTCTTTCCTATACTCAAGAATTATGTTGGCTATCTTATCAGATAGAATGATAGCCCAATCCATTATCTCAGAACTAACAACAAAATGTATTAACGGGACCATTTGAATGGAAAACCTAGCCGAATTATCATTTCCAAACAATCTACATATCATTGCTGCGGCATAACAGTATGGAGACAAAAGAGACTCAACAGAGTACATACCTAATGCCTCGTGTCTGTGCTTTTTAGGAGCCCTTCTCCATTCTCTAATTGGTTCTGACCGATTTTCAATATTCGCAGCAAATTCTTTGATAAAATCTTTGTTATAAATCTTCTATTGGTCTAGAAGGTGGTACATCGCTTTGATGTCTTCTAGTCTGAATGACCCAAATATTTCTCCAGATGAAAAAACAAAGGTTCTGTCTTTGATAGCCACATTATCAATCACCCATATAATAACATAATAATATGGAAAAATGTTTTCCTGAGATGCAACTCGGTGCGGAAATGAGATTGCTAATGCACCAATAAGATTTTTAGAATCAGAGTCTGAGTTGAATTCATCAAGAACTGTGGCCTTAGTTTCAAAAAATCTAGGGTTTTCCTTTTCAAGTAACTTGTATACATTTTCCCATGTCATTTTACCAAGTCCCTGGCATGAGATATCTGTAACCAGCTTAAGCTTTGCTGGTTTCTCTTTGGGCGGCATAGTGATCACAGGAGCTTTTGCAGCAATGGCGACTTTCAATTTCCTGAATCTCTTCGAGATTTCAGTATCAGGAAGTGTTTCTCTTGTTCTGTGAATGGAAAAAATGGATGTTATATTGTTCTGCAACAAAGAAAAGCTTTCAGCCAAGGTGAAGACGTAATAATGAAAACGACTATACAAAAGGATTATTCGTTGATTTGTATTTATTACATCCGTGGTTAAAAACTTAAATGCCCTCTAGGGAGTCACACTCATGCATTAAATAACAAACAAATTCATTTTTATTTGTTTGATTTTTCAATTAATGTCAATGTACAATCAGAGATTTGGCATATTTCGAAATAAGTGTAAGTGCATTACCTTTTAAATCTTTGAAACACGATGAATAATAATATATGAGTATTTAAGTTGTATTTGCATCGCGATACGTTTAAAAGGAAAATGAAATAAGAATTATGCCAAATTCCTATTACAAAGATCACATCGAATATTTTCAATTGAAATGAACCGTTTAAGAGCTTCTCCGATAATCCAATTGCAATCAAGTGGGGTTCGCCGCATCGAAGTCTTTCAACCACATGAATATATTGTTTTAATTCTTCTGAAATTCAATTGTGATGAATCGCATCGCATCGGAAGTATGAAAAAGAAACATAACACTTTAAAGTTTATCCGAAATGTGATTGCGATTGAGAGCGATCACATCGGAATTTTACAACGAGAAAATAAAATTTAAATAATTCTCCGATTTTCCGATTTGCGATTATTGTTCATATCGAACATTGTTAAATATAAATACTTCATATAATATTTTCGATATGATTTAAAGCTTTGTTTTTCATCGGATCAGAAATTTTTTAAAGGTTTGTACACTTTGTAAATAAAAATATGCAATGTATCCTTTTATCAATGAATCTTTTATTTCTAATAAAAATGATTGGGATTTTTTCTAAATCTTTTATTTCTATCTAGAAAGAAAGATAAAAAGGGGACCTATTTCTAAATGGGATTTATTCTAAAATTAAAAAATGGGGAGGGTTTTTGTACAGTACAACAATTGGTGATTCACTGGAAGAAATAGTTATCTCTGAAAAAATGAAATGAACACTATATTTCTGGTAAGTAAAAATTTCTAAAGATAATGAAAACTTATTTTAGGATAATTCAAATAAAATCTAACTGGGAAAAAAGAATAAATATCACTTACAATTTCTTTCTAATTCCTTAAAGATAAAAACATTTTTGGGTTATCTCAAGCTTTAATTGGTTGATAATAATAAAGTAAGTGGATTTCTTCAATTTTAGCTTTTGCAATATACTCTATTGTCACAGGCGTTGCCTCTGCTGCCAGCAAATATTCATAGTCTCGACGGGGTTACCTTTTAACCATTAACCATCCATTATCCCATCCAACTAAGATTATGACTTTTTAAAAATAAATTCATAAGACATATTATCTCATGTTTTTTTCTTTTATTTATTTTTTAAATTTAAAAGCCATTGTTCTGGTTTGGTAGCCAGTTAGTAACAGTGCCATTCACTAGTTGTAATTAAACTGAACAAGCTGGCTCGTGATGAGACCCCTTGTCTTACTTTTATAAGCCATTACCCTGTTTTGGTATGCAGTATTGGTAATGTCAGTTTTATTACTTCTTATGATCATGGTAAGTAGGCTCATGATGAGACCTCTTATCTCCTAAATTTTGTCATATAATTTCTTAGAATTACATTCTAAAAAATCACAACCAAAATGGATGGGGTGAAATAGTTGTATCCTTAAAAATAAATGGATGAAAATTTTCGGAGTTTTTTGTTTGCTAAAGCTTGAAAAAGTTTTTTACTTTTTAAAGATAACCTTTATCTGCTTAAGAAACTTATAATGATTTACATTTTCCTCAAGGTTTCAAAAGATCATGCAAATGTTTTAAACAAATTTTCAAAGTTTAACATTTTATTTTAAACTATCCAAAATTGTAATCATTTCCTTGAAAATTCTTATTTACACAAAATAAGTATTTATAACATTCTTTCCAAGACAATTTTCTAATAGTAAAAAGTCAATTAAAGACTATTAACAACCTTTATTTACAAAAATAAATAAAAATTGCAGAAATGAATATGTACAAGTAAGAAGGGGTTACCTCCTTATGAAAAGAATTTCTTTAAGACAAGCCCATTTACAGGAAGAGATTCTCTCTTTCTTGTTAAATCTTGAAGTATGAATGTATATGAGCCTATCTTTTCAGCAATCTGAAATGGTCCAAGCCACATTTTCTGAAATTTGGTATGCTTACCTTTTTCTTCATGTGCTTTATCCCATTTTAGAACAAGATCACCAATTGACAAATTTTTTGAGCCGGTGGAACTTGAATCAAAAGAAGATTTTACAAGCTGTTGATGTTTTTCATGAATATCTTTTGTTTTTTCTCTATCTTCTTCTAATTTAAGGATTTGATCAAATCTCAACTGAATGGATGAGGAAGGATTTTCTTCAATGAATTGCACTAGGGCTAATGATGGAAGAGCTAGATTTGATGGTATCACAACTTCTTTACCATAAACTAAATTGAAAGGTGAAGTTCCTATAGAAGCTTTAAGAGTAATACGATCAGCCCATAATGCAAAGATTAAAGACTTGTGCCAATTCTTTTGATTTTGATCAATGGTCCTTTTAATGATTTTGATGAGATTTTTGTTAGTGGATTCAGCTAAACCATTACCTTGTGGATAATAATTTGCTGAATATTTCAATTTAAAACCTCTTTTAATTGCAAATTCCACTATACTATTACCAGAAAAATAAGATGCATTGTCAAAGACCAGAGCATTAGGTACACCAAACCTGGTAATGATGAATTGATCGATGAAATCAATAATTGCATCAGAGTTGGCTACCTTTAGAGGAATTGCTTCTACCCACTTTGTGAAGTAATCTGTTGTTGTGAGGATGTACTTGTGCTGTTTGGAAGAATGAGGTACTATTTCACCAATAATATCAAGCCCCCATTGTTGGGAAAAATATTGTGAGGGGGGGGTGAATCAGTATTTAGGACTTACTCAACTTTTACTTTTTCATTCTCTAAAAACCCATACGCTACTTTTCTGAAGTCAACTAGCGTATACACGCGGATATAAAACTCACGTATATACAGAGATCTTATTATGCCATTAATTCTTTACTTAGATCTATGCAACATTCATTCTTCTGATGATTAGATAACAGTAAGCATGTGCAGTAATAACAGAATAAACCATCACACATAAGCATCACACAAGAACACCAAGATTTAAGGTGGAAACCCAAGTCGGGAGAAAACCACCGCTGCCGTCGTCTCAATCTTCAATATTTATTATATAAAGAAAACATGTTACAACCATGTACTGGCGTAGACTCATACCAACACGTAGGCACCCACCTGCAGAAGGCTACAACCTTCTCTCATTTACCAGCCTCTCCTGGAAGGGAGCTACAACCCCCTGCTCTTGTTTACCAGCCTCTCTTGGAAGGGAGCTACGACCCCCTGCTCTCGTTTACCAGCCTCTCCTGGAAGGGAGCTACAACCCCCTGCTCTCATTTACCAGCCTCACCTGGAAGGGAGCTACAACCCCCTAACTGAAGGCTACAACCCTCAGCACCACCATGGACCACGTTTCATCAGTTTTCATACTGGATCCAATAGCTTCAATAGATCACAACTTGCAGGCCAATTTTCATCATATTTTCAGACTGGACCCACTCCACACATTTAAGCTTAATCACACATCAAACTGAAACTTATACCCTTATCAATTCATTCAATGAATCATCAACCAATCAATCAACAACTTGATCTTTTCTCAACATAGTCAGCAACATAATCAATATTCAGAAAACCCAGATCTGTATGAATACATCATAGACAGATAGCAGTAATACAACAGAACAGATTAGACATCTCATACCACAAACTTCATCAAGCCCTAGTTTTAATACGCGCTTTCCTTTCACTGATCCTACGTATATACGCGCTTCCATGCATATCAACCCGCGTATACATCTTCACATACTTCAGAACTGGTTTCACATTACATACGCGCTTTCGCTGAATTAAACCCGCGTATATACGCGCTTCCTCTGCTGCAAACACGCGTATAGATCTTCAAAGATTATGGGGCAGCATAATTCTTCAGAACAGATATATATCTCAGATTTTACCCTTCACTTCAGACAGATGTTTTCCAGATCACAGATCTAATCATTCCATAAATAGATCTAGAAAATACATATACATTTCAAATCTAGAGATCCCTCTTCATCATTTTCTTCATAGGTGCATCATAGATTCAGATCTATCATCAAACTGTTACCCTTTCCATTCAGACATACTTCAAAGTGAAGTATTCATTCAAACCCAGACTCATGCTCACTTTGCACAATTAATTTCTTCTCCTTATATAGATTTAGCCTTTGTTAATACCATGAGCCAAAACCACATCACTTCCGATGGTATTCCTGGACGGGATCTCATAGACAATCCAGCGCTCAATACAATGGGTCAATACCATGGTAGTAACCCCTGGTTTTACACATTTAGAGCGCAATTGATCATACGCGACTTGGCACGTACTTTTCCACGTGCATACGCGCCTTCTCCTTGACAAACCCGCATATGCCTTGTAACACACCTTTTTCATCATTATTCTTGCACATACTGATATTTCTTTCTTCTGCAACTTCTGTACTACTTGTAGAACATCATATTTACATCATTAATAAACTTATCAAGCATCAAGAACAACTTCATTAAGTAGGTTTCCATCATCTTCATCAAGTGGGTTGCCATCAAGGACAACACTCTGCATCATATTGCCAACAATCTCCCCCTTTGGACTTGATGGCAACCATGATGGTGTTTGATCACCACAATAGATAGACACATTAAGCATAATGATATTCTTCCCCTATTCAAACACCATGTCCCTCTCCCCCTTTGACATCAAGGGAAAAGAGTGGATTAAAACCAACACAAGGTTTTCCCTTCATGTAGAAAGAAGAGCGTTGTAGAACTGATGTATATTGAAGTTACCATGCTCCCCCTGAGTTCATGTTGAATGTTCAAACATATTTTCCAATGAAGTATATGACTCTATGACCTTCCTATCACCAAGGACTCATACTTACATCAAAGATCCAATCAAGTGGATTTACATATGAGACTCAAGTACCCAACCAAGTGGGTTTACATATTTTGACTCAACTACCCACCCAAGTGGGTTTACAAATTTGAACAAGCCCTTTACATGACTGCATATTACAATTTACATCATAGGTCTCAACATAACCTTTTCATTAAATTACAAATATGACTTTTTATAACCAAGACCAAAAATACCTCAAGGGAGAGATCATATTTCAAAACCAGCATAATGCCAACAATGCATTACATTCAGCAATGCTAATGCTCCCCCTGAAAATGTGCATGTAATGCATCCTTTCCATATGACCAAAACTCCTCCTTAGCTTATGCAACACAAACACTTTTAACAGCCAAATCATCAAGGCATCTTTAAGAAACATTTAAGAATGAAATAGAATTATGAGTACTGGAACACCACCAGAGATACCAAACAATACTGCATCTCTGCTGAAGAATATTGAATCAGAGAAATTTGTCAGCAACCACCCATACACGGTTTTCGTTGTATGAACTCACGTACATATGCGACTGTCGTTTAGGAAATATGCGTATCCATTTTAATCTTCTTATTTTGAACAGATATGATCTCCTGAAAGGCAGATATAACTTCCAGCTTCTATCTGGGATATTTTTAATGCTTCCCTGGAATATGTGAGAGAAGAACAAATAGGACAATGTAGCTATGTTTAAAAGTGTCATCCAGCAGTTGTAGCATAAGCACATTAGTAACCAAGCCTTCAAGCTCTTCATATTCTTCCCAAAAGGAATTATCATTCTAGAACAACTTCTTCAATAGATAACATGTGTCAAACAATCATCCAAGTGATCTCATATCACCAAAATATTCAAGATTTATATCATGATGCAACATGTGATGGAATTATGTATAAAAGGTCTCAATCGTGACAACCAACATCAGTAACAAGTTCTGCATGATCTATCCTTATCTCCGAATTAGAATACTTCCATCTCATTCATAAAACAAAATATTTTTCATCAAAAATCAATCAGGGCTTATCCATAATCTCATCATAAGAAACCATGTATCATATCATCATCATTTGAATATGCACATTAAGGAATAAACAGATACAATGCCAACAATGCAATCTTTAGCAGCTAGACTGATGCTCCCCCTGAACCTGTGCTCCTGTTCTTTAGCTGAATCACTTATTTTTTTATCACAGAAAAGCATACGCTTTTGTCTCCAAAGGAACTCGCGTGTATACGCGACTTTTGTTCATGAAACCCACATATGGAAAGTGAAACACTGAAAATTTCACTCCTTCATCTCCCCCTGAATTTGTATCACCTGTACCTATCTTCTCTTGTCATATTAGATGCACTGTCAGAAATAAACATAACCAGAATAACCAAATCAACCATGAGAATCACCATACATTGCTCCCCCTGTGATGATACATTAATAATCATCAGAATGTATCTCACATCATGCATGCAGTCATTATGAGAAATAAGCTTTAGAAGCGGATGACTGCAGTAGGGTCAATATTCCCTACGTTTCTGACCGGTCCTCCTTCTTTTTCCAACTTTGCTTGAACTTTCTAATTGTGTGCTGGAAATTGTCCACTTTCTCAGATCTATTCATCCTGCATTCTTTTTCTACATGTCCATACTTGTTACAGGCATAACATCTTGCATGACCAGAAAAGTAAGCATAAGGATCATAATGTGTTTTTATATTCTTTCTTCTATTGCAATCAACTGCTTTATGACCATACTTGCTACATGAAAAACAATATCCCTTGAAGAAACCAGAGTACCTTTCTGTGTAGAATCTGTTTGTTTGTGACTGAAACAATCTGCTTCTGCAATTGGCTGCAACATGCCCATAATTATGGCATTTAAAGCATTCAACATTATTGAATGATTTCCTTTGAGTGTTCATGATTGTCGGTTGACTTCTTGTTTCTTTCAACTCTTCAGGTTTTGCATTGACATCCTTTGAATCTTTAGCACTTCCTTGTGAACTAGATTCTCCTTTAATAGTTTCATGAAAACCAAGACCAAGTTTAATAGCAGGAGACCTTTGATTACTAAGAATATTGTCCAGAATCTTAGTACTATCTTGAAACCTCAAGAGTTTATCTTTTTCTTCTAATTTACCTTTCAAAATATTTACCTCAACCTCCAATATTTGGCATTGCTTCTTCATACTTTCTTCGACCTTTCTTCCTTCTTCTACTTGATCATTCAATTTTAAAATCTCTTCCTTCAACCCATTTTCTTGTGCTTCAAAAGTTTGTAAAAGTTCTTCACTCTCTTTATATGATGCTGCTTTCAGAGAGATGATTTCTTCTTTAAGTTCTTCATTCTTCTTATTTGATGCTTCGAGATCTGCTTTCAGGGAGATGAGTTCTTCATTCTTCTTATTTGATTTTTCCGGATCTTCTTTGAGAGAGATGATTTATGCTTCAAGTTCTTCATTCTTCTTATTTGATTTTTCCAGATCCGCTTTTAGAGAGATGATTTCTGCTTCAAGTCCTTTACTTCGATTGGATACATTATCGTACATCCTTTTCAGTCTAGAGATCAAATCTTTGTAGGCAGATTCCTTCTCATTAAATATTCTTTGTTGATCTTTGATAACTTCTTCTAGGTCCATAGCATTATTTTCACTATCTTCACCATTGCTTGCACAAAGAAGAATATCACAAGAACAACAATCACTACCTGTTTCATCTTCTTCATTCTCTGCTGCACATGTTTTCTGAGATATCTCCTTTCCTTGAGTAGCCTTCTTCTTTTGCTTCTTTCCCATTGTGACGGATCTCCTTCAAGCGATCAAGCTTCTGCAGAAGGACCTGCTTTGATACCAATTGTTGGGAAAAATACTGAGAGGGGGGGGGGGAATCAGTATTTAAGACTTACTCAAGCTTTTTACCTTTTCTTACTTTAAAATCCATACGCTACTTTGCTGAAGCCAACTAGCGTATACACGCGGATATCCTTCATAAAACTCGTGTATATACAGAGATCTTATTATGCCATTAATTCTTTACTTAGATCTATGCAACATTCATTCTTCTGATGATTAGATAACAGTAAGCATGTGCAGTAATAATAGAATAAACCATCACACATAAGCATCACACAAGAACACCAGGATTTAAGGTGGAAACCCAAGTCGGGAGAAAACCACTGCTGCCGTCGTCTCAGTCTTCAATATTTATTATATAAAGAAAACATGTTACAACCATGTACTGGCGCAGACTCATACCAGCACGCAGGCACCCACCTGAAGAAGGCTACAACCTTATCTCATTTACCAGCTTCTCCTGGAAGGGAGCTACAACCCCCTACTCTTGTTTACCAGCTTCTCCTGGAAGGGAGCTACGACCCCCTGCTCTAGTTTATCAGCCTCTCCTGGAAGGGAGCTACAACCCCCTGCTCTCGTTTAGCAGCCTCACCTGGAAGGGAGCTACAACCCCCTGATTGAAGGCTACAACCCTCGGCACCACCATGGACCACGTTTCATCAATTTTCATACTGGATCCAATAGCTTCAATAGATCACAACTTGCAGGCCACTTTTCATCATATTTTCAGACTGGACCCACTCCACACATTTAAGCTCAATCATACATCAAACTGAAACTTATACCCTTATCAATTCATTCAATGAATCATCAACCAATCAATCAAAAACTTGATCTTTTCTCAACATAGTCAGCAGCATAATCAATATTCAGAAAACCCAGATCTGTATGAATACATCATAGACAGATAGCAGTAAAACATCAGAACAGATCAGACATCTCATACCACAAACTTCAGCAAGCCCTAGTTTTAATACGCGCTTTCCTTTCACTGATCCTGCGTATATATGCGCTTTCATGCATATCAACCTGCGTATACATCTTCACATACTTCAGAACTGGTTTCACATTCCATACGCGCTTTCGCTGAATTAAACCCGCGTATATACGCGCTTCCTCTGCTGCAAACAAGCGTATAGATCTTCAAATATTATGGGGCAGTACAATTCTTCAGAACAGATATATATCTCATATTTTACCCTTCAATTCAGACAGATGTTCGGCAGATCACAGATCTAATCATACCACAAACAGATCTAGAAAATACATATACATTTCAGATCTAGAGATCCCTCTTCATCATTTTCTTCATAGATGCATCATAGATTCAGATCTATCATCAAAATGTTACCCTTTCCATTCATACATACTTTAGAGTGAAGTATACATTCAAACCCAGACTCATACATCCCCTTTTCACAATTAATTTCTTCTCCTTATATAGATTTAGCCTTTGTCAATACCATGAGCCAAAACCACATCACTTCCGATGGTATTCCTGGACGGGATCTCATAGACAATCTAGCGCTCAATACAATGGGTCAATACCATGGTAGTAACCCCTGGTTTTACACATTTAGAGCACAATTGATCATACGCGACTTCGTACGTACTTTTCTGCGTGCATACGCGCCTTCTCCTTGACAAACCCGCGTATGCCTTGTAACACACCTTTTTCATTATTATTCTTGCACATAGTGATATTTCTTTCTTCTACAACATTTGTACTACTTGTAGAACATCAGATTTACATCATTAATAAACTTATCAAGCATCAAGAACAACTTCATTAAGTAGGTTTCCATCATCTTCATCAAGTGGGTTGCCATCAAGGACAACACTCGGCATCATATTGCCAACACCCATTGCTAAAATGGTTGTTCAATGTTTACTGGCTGCAAAGGAAAAGATGGCTTCCTTTGTCTTCCACTAGCAGTTTGGCAAGTTTTACATTTTCTCACATAATCATGTGTGTCTTTAAAAAGGGTAGGCCAATAATACCTAGCATGGATAATTTTGTGGGCTGTAGTATTACCTCCAAAATGACCTCCTACTGGTCCATCATGTAATTCCTGCAATACCTTTTTTGCTTCAGTCTTTTCAAGACATCTTAATAGGATTGAATCATAATTATTTTTTAATAACACATCATCAATGATTTCATATCTACTAGCCTTCAATCTTAAAGAAAATTTATTCTTATCGCTGAGATTAGAAGGAGCATACCCATTTTTCAAATAAAATATCATATCAGCATACTAAGATTTAGAATTTGTGACACTTATCTGACTTACTTGAATAGCATTTTCTGGATCTTGTTTTTCTGATATGTTATGAGCTCCTGCTAATAATATGCAAAAACCTTGTCCTCTAACAATCTTTGCTGGTTTAATATCAATATCATATTCTTGCAAAGCTATCACCCAATTAGCCCTTTTTTCTCCTACTTCTCTTTGAATTAGTAATTGTCTTACTGTAGAGAATGGAACAATAACCTTTTTGTGTGTCTTCAAGAGAAAAGGCATAAAATGTTTGATTGACTTAAATACAGTGAAGGCTTTTTTTTCAACATCGGAATACTTCAGCTTAGCTCCTTGCAGATTTGAGCTGAAGAAATAAATCGGTGCTTCAATTTGTTGATCATTGAGCTGTGTTAAAACAACAACATAAGATGTTTCTATTGCCAAAGTATACAGAATAAAATCTTTGGAAAAATTGGGAGTATTCAATGCAGGTGCATCAATGATTGTCATCTTGATTGCATCAAAGGCTTCTTTTTCTTTATATACCCATTTGAATACTGAATTTTTCCTAATCATATTCTGCATAGGTAAAACAATTTCAGAAAAATATGGAATGAATCTTTTTACAAAATTAATCTGACCTAAAAGTGATTGCATGGAATTTTTATTATGAGGTAAATAAATATCAAAAATTCCTTTAATTCTGTCAAGATCTATATATATTCCATATTTTGACACAACAAACCCTAAGAGTTTTCCTTGATCAAGAGCGAAGATGGATTTCTTTGGGTTTAAGGAAATACCAAATCTCCTACATCTTTCAAATATTTGTTTTAGATTGTGTAGATGATTGGATCTCTTCTTTGAATAAACTATTATGTCATCAAGATAAATAACAACTGATCTATTAATCAGACCCTTAAATGATATGTCCATGGCTCTCTGGAAAGTAGCTCCTGCATTTACTAAACCAAAAGGCATTTTTTGATAAGCATAAGTTCCCCATTTGGTTCTGAAAGTGGTTTTCAACCTATCATCTAGATGAACTAGAATTTGATTATACCCTGAAAATCCATCAAGGAAGGACATGAGTTCAAAAGTAACTACCTTTTGGAGAATTTTCCCCATGGTTGGTAATGGGAAATTGTCTTTTTGACATGCCTTGTTTAAATTCCTGAAATCAATATAGATTCTAATATCACCATTTTTCTTCCTGACATGTACCATGTTGGAAACCCAATTGGAATGCCTTACAGGAAAAATGATTTTTTCAAAAGTTTGTTGAGTTCTGTTTTGATTTGATCCTAAAGATTTGGATGAATCTTTCTTAACTTCTGTTGAACAGGATTAACATCAGATAGCAATGGAATTGTGTGATGAATTACACAAGTATCATAAGTCTTTAAATCCTCATAACTCCAAGTTAAGACATTTTTATATTTACTCAGAAGTTTAATAAAAGAAGATCTTTCTTCTGGAGTTAAATTGAGACCTAGATTAACATTCTGAGGTTTAGAATAAGAGCCAAGATTAACTAATTCAAACTTCAAACTTGAACTTTGAATTTTAGCATTAGTAACTTTCTTGAATCTATCTTTAATATCATAAATATCTTCAAGTTTAACAACAGACTTAGGAATCGGATTTTCATTATTTCTTGAAGTAATTTGCAGATCATGATCATCTTCATCAATAATTTGTTCATCATATGATTTCTCAGAAGTTAAGAAATTTAAAATATCTTGATCATGGTAGAATACTCTCCAGTTAGTAATATTGTTTGGGACAGATGGGAAAAAAATCAACTCTACTGAAAATCTCTCGGGACTGCAATCTTTAACAGGAAGGAGTTTGGATGCAACATTAGCTAACAAGTCAGCTGATGTGTTTTGATTTCTCGGAATAGAAGAGATATTAAATGCTATAAATTGAGTGGTAAGGTCCTGTACTAGGGTTTGATAATGTTTGAGATGTCATGAAAGACAATGGATGGTATTCCTTACTTGTCTTATGACAATTTTGGAATCTCCATACACTTTCAAGTATTTTACATTTAACCCTATGGCCTTATAAAGCCCTTGAATCAAGGCTTCATATTCAGCAGTATTATTAGTGCACTCAAATTATAATCTACATGATAGCATGGTTTTCTCTCCTTTTGGATCAATTAGGATGCATCCTACTCCTGCTCCATCACTAGATTTTGATCCATCAAAATATAATTACCAAAATAAAGTTCTATCTATATGTTTATCTACAAATGAATCAGAAATATTAACAATTCTAGAAGAAACAGATTGCGAAAAATTTTCAATTTGAGAAACAAAAGTATTTACAGAAAACAGTGATTGTGGTGCAGTAAAATTTCCAAGAAATGACTCAGCAGAGTAACCTCCAAGAATATTATTGTTGAAAGCTACAGGTTCGTTTGGTTGTTCAAATTTAGTTACAGTGTGTGTCATATGTTTTTCTTGCTCGATTTTGATTTGATTTGGTTTCCCTTTGTAGGGAAGCCACATATGTGA
This sequence comes from Pinus albicaulis, assembly GCA_034641835.2. NCBI lineage: Eukaryota > Viridiplantae > Streptophyta > Pinopsida > Pinales > Pinaceae > Pinus > Pinus albicaulis. The sequence goes on along the minus strand of CM076580.1, from coordinate 1,416,879,824 downwards.
AAAATCGGTTGAGATATATCCATTAAGTTTCACAGACCAGTCTCTGTTTAAGACTAACCCATAGAATTCTGGAATATCTGCAATTAGAATATCAATTCTTTGGACAATCCTAGGATCGGAAGCTAGTATGATGGTAACTGTATTTATTTCTCCAAGAACTTGAACTTTAGAGTGATCCAATTGTACAATATGAACAATAGACTTCTGTGGTTCAATATTCAATTTAGCACAGACTGAAGAAGGAATTATATTAGAGGATGCTCCAGAATCAACTAAACAATTATGCAAATTCTTATTGTAGATTTCATAAGTCAACAAAAATGGAGGTGTCTGAGAATTTGATATTTCTCTAATAAGAACAATGTCTGTTGCATCTACTATGTCTGGTGGCTTACCAGTGCCTTTAGCTGCTTTAGCTACTACACCTCTTGGTAGAGGAGCAATAGGTGTAGCATTTAACTCTTTTAATAACAGCTTTTATTGATGTTTAAGTTTGTTGAGTTCATGTAATGAGATGTTCGATCTAGTATTTTTCATGTCCTCAACACTATTATAATCCATTGTATCTGATACCACCATATTTTTGGATGATGATGTTGGAGGATTGGGAGATGATGGTTGATTCTGAGTGGGTAAGGGAGAAGCTCTTTTTGCAGGGGTTTTGTCTTTAGTACTCGGAGTTGTAATTTTCTTCTTTGGAATAGTTTGAACAGGTTCTGATGTAGATTTGCTCCTTGTACTCACAGGCATAGCTTCTTGTTCCATTTCACTATCTGAATTAGGGAGAATGAAATCCCACATTCCATTTAGTTTAGCTATTTCTTCCCTTTCATCTTCTTCATCTGATATTAGAGGAGTTTCTTCTTCTTCTTCATCTTCTGATTCTACATTGGAGATTACATTGGGAGGTTTTCATTCAGCTTGGTTTCCCTTGAAATTTCTAAATGGTCTCTTTGTATAAGTCTCTGCTACTTGCTTTTTGATTTCAACCATCTCATTAGACATGGTTTTAAGGACTTTCTGTAAACCCTCCATGTCATATGGATCTCTTGGTGTCTTTTTCTTGGAATCATCTTTAAAAGTGACTTTCTTTGATTTCTTTTCCTCAATAGCATTTTTCTAATCTAGAGCAATCATTTGTTTTTCAAATGAAATAGCTTCTTTCATATTCTTAGCTAAAGTTGGTTTTGCAGCTCTATCTACGAAAATTGTTATGTTTGAGGGAAAATAATTAATGTACCATTCACTTCTAACCTACTCACTACATTTAGACATTGTAGGGATCTTATTCAAGAGTTTATTGAATCGAGAGTTAAAATATTTAATGGGTTCCTTGGGTTGAGTCTTTAAATTGGAGATATCATTGATTAAGGTAGCGATTGATCTATCATCTCCATATTTTGTTAAAAATTTCTCTTCAAACATATCCCAATTAGTGATAGAATCAGAGGGTAAGGAAAAGTACCAAGATCCTGATGTTCCTTGCAAGGTATAGGGAAATAACCTGACTACAAAATCTTCATGAACTACTTGATTTAAATTTATAGCAAGCATAAAGTTATTGATATGTTCTTCAGCTTGTATACCAGTATCTAGAGTAAAATTAGGGAGCCATTTTTTAGGATGATCAGGTATATCATGCAAAGGTGCAGCCATATTTACAGCTCCTGGTCTGGTCCATGGTCTTTGTGCTAGTTGTGCCATTATTGTGATGATGGTAGAAGAACTAGAAGTGATAACTGGTGTATTAGTAGTAACAGTTGAAGTACCGCAAGAGACAATTGATGTTTGAATAGATGTAGTTTGAACAGATGTAGTTTGAGCAGATGAAGATGAGACTACTGCACTTTTCTGATTTGGAGCTTGGGAAACAGATGATTGAATATGCGATGAAGAACTAGTAACACTTTCTGTTTCCGAGGGAGTTTTTCTTGTTTTGACTCTAGTAGGTATAGGAAATTCTTTTGGGGAAATTCCAAGTTTTTCACTCTGTGACCTAGTAAGAGGTCTGGAAGAAACAAACTGCAAGGTGACACTACCTTCAGATAATTCCAATTCTTCTAATGATAATGAGAATCCTTGAAGTTTATGAACTAAAGCTTCGACTTCAGGGGATTCAGAAGTTGGATTATCTGATTGATCTGAAACTTTGGTAGTGGGTGTTTGAATACTTTTATCAATTTCTTCTCTTGTGATTTGAGATGTGGAAGAAATTGAAGGTGATGAGGGTGATGTGCTCTTAGAATGGCTTTTGGATTTAGATTTATCTGCCATTCATAGCTTTGGCTCTCCTTCTAGCGCGAAAAATGTTGAAGCCTCGAAAATCGCTGCTTCAAACATTGGGGGATAACCACCCGGTCGGGACCTTATGATAGCCCCTTTTCCATTTGGTGTGGTGGCTCCGACTGGATTTATAGGTTTCCTAGTAATTTAAATGGGTTGGTAATGGAATGATTGGATAGAGGAAAAATGGGACTAAATGAATGAAATAAAACTATCTAATCTAATTTAAATACTGACAAAATAATTCTAAAACTAACCCGGGCATCAAATGTGAATACAACTTTAAAATGTTTCAATTGAATAATAACCATGAAAATGTATTACAGCTTAATTGAAATATGTAGTAACAAATAAAGATAACTCTATTTAAGAAATTAAACAGAGTTATAATAACATATTGCATTCATCATCATATATCGTTTGCATATACTGTAAAAGGTAAATATTTCTATACACTCAGAAATGATATGCATAAAGAAATATTATAAATCGAATACACATAAACGATAGCAACTTAAAAGAGAATATCACATAACATAAGAAAACTAATAGTGAATAGATAGAAATACCATATCCATCTCGATTTTTTTCAATGCAATCCGATATTCAAATCCAGCAACTTCAATGTAAAATCAACTCCAAGATACAGAAATGCAATTCTTAAAGGAAATTTCGTAGAGAATCACCATATGTGATCCTTCATAAAAATATAGGAGTCAATGGAGTACAGAAATGTAATCTCCAAGTCAAAATATTACAAATTCAGGATCCCTTTCTAAATGCATGAAAGGGGTTTAAATAGGTACTTAACAAAAAATAACTAAAACTATTCATACAATCTATCTTAATAAAAAATATCTAGCACAGAAATTTGATCTTGAGACAATCTGACTCATTGATTATCTGCTGTGTTTGATGTGCCCAGATGGAAGATTTTGAGCATTCCTTCACTTCTTCAGGATGACTAAGCTTTGAATGCAGCTGCCCTGTATCTGTGGCATCGAAGAATTCGAGAATGATGCAATCGATGGCATTTGCAAGAAATTTTATTGTTGCCTGTTGACTATGTGGCTTGATAAGATAAGTCCACATTGTATCCCATGATATTCCTTGTAGTTGGCCAATTTGCTGATTTTTATTAATTATCTCTTGTTTCCATCTGTGATCAATTTTTTTTATCCTCTATAATTGGCCGGGAGTACAATCAGCAATTAAATTGATTGCATATAGGTTATCATTCACCAGCTATGTTACATTGTTAATTATGCTTTTAGCTCTATATGCAGCCCTTTCTTCTTTGATCAAACATTTTTCCCATTCTACAAAAACAATTTCTTTACGTCTCTCCATAATCTTGGGAAGATTTTCTTTTCTTCCTGATTCTGAGTCTTGCCACAAAAGAAATTCAGAGATCTTTTCATCAGCTTCATCAAATTAAATTTTAAGAGTGACTCCTTCATCTCCCAAGGAACATGTTAATTCACATAGGAATTCTTCTTCTGCAACTTTTAGACAAAATTCATTTAATTGTTAAGGCAATAACTTGTTTGTCTCTAGGGCTTCATTTTTGAATTAATCCAAACTGGGATAATTCTTAAAATTGTCTAATTTAGATAGAAACATCTTCTCTTGTTCAATTTTTGAAGTCTGTTCATTTTGTATAAGAGCCTATAATTTTTCTATTTCTTGATTTAGTTGTTGTTACTTTTCTAAAGTTTGTTGGTCGATCTTTTCCTTTTCAACATCAAGCTTCTCTTCTAATTGTTTAGATTTGAGCTCTCCATTCTGTAATCGTTGTTCTAACTAAAATATTTTATGTTGACTCTTTGTAGCTTGTTCTTCTAACATGGCCATTTGCACATCCTTTTGCTTCATTAACTGTGTAACTTCAGAGGCTTTTTCTATAGTAGCAACACTATAGGCACCTGCATACTGGAATAATTTGGTGAGATCCTCAGATGGATTCACCTTAGAATTCTTATAAAAAATATTCATGAATTCCACCTGTGATTTCAAAAGTGCATCTTGATCATTTCTCCTCCTTTTCCTCTATTTTCTCACAACAACCCTATTTTTGGGACTGTAAAATATATCCAGAGGAGGGATTTCTTCTATCTTCAACATGATCTCACCTATGGGATTTTCAGGGATGATTTATATATCCTGATATTTTGGATCATCAACTTGAGGAGTGTTTTTTTGTTCTATTTGATGGGAAAATTGTTCATATTGGCTCAGAAAATGAGGAGAAACAATAAGTTTAGTATCTTCTTCTCCTCCAAGTTAAGAATTTGCACTATTGTTTATATCACTTTTAGGTGCCTATTCAGTATTATTACTGTCTGTGCCTCCCTTTTCAGTACGCACATTGGCATCAGTACATGTGCTTTCTTTTCTTACCTCGGCCGAAGACTGCTATACATCAATTTTAGCGGTTGTTTCTGTCTTTTCAGTGTCAACTTTGCTGCTAATATCTTTCTTTTCTAAAATAGGATTAGTTCCTGTTAGCTCTTTTCCAGATGTACTTTATGTTTCCTTCTGTTGTGATTCAAACCCTTGTATAGAAACTCTCAACTGATCCAAAGGAACTTTGAGTAACCTCTGACTTCTAAATAACAAAAAATTGTTCATTTCTTCAGCCTGAAGTTTAGACTTGACCAAATCAAAAACTTGAGAAATTTTATCTACAGAAACAAATAAATCATCAAACATATCTGGTTCATGTTCGAACCGAGCAATTGAAACAGAAGTATTAAAATCATATGCCACCTTCCTAGGATCATATTGCCTTCTTGGAATTGTTGAAAGGTTGAGATCGGTTATCTTAACAACTTCTTTTTCAGCATGGACAAAATTGCTGAGAGTATAGTCACCACATTTAAAAGGAAAAGTAGTCCACATAAGCTTCTTGCTATTCTTTAAAGTTCTAGACATGCCTTCTATTGTCAGCTGATAAGAAATTTCCTGTGCTAACAATTTGTATGGAACATACAAAGGAAGGATGTGTGGCTCTAAAATACTTCCAAAAACTTTGACATATGTGAAATTTTCCTCACCTAACCAATCTCCAATAGAGGACAAATCAACTCTAGCTTTTTCGGAAAGTCTAGGAGGGAATCGGCAAAAAATGATTTGGTAAATCGGAATAAGAAAACTATGACAAACTCTGTAAACATGACTTCTGAAATGCCCCTTCCATAAGAACTTGTGATATATATGAATTGGAACAGGTTCTTTAGGAGTCCATTTCCATACTAATAAGGGGAATTCCGAATTGAAATAGAGGGCATCTAGGATATAAGCACAAAAATAAAAAGGAGTGGAATTTCCTGAATTTTTGTCTTTCCTGTACTCAAGAATTCTATTGGCTATCTTATTAGATAGAATGACAGCCCAATCCATTATCTCAAAATTAATAGCAGAGTGTATTAATGGGACCATTTGAATGGAAAACCTAGCCAAGTTATCATTTCCAAACAATTTACACATCATTGCTGCGGCATAACAATATGGAGGCAAAAGAGACTCCACAGACTACATACCTGATGCCTCGTGTCTGTGCTTTTCAGGAGCCCTTCTCCATTATCTAATTGGTTCTGACTAATTTTCGTTATTTGCAGCAAATTCTTTGATAAAATCTTTGTTATAAATCTTCTGTGGGTCTGGAAGGTGGTACATCTCTTTGATGTCTTCTAATCTGAATGACTCGAAGATTGCTCTAGATGCAGAAACAAAAGTTCTGTCTTTGATAGCCACATTATCAATCACCCATCTAATAACATCATAATATGGGAAAATGTTTGCCCGAGCTGCAACTCAGTGCAGAAATCAGTTTGCTAATGCACTAAGAGGATTTTTAGAATTAGAGTCTGAGTCGGCTTCGTCAGGAACTGTGGCTTTAGCTTCAAAAACTCTAGGGTTTTCCTTTTCTAGTAAGTTCTATACATTTTTCCACGTCATTTTACCAAGTTCCTGGCATGAGGTATCTTTAACCAGCTTAAGATTTGTTGGTTTCTCTTTAGGCGGCATAGTGATCACAGGAGCTTTTGTAGCAATGGCAGCTTTCGATTTCCCAAATCTCTTTGAAATTTCAGTATCGGGCAGTGTTTCTCTTATTCTATGAATGGAAAAATTGGATGTTCTATTTTTTTGCAATAGAGAAAATCTTTCATCCAAGGTGAAGACGTAATAATGAAAACAACTATAAGAAAGGATTATTCGCTGATTTGTATTTATTATATCCGTGGTTAAAAACTTAAATGCCCTCTAGGGAGTCACAATCACGCATTCAATAACAAAACAAATCATTGTTATTCATTTGATTTTTGAATTAATGTCAACGTATAATCAGAGATTTGGAATATTTCGAAATAAGTGTAAGTATATTACCATTTAAATCTTTGAAACATGACGAATAATAATATATGAGTATTTAAGTTGTATTCGCATCGTGATTTGTTTAAAAGGAAAATCAAAGAATACTTATACCATATTCCGATTGCGAAGATCGCATTGGATATTTTCAAATGAAATGAACAGTTTAAGAGCTTCTCCGATAATGAGATTGCGATGAGGTGGGGTCCGCCGCATTGGAGTTTGTCAACCACATGAATATATTGTTTTAATTCTTCCGAAATGCGATTTCGATGAGTCGCATCACATCGGAAGTATGCAAAAGAAACATAATGCTTTAAATTTTATCCAAGATGCGATTGCGATTGAGCGCGATCGCATCATAATTTTACAAAGCGAAAACAAACTTTAAAGAATTCTCCAATTTTCCGATTTGCGATTACTGTTCATATCGAACATTGTTAAATATAAAGACTTCATATAATATTTTCAATATGATTTAAGGCTTTATTTCTCATCGGATCGGAAATTTATTAAAGGTTTTTAAACTTTATAAATAAAAATATGCAATGTATCCTTTTATCAATGAATCTTTTATTTCTAATAAAAATGATTGGGATTTTTCATAATTTTTTTATTTCTATCTAGAAAGAAAGAGAGAAAGGGGACCTATTTCTAAATGGGATTTATTCTAAAATTTAAAAATGGGGAGGGTTGTTGTACAGTACAATAAGCTCGTGCAACACCCACGATCATTTTGTTCTTCCTCTCCGCGACCCCATTATGTTGTGGGTTATGAGATGATATGATTTCTCTTTGAATTCCTTCTTTGCTACAGAATTATTTGAATCTTCCCAAGATGTATTCACCACCGTTGTCACTCTATAAAGCTTTCACTTGCTTCCCCGACTCCTTCTCCACCAATGCTTTAAACTCACATAACTTTGAGAATGTTTCACTCTTCTTCTGCATGAAGAAGATCCAACATCTACAAGAATATTCATCAACAAATATAACATAATACCTATGTTTTGTTGTTGAAGCAACCGAGAAAGGTCCACACACGTCTGTGTGAATTCTCTCCAGGATCACCGAACCATGGTTCTCCTTCTCATGAAAGGTGGTCTTCACAAACTTACCCATATTACATCCCTTGCACGGATATAACTGCACAAGAGTACCCTTGGGAAGTCCAGTAGAAATCTGCTGCAAAATCTTCAAAGTGCCATGGTGAAGATGGCCCAATCTCCTGTGCCATAATTCTCCCTCATCCCGGCTCACCACTTCTTCTGCTTTTCCCATCATTGCAGCGTAGCCATCTACCTCCAGCTTGTAGATATTCTTAACTCAAATCCCTATCCTCTTGGTTTGACCCATTTTTTTATGTTGAAGAAAAGCTTTTCCTTCACTGAAAACAACATCATAACCTCTGTCTTCCAACATTGTGACCGAGACCAATTTCTTCTTCAGACCTAGAACATGCATAACATCTTTCAACAAAAATGGATTACCTAACTCCCTCTCAAAGGTAATGGTCCCAATGTCGGTCGCACTGTATCGACCATCGTCTCCCATCTCTATATCCATTTGAAGGTCCTTCTCCTCTAAGTCACTAAACAACTCCTTGTCTCCCGTCATATGGAAAGATGCACCATTATCAAGGTACCAAACTGATCCCATAGAGATTGAAACCAAGCACACGATCAAAGAGAAATCAAGTTCGAATTGTGAGGCTAAGGCCTTTCCCACTGTAGCTCTAGTAGCCTTCTTGTTCTTATTCTTCTGTGGGCAGTTAGTGGTGAAACTCCCATGTTCGTGATAATGAAAACACTTCACCTTGGAAAAATCTTGCTTCTTGCCTTTAGCCTCAAATTTTGAAGGGAATTTCTTCCCATTTCCTTTCCTTTCTTTGGAAACCAAAGTGAAATTATCTTCATCATCATTCTTCAATGAAGATCCATCTCTGGTACTTCGCCTTACCTCCTCCTTCACAAGATCCGACCAAAGTCGCTCCCATTCCGATAGTTTCTCCCATCCATTGACAGAGTCTTCGTAGCTATGCCAACTCTTCAGAAGCCCAAGGAAATCCAAGATCATCAAGTCTTCATCATTAACAGTAATCCCCACACTTCCCAGTTCATCCCTACAGTGTACAAACTTCGTAAGATATTTTGGAATACTCTCGCCCTTCTCCATTTTTATTTTTCTGAGCTTATCTTTCAATGCCAACTTCCTTTGGTCACTACTGCTTTGGAAAAAATATATCAAAGACTTCCACATTGAAAATGGAGTGGCTTTCCCATGAAGGTTGGACACAATATGGTCCTTCAAACCTTCCAACATAATTCTTCTTTTCTTTGCTATCTTCTTTTTCCATGCGTCAAGTAATGCAACATCGCTAGATCCCGGCTTAGGAACATCGCTATCGATGAACTCCTTCAGTACATTATCCTCCAGCACCACCTCCATCCTATCCTTCCAGGATATGTAATTCAAGTTGTAAACAAGGGCATACTCCAATCGCAACCCGTTGGAAGACATTTCAATTTATACTCAACTGTCGCACCAAGAATTTTCTGCAGCAAATTCAAATTGTCCACCAGCACAAAATCAAAAATTCTTCACAATTGAAATCTTCAAGAATTTACACTGCTCTGATACCATGTAGAAATTATATACAAGATGCATGTATATATCCAGGTTCTCCTGATCTAAAAATATTTATCTTCTTGCTAAATACATAATCCTTCCACTGTTAATCTTTTGTGTAAATTTAAACTCAATTGCAAACACATGAAGCAATAAAAACAATCACACATAACATAGTTGTTTAATGGGAAAGCCTAAAGCTAAAAACCCAAACTATCATATATTATGTATCATGGATATCATGTAACAATCTCATACAAAACTTAGTACATCAAGCTCTCAGTACAATCAATCGTCACACACTAATCAGAAGAAATATGCAAATCCATGCACTGATTTATTGCCACCTGATAGCCTGCCTCCACTGTGCAATCCCTGTTGAAGAAGACCCTTGAATGAATTTGAATCTACCTTGCCTGCATTGTGCAATCCTCATTGGAAACTCCAATGTGTGTGTGGTGCAATCAATGCATCACTATAGTCACAACGGATAGTCCATCTTGCCCTTTCACCTATTTCTCCACTGGGTCTCCTTTGGATGACATGCTGCCTTAGTTAACTACGGTGTTGTTGATTGATTAGTGAGTTATTATTTGTGAATTAATTAAATAATTAATTCATTCCACTCTCACTAGTGTATCATTCAGTTAGACTAGATACAACTAGCTCAACTAAGTTTAACTCCATTAACTGAGTTAAACTAAATAACAACTCCATGAACTACTCTTCCAACTCTGTCATAACTTTTCCACTTCAGTTGTAACTGATTTCTCCATGCATGAACAACCAGTAAACCCTAGGAATTGCATAATTCCTTCAGCCCACTGATTTGACAAATTTGTACACTAAAATTAAGTGCTCCAAGAGAACAAGTTGATGTTTATTGTCGGATTATTATTAAGAGCTAACAATAATTGACACTTCTATTTTCAGATCGACAATCTATAAATAGACTTTTTCCAATACTCTAAAAATAGAATTTCATCTATTTTTCCAACTTGACCAACCATCCACAAATAGCATCCTGCAACTTCTGAAATATGATCACCATGTCTAAAAATAGACATAGTCTAAAAATAGACTTACACCTAAAAATAGCCTGGAGCCCACTTAGTGAAGGTGACTAATTTTCACTAAGCTCATCATCTTATTGAATCTCAACAAAAACTTTGTTAAACCTTCCATGTCTTATTTTAGACCATTATTCATTTCTTCCATGTTTCCTTTCAGTATTTGTTCTATACCATCGATATTAGTTTACATGCCATTCTTCAAACCATCCATGTATAATTTTAAACCATCCTTCAAACCATCCATGTCTAATTTTAAACCATCCTTCAAACAATCCATGTCTGATTTTAAACCATCCTTCAAACCATCCATCTTAGCTTCCATTTCATTTTTGGTTACTCTTTGTGAGAGAGAATTTTGTTTCACTTGGTCTCAAAATTTAGATATATGATGTTGCACTTCTTCCTCTTCATCAGGCATAGTAGAGTTTTTTGAGGGCTTAATGGGTGTGTAATTCCTTCTTGTAGGAATTTTATAACCCAATACTGATATCAATGGTTCAATATTCCCTTGGAATCACTTCAAACTAATTTTTAAATAAAGGTTATTCAATTTTAAAATAATACACACCTTTTTTTCTTGATCTTGTGGAGCTAGATATTGAAACTCATGTATCTTTGTGATTTTGGATCTGCAATATTTTAACTTTGATCCTATAGTAGCCCTATGAGTCATCCTTCTAATGCCATAGGTGAGACCTAATTTTGATTCTTCAAGGTAAAGTTATGTCTGATCTCCCATAATGGCCTAATTATGTATTGGTTCAGTAGAGTGAACTTATACGATGTTCCACATGTCACTGTTTTGACCTTCAGCTCTAAAATTGATCCACCAAAAACTAAATTCCATTCGCTTTCAGCCACTTTTTACAGAATTTTAATTTGGTGCCTAAAACAAAACTTATGATGATTTCCCCTCGGTCACCTATTTAAGATGAAATTATCAAGCCTGCAAAAACCCTAACTTCCTCAGATCATATATCCAAAAATATAGTGAACCAAGATCTTGTCTCCATGTGGTAAAAATTTCAACTTCTGAAGCCTCGTATAAAAAAACTTATAGCGAAAATTCCATGATGACTTGTTTGAAGAAGAGAAACCCTAGAATCCCAAGCTATGATACCAAATGTTATGAAACCAGCTCACAAAATAGAATAAAATATAGATAAATGACTAGAAATCAATCTCTTGGATTGGAAAACCTCCTTTAGATTACATAAATGAACAATTATTGGTTCGTACAAATGAAAAAAACCTACCTTCTATATATAGGAGTCTAATTGGTCACAATATAGAAATATTGGGATCACATGGGCACAAAAATACCACTAATGGGGCTACACCTATGGGGCACAATAATAACAATATGGGGACTACATGGGCACAAAAATGAAAATAGTGGGGCTACACTAAAACTAACAATAAGGGGCTACAATAGTATTAATGAAAAGGATATCGAAGGATATAGAGCGAAGGATATCGGGGCATGCAATATCATAACGTTCCTCCTCTGTAAATTTACGATATTGTGTGTTCCTATGAGTCATTACATCGAATTAAAAAGAGCGAATGAGTCGATAGCTGAGGTTTAAATGAATTACCATAGTTTGTTTTTCTTGAAGAAGCCATAGAAGAAGCCACCAACAACACTGCCTCATAGAAAATAAATAATGGGGAAAATAAATTCAAGATTATTGTCCCATGCTCACCTTATTGAATTAATGAAAAGGGGGAATTAGAGTTTCCATTCTTGTATACTATCCAACTCTGATAAGAAATAAATAGGCATGGGAAGTACCTATAGAGTGTCCAGATAAACTATGAATTAAAGACTCAATATGGAATTGTACATTGTGGGTCTATGAAGACTTTAGAAGCCCATTCCTGTGGTTAATTCTATGACATAATTCAATGGGAAAACACAAACAAAGCAAGGTATATCACACAAAGAAACACTTGAGTGGTATGTGTATCTATGGAAGAAACATGACTTTGTAGTACGCAGCAGTGGATCAAAACCATCGAAAGCTTTTGATCAAGTAATATCAAGAGAGTATTATTGAATTTTCTAAATGGAGAGAGAATTTTCAATGCTCTAAGAAAGATCTTAGATTGTGAGTTGAAGGAGAAGCAATAGAGAATGATTTGTGATACAGTATAGTGACTATCACATCTGCTAAGCAGAGTACAGGAGGTTTTATTGTGAAAGAGTGGAGTATTCCGTGATTCAGCAGAGGGACGAGAGCAGAAGGAAATTATGTGACGCGGTGGATTGGTATTTTCTTATTTGTAAATTCCTCTATTTTGACTTTGAAAATTGTATGAAAAGTAGAACAGTGGCAACAATAAGTGGTGGCCTACATTAAAAGAGGTTAGTGCCTCTTGCAAACTTGGTGCTTGCTATTCTAAGGGGGTCAGTTCCTCCAATGAATGGGTGCTCACAAAAAACTAATGTAATTAAGTGGGTGCTTAATTTACATCTTAAATAACAACAAATAGGTGGTTTTTACCCTTTGGTTTTCCACGTGAAAAATATCTATGTCAATTTGTGCATGTGTGTGCTAATGAAGAGAACTGTTGATTGAAAATATGAATGCTCACATTTAGTGCTTATTTTGACTATGAATGAATACTCTCATAAGTGATAGATTGTAGTGGGATGAAGTAAGAATACATTCAAATGAAAAATTAAAAGTAATCACATATTTACTAATTCACTCCCCTTTCAGTAATTCGTTATTCCAATAGTCCATTTGTCCCTATTGGGCACAACCTCATTGGCATTAATTCTCTTGGGGTTCCTACACTCTCTCGGGGCATTTATCCTAGCGGGAAAAATCCTCTCACCATTCATGATGGCCCACATGCATTATATGCTAGGGAGAAACCTTATCATATATAACAACCATTACATCATAATCCTTATATGGAGGGACCTCAAGGTTGGTTAGGTAATTCTCCTACCTATGACCCATTTAGTCATATTCATAATCCATTTATATATTATATTGATTTATTATATTTGGATAAGTTAACCAAAAACCCCATTCAACATTATCCTTGGTTTCCACCTTTGCCCACAAAATTTCCTTCCGATATTCCTAAATTTTAAGTAAATCATGGAGAGAATCTTTCCACTCACATCACCACATATCGCCTATGGTGTTCATCGAACTCTTTAGTGGATGATTCAATTAAGATATGATTGTTCCAAAGTACATTGGCTAGGGATGATGCCAAATGGTACATTGAATTGGACACAAAACTCTACAATGAGTTTTCATCCTTAGCTTAAACCTCTTTTATGCACTTTCTGTTGCCTACAAGATATGATATTGATTTTGATATTTTTTATAACATTAAACAAGATGATTCCATGTTGGTTTTTTATCATATCCATGAGTGGCAACGTTGCAAGAGGTTGGTAATAACCAAGCTTCCTAATGATATATTACATAAATTGTACATTCAATCCTTGAGACCTCAAACTGCCAAAGATGTGTCTATCTTCAGAGTTGTCACTGAGGAGCCAGCCATCTTAGCTTCCAAGAAACTGGATTTGATCTATTCACAATTGAATTTATGAAGTACTACTTAATTATCCTATGCCTTCCATTGACCCACCCAAACGTACTCCTAGCCCACACGTTTATGGTGTGACTGGGCATGTTTACATTTCTTTGAGCCAACTTGTTGTTCAACGTTGGAAATAGATTGTCACATCGCAATCCCAACAAGTTTGCGTTTCTCAAGAAAATCACCTTCTTCTGGGAATTCATTCAATTTTCTTATAGTGAATTTGACACCACCTAAGAACAACCAACCAAATGGTGGTAAAATTAAAAATAAGAATAGATGGAAGAACCAACCTACTCATGAAACTCATCCAAACCCACAAAATCAAGGATAGAGCACAATAAAACTTTGTTGTAAGATCAAGTTTTAATATTTGTCAAGGTGATAATTTAACTCATGATTTCGCTTGGATGGATGAAGTTCATAAGATTCCTACACCACCAAAATCTACTCAACAACTACTCAGTTTTATCCCCATCAATTTACTACACAACATCAGCAAAAAATTATTGCACAACCTCCTCCACCTCTACCAGGGGGCATTGAGGGACCATCTTTCAATCACACCAATAAATCACCCGTTTATATCTCTATAAAATACATTAATGTGACCACGTGAGATAAATCATATGATTTTCCTAAGTCTCATTATTCTCTTAAGGAATCTCCCTCTCCACCTACTTTCATTGGACCTCTCACATTATATAACCCTATGGAACCATTTAATGCCACCCGAATGGTTTCGTTCATAAGACAATACCCAATCCCTCTACCCAGGATACTTAGCACTATAGTATTGTTGAAGATATTTCCCATGCTCCTTGTGCTATATCTTCCTAGATATTTTACAAATATTTCCTTAGCATCCAAAGGCCCTATTATCTATGATTGGTGGAGTAGACACCTATGATTCGAACCTCATTACATTTAATGTTGACAAGGTTTCCATTCAACTTTCCCACCAAATCAACTTTCACATTACTATGCATATATTCCATAACAATATTCATTAAATTTGGGTGGATGAAGGTTCTTTCGAATTGCATCATGTCAACGTCATGCTGGAAGGCTCTTGCCTCTCTGGCACTCACCAATTATATTACCACTCTCCAAGCCTTTGATGGAAATAAAATTGTTCCTAATGGGGTTCTCCCCAAGTCCGCCATTGAGTTATGGGGGGTAATTTATCTATGTCGATGTTGAAGTCATAGACGTTAATTCATATTACAACCTTCTCCTTGGTTGTAATTTATTCTATGCCATGATTGCAATAGTCTCGTTCTTATTTTGTGTCCTTTTCTTCCCTCATGAAGGCAATATTGTCACCATTGACCAACTGGACTATGTTCCATTGGCCAAACTTACCACTATAGGGAAATCATTCCCATTTGTCGGAAATCACCATGGTCAGTATGAGAGTGTTGGTGCAGGCTTATTTAAAATTTCATCTATTACAGGGGTATTTCCTTAATTACCACCCCTTGACATTCCTTCATCATATTTGAAAGCTCCTATGCATACGATCTCTTCCGACATCTATGGACCCCATAGAACTTTTGATCCTTGTGTGGTTTCTCTTTATCCTATCAAATTTGATCAAGTTAGTCAACATCCCTTGCCAATATTTGTGGAATAAATTGCCTCTTTGGTAGTCCCGTTAGAACATCCTAACATTGGTTAGAAACTACATCTGAATATGGAATATGAGCAGGTTCCTTTTCCCACATGGTACACCCCTCTTCATGCTCCACATGAATACCTTAATGAAAAACCTCGCTGATTACTCAACTTGGAGGTCATGGATCTATCTAATGACAATCCTAGGGAGATTATGCTTATTCTTGCCTCTAGTATCTCGAATGTCGAACAAGTATATATTGGAAACATAAAACTTGGAATGACTTAGGGTTAACAACCTCGGCCTTCCTTAGATGTGCCACCCCTAGAGCAAGTTCATTCTTGGGATTATACTACCAAACTTCCCAACGAATTGTCCAACTCACCACATGTTGACAAGCATGTATACCTCCTTGATCTCTTAATCCTTCCTTACGTATTCAGGTTAATTTTTAGCATGCGACTATGTTATATTGTTCCTGGCATGCTCAACCATTTAGGATGTGGGAGTTTGACATCCTTTGGAATGGTCCCACATTGGCAAGGAATATGGTCCCCTCACCCTCCATGAGTTCGCATATAGAAATTAGTGGCTTGTGCCCAACTGTGGACATACTTTAGCATAAGCTACTAGATTGTGTTGCACTTGTACATATTGTATATAAGAGTGGGATGATTTATATATATTTTTTATTTGGTGTGTGATGCGAGTTTTTTCATGCCTCATTTATGCCGAAAATTCAACCAGAAAATTATAAAACTCAAAAATATAAAAATATATGGTCCTACTTTTACCTCATCCATGTTTATTTCTTTCATTATGTGATTTAACCATGGGTCTAGCCTTTATAGATGGTTTTTATAGGACACAATGGCATTTATATTATGACATCTGTTGGACTTTATGTGGATTTCTCTAAACCTAGCATATAGGGTTAGATCATTTTTGCCATTACGGCTGGATTTTGACCATCATTGTCATTTTATTTCCTTAGGTCTAACCCCATCAAGTTGAGAATTTATCCTTCTTTCCTGTATGCATATTTTTTCTTGGAGATATATCTTACATGACTATATATACCCTAGTTAGTATCCTTTAATGCCTTAGTGTCCATGTAGTCAGTTTATTCTCTTTCTGGAATCCCTCCTTCTGACCCACCATGACTTAGAATCTGAGCCTCTTGTCCACTTCTTCTTCTCTTTTATAGCTATACCCTAGGACGATTCCACTACTTTTATCCCTTGCTATTTCCACTTTTTATTGGCGTATTTTTGTATATTGAGCCTTGGTTTCTCTCTTCCATCATCATCACTTTCTTTGGCAACCATTCACTTTCAATTGTTTTTTACCATTTTTGGAGGAACTGTTGCGATGACTGGTATTATTAGCCATCCTGTTATCCTCATTACACCATAAGAGATTCCATTATTACTGGAACAAATTTCTATTATCTATACAACTCATTCCTCCAGGAGGAGTTGTCTTTAAGCTCTTTTCAGAGTCCTTAATTTAGAAAAGATTGGTGACTAAACTTATCTCCTTCATGCTCATAAAAGTACCTGAAGGGTCATCTACCCAGTATTACTCTAGCCCCTTTTCGGAATGGGATAGATTTATTACAAAAAAAAAATACTCAAGTATAATATGGCTAGGAGGTTATCCCTTATATACTTGTATCTCTTTTTTGGACTTCGGGGACAACTTTATGAAAAAGGAACTTATAAAAACATAAGGGAGGGAAAATTTATTTCCATTAGTCACCAATCAACATCATCCTTTACATTGCCCTTAAACACTCACAATTTTGTTTTAGCTTGCCCAAGAGTTGTACCATACACATGAGTTTGTCTGCTACTCTCGCTGGTTACTCTTCTTGTCACATGGAGCATGCTCTAATTCCTCCTACATCATTTCATGATATTACATGGTGCTCATTGGTCATGTTTCTGATTCACTCTTGTGTCATTCCATTAGGTGTTCAAGGGAAGTCTCAACCTTTGTCGACTATATGTAGTGGTTTGTTGACATTTTTGAGTTGGCCATTCTTGTGTCAATTGTACTTCATCACTTCATGAATCCATCCATTACATCATCCTGGTATGTTCCACGTTGATTTATGGGGGGCACATCAAGGTACTCCTTTGATGGATCTTCTTCTCTCGATTTCATCTAATTTTCCAAGCGATTTATCTAGGAACCAATAGTAAATTGGAGCTTGCAGACCTTAAAACCCTCCTCTCACATCTTCCCAAGTAATCAGTCAGCCGAAGTAAACATGTGATAGAGAGTTACTATGATATGATTCAACACACTATGTATCAGTTAAGGAATTGGAACTGACAAAAAACAACCAACCTAACCTTCTTCATATTCAAAAAACCCCCCAGGATCCGTCCAACCATTCTAGGTGACCAACACCTAAAATAACCTGACATTTTACTGCATTAAATCCTTATTCATTCCAATTAAATGGAAATACATGCAACTGGGACCCTCCAGTCTCTCCCACATCAAAGGCATGCATATGACTGCAGACTTTTCCATGTAGTTCTGTGCCAGCGACTCCAAATTATGTGTCACTTTTTTAGGGCTGGGACTTAGGCCACTTCCTAGAACTCCATGAAACTTTACGGAATTATATATAACATGGTAAAAAATATCTTAATGAAAAAAATTGACTAATTACTTGATTGTACCCCTATTAGCCATGATAGGAATTTCATCAAACATAACACACATATGCAATATACAGGTTATAACAATAAATCTAAGCATATGAGTCTCACACTTATCTGAGAATCACCAAGAAGAATTGATGCCTCATCAAAATAACTACATCACAATCTATTAAGAAATACATTCATTTTACATCCATTGATTTATAAAAACATGTTGAGATCCATACATAATTATTGTCATAAAACTCAATCATAACTAGCATATAACCAATATAAATATCAAGGGTATAACATTCATATAAACCACATGTAAAAATGTATTTTTACCCATAAAATACCAAGGGTAAATAGATCTTATTGATGATTTCATAGGCTGACCAGGTATGAGACTTCGACAAACCACCCAACCATAGATTGGGCATAAACAAATCTATATTTCAAGCAATCACGCCCATGACATATTCCAAAAATGAATGTGGCATCTCATAAAAAAATCAATCAAAATAAAACCTGGGTTTCCAGAGTCCAAACCACCTTAAACCTCAACGAGTTATTTTTCCTTACCGTCGTACATCACTAACCATCACTATATTTTTCTCTACCCAAGTTGTCTAGGGCTCCAAAGTTTTTTTTTCCAACCAAGGCTTCCAAGACTAGTAACTCAACCCAAGTTGTTACAACTTTTCCAGATTTTTTTTCCAAACAAGGATTATAGGAGCTATTAACTCAGCGCACAACCAAGGGCACATGAAAACTAACCAAAAAACAAAATTAAAACCCACAAAACCATGGCTATTCAGGAAATGGAAAGACTAGGAAATACCACCGTCAATCTGGGAAATCCTCCATGACAGTGATAGATAATAACCAATTAACCACATGCATATGCCATGCATGCCCAAAATAGTAAGGAAATAATAAATGCAACTCAGTACCTACAAGAAAAACTTGTTGTAGTTGCTTATCCCGGTGTCCTGTTATGCTTTCCTTATTTTCCTTTGCCTTCTTTCTCCAAATATCAAGTGTGCCACACTCCACCAAGAGTCCTCCAAGAAAACTCAAAGTTTTTACTAGTATGCGAGAGGGAGAATAGAATGAGAGCTCCAAAAATAAATAGAAAAAATTCTGTGAACTTATCCTTAGAAGCCTTTTTATTAATGAGGCATCTATTTTATTCAATTTTCCATTAGTTTCCTTCACTTTCCTCCTGACATGAAACCTTTGACCTTTCAACTTCCTTTCCTCCTATCTTCCATTATTTTCATAAATAAAATTTCAATAAATGCCACATTCCTTACCAAATCCTTTCCCATTGCCTTTGCCAATTTCCATAGCCAGTAATAAACCAAATGAACACCCACTAGGATGTTTTTCCCAAAATTCAATGTGAAATACATATCCCATTTTCAAGGCCTTATTTTAACATAAGATGGATTTTTTACCAGGGTTGTTACAGTATCCTTCACCTTGTTGGAACATCATCCTCGGTGTTCAATGACACCTACAACCAACAATACTCCATGGAGATTTATAACTTATATCGTTGCAATATTTACAATGAATACTTGTTGAAAAGAAAACCAGCATGAAAATATAACATCGTGAAAATCATAATGACATAAAACCCATATCGATTATATGAGCTTTATAACATAGCTTGTGGCGGCATTTATATCCATATAAATATGTACATAAACCTAAACATCGCACCAGAACATATATCAAAACATTCTCTCAACCAATGAATAAACAAGGATACATAACTTGCATCTGATCCGCCATCTATGATGTAGCTTAATCGAGACCAAAGTGCTTCGATTTCACCTTAACTTGATTGATTTCTTGGTTCTAGAGCATGATATTTTGTCTCTAAAAAGTGCATTGAGGTTCCATCTGGAATTCTCCTTCTGGATCCACCTGCAGAAAAAACTATTTAATCACATGATAGACATATTTGGCATACTTCTTAAGCAATAACACATGTAAAACATCATGGAATTTCACTATCGGAGGCAATGCAAGTCTATAGATTACTGGTCCAATCCTTTCAAGGATCTTGAAAGGTCCATAAAACTGAGTTGCTATCTTGGCACATGATCCAATCCTTGAGGAGCTCTTCCGAGGCTTGATGTGGAAGTACACATGCTCCCCAAACTAAAACTCCTTTAACAACTTGTTTCGATCAACATAAATTTTTTTTCTATCATGTGCTTCCTTTAGATTCTTCTTGATTACCTGCATTTCATGTTCCATCTCTACCAACATATTTGTTCTGATCAATACCTTGTTGACTAGATCACTCCAATTGATGGTAGTATTACAACTCCACCCATAGAGTGCCTCAAAAATACTTGTTCTTAGTGACTCCCGATACCCATTGTTGTAAGAAAACTATACATGTTAGCACTGCCTAGTTTCCCAAGGTTAAGAAAAGAAACTAGAGAGGTAAACACAGACCAAAATTTTGACTTGGAAGCTAGCCCTACCAAATAAAAGAGGGCTCTATCAAAATCAACCTCATAGCCAATGGAAATTATTGGATAATATTATGGTTTTAGGCTACTTATCAACTCACTAGGGTTTTGATTATGGTTTTTTAGATAAGAAACACCAAGTTCAGGAACTACGCCAAGTATTATAAAAGATTAGTTGCAGTCATAGAATGAGGCAATATAGTTGTAATAAGTGACACAAATAGATATGTCATTTTAGTGTGGTGAGGAGGAGATCATATAGAAGGAGTTAATTAAGCATAATGATTCACTTGTTTAGAGGATAAAACACTTAAATGATAATCTCAGACAAAACAGAGCATTATAGGTAATGAAATTTGTTTATCAGTTGAGAGATTAATCATGAGAATAAACACAGATAGATACTAAAACATATAATAATCAAATTCATAATAATAAGTGAGGAAAAAAGTGTCACTGACCACAACAAATGAATCCCATAAAAATAGCTGCAACTATATATTATTTCTGCCAAAAATCAAGTAACTCCAAAATGTATGAACTTCAAGTATCCAACCCTTTCTTAGACTTGTTTCTAAGTAAATATAGAATAAAAACAAGATTTTCCCTCTAATGGGTCGAATCTCGGTGCATATAAACTTATTCATGCACCTATTTACTCATTTCCAAATCCTAGAGAATTTAGAAACAAATTTCCCCCTTTTTAGCTAACTAATTGAGATTATCTCTCAAAGCATTTCTTACAAGATTCTTTACAATGGTAATCATTAATAAACTTATGAACATTAGATAAAATCATGAGACAACTATTTAAGTCAACCTAGTTTGAATTTAAACCTTTACGTGCAGTAAAAATTCTTGATACACAGAAACGCGACAAATCTCACAGAAATGAAGCAAATGTTGCCAAAAGTGTAGCAAATGTTTGGTTTGAAATTTTGATAACTTGGATGGGGTTTTGAGTGTTTTCGAAGACCTACAAAGAAACTTGGATATTTCAACTATAGCCAAGAGCCTTTAAACCATTCAAAAACATCATTTTAGCCTCATCAAACTTTATTTCAAAAGAGACTGTCAAAAAACGTAGCAACAGTCATGGAAAGGGGGCAGCAAGGTGTAAAAAAAGGCACGTTTTGAGCATTTTATGCAATTTATCGCTCCTCAAACACCCTCAAGTAATTTAATGCTATCCATATGCCATAAAATATCATGAAATTCTTGGAAATTTGTATTTTGACCCTCTGAGAAAAAGCACAACAAATAGTTGTTGTGTTTCTATAGGATACAAAATTCTGCATTTTTGTAAAAATAGGGATCAAATATTAATTGATACCTCTTTAACCATAATACCTATTACAAAAATGGGAGAGTTTTTTTATATAAGTTTTTTTTCATAACAACATATCTCGGTGTTTTGAAATTCATTCCCATCTTCTTGGAATCTTTACCACAAAAGAATGGCTAAATCATGCAATATTTATGAAGCATAGGCCTCCAATATCATTGTATATCTCCCAAATCATAACACCTGTGCATAATATGAAGGAGGATTTTTTTATTTATTGTATTATTGACAAAACCCTCTTTCACTTTTTTAAAATTCATCTCCATTACATCGGAAACGGATTTTGAAGTAAAATTGTCCCTCTGTGCAGAGAATGACATCAAAACCCTAAAACTCATGCCAATAACCTCCTTCTTCTAACTTCATTTTGTCTTTGATGTTTCCATGGTGTAGGAGATGTATAGTTAAAATTTAAATTAACATGTAGTGTAAACAAATGTATGAGGAAGTGCTAGTCATGGGAAAGGATTTGTGAAGGGGAGGGAGGGGAAAAAGCGCAGCGACAATCTCAAAAGCACAACAACTTGAGGGAAGGGAATGAAGGGAAATGAGGATAGAAAAAATTCTGAGAAAATTATGGGGGGTGGAAATAGATGTTAGGAAGAAAATGGAGGTGGAATTTATCTAAATGAGTGAGAAAAAAAGGGTGAAAAGGGAAAAACACAGACTTATGCTAGAAACGTGGAAACAAGCTAGGTTTTGATGAAAAATGGAAAAATGAGGGAATTCCGGTAAGGGGAATGGTGGAGAATGTCTAATAAGGTTAATGAAGGATTTATAGACTTATAAAAAAGGATATTCATTCTCAAAAGAATTTTTTACCATGAAAATGGAAAACACAACAATAACACACCAAAACCTAGGAAAGGAATTTTCAGTCTATTTTTTTAGGAAAAATACTGCATAAAGGGTTTGTGAAGCTTGAATTACTTGTCTTAAAGAGACTTGGAAGCACTTGATATGAAAATTGAACCTTTTCTTCCTCCCTTTGGTCTCCAAATGAAAAACGGAACAACCTTTCTTTATAAATGCAACAAGCATATGAGAATAGCAGTGGTTGAAAAATTCGAAGTTTTGATGGCTATCGCTAGTATAAAAGTGATAGAGGGGAGATTTGGAGCTTTTTGGATGGATAAAATGAAGTTTAGAAATGTCTTGATGCTCCATCACAACTTGGAAAATCATTTTTGTAGGGACCAACCCTATACTTTACTAGACCAAACTTACGCTATATATTTTTTTATAATTTTTTTTATTGGAAATAATACAGTGAACTAGGAATTAACCATAAACATACAATGTTGGAAAATTATAAAAATTAATCACTTATATCAAAAAATCCATGAATTTTACTTCATTACACGTACATCTATTTTACATATTAATGATAGGCGCAATGAAGTCATATATATATATATATATATATATAACACATGTATCGTTCACCTAGGAGCAATATTCAATCTTGACTCGCCGCTACTAGAACTCCCTTTTTGTCATCTACCTCAAGGCATGAATGTTGACGTGCTTAATCTAAATGTAATGACCCACCGGTTGACCTCCCATCCTACTCCTTGGATACTCTCGTTCCTCACGAACCCCTCAGCTGCAATGGGGCTATACAATGAAGGAAATGTGCTAGCTGATAGAGGTGAGCACTCCTTGGCTCAATAGTACCCTCTCTAAATTCCTCTACCTCACCAAGCTCAACTATAGCTTGTAACCACTCACAATGACATAATCTCCTCCATCCAACAATAGGATAAGAAAAAACCCTTTTCCCATGGCTTTTCATTCTTTTAAAGAAGGCTTCATAGGTGACACTTGGCATTTCATGCATAATTAATTATTTTTATTAATCCAAAATTTTATTATTCACCAACCCATGTGTCACCCTCTCACCAAGACTCTCCAAAATTCATTTACTTAAATATTAATTTAAAATAATATTTTCCTCACCCCAACAAGACTTCCTCTTTCTTCTCCTAGTTGTATCTTGATCCCCCCTTTTCTACTCCTTAAACTAAAGTTAAAGGATAAGTCTCACATTTGGTCCCCTAAATACCTCATAATTTAACTCAATTTTCCTCTTAGATTGATATTCTTAAGTTGGTTCTTGCCACATGGAGGTTCTGTAAATTTCTCCAATTTTAATTTATTAACCTTATTTTAATTCACCACCCTCTTCCCTTAATGAATTTTTTAACTATTTTATGATTAATATTTATACTTAACTCTACGTCCCTCTTTCCCCATTTTGCCTAATTAAGCTATTTATGTATATTATCCACTAATATTTCTCAACATGGAAAGGGGCAGAGTTCTCAAGGTAAAATATTTTATTTCTTCCTATTTTTCCCTTACCCTAAATTTTATTCTTGATTTAATTTCCTTGCTTATAACATCATATACCACTTGACATGAATTAGTATGATTTTCATATCTTGATTATATTTATTAGTTTCTTTTTAATGGTGTCGAGGGTGTCAAGTTGGTCATGCCCTTCAAGAAATTCCCTTCGAAGTTCCAAGGGTGCCATGCATAACATTTTATTTGTGATTCCAAGGGTGCCAAGCCGGCCATGCCCTTCAAGAAATTCTCTTGAAGTTTCAAGGGTGTCTTGTGCTATACAACACCCCCCATTTATTTTAATAAATGGGGACCCTTTAGAAATAATTAGGAAATTCATTTTAAATTATTTTTAGCTTTAAGTCAAAAACATTTAGGAAATAAAGTTTTATTTGTGCTTTTCTACTTTATTCCTTAGTGCGCATCACAAACCGCATAACTTACAACCAAGAAGACTTGAAGCCCACTAAGTCACGTGGGCTGAAAAATGCACTAAGCCCTTTCCGAAGTTATATTAAAAAACTTGCAAACGCTTCAATCACCGTTAGAATTTGTTTATCGCATCACACCTCATTTAAACGTTCTAACTTATAAATCAATTCGGTATAAGTTGCGATCACACAGACCCGATGAGCCAATAAAGAAATAAACATAAAGCTCTAAAGCCCCATAAAGTGCAGCCGCTTGATTTCTTGAATGCGTACTTTGTAGTTCACAGGACATAACAGAAAGAAAATCCATTTACCGCATAAAGGTTGTGATGTGAAATTTGCGCAAATCGCATTACACAAAATTTATCGGTAACATCATAAATGAAAAAGTTATAAGTTGCGATATCTAATGAATTTAATTTAATTACTCAAGCATGCAAAATAAATTATTTCATTTCAAACTGAAATACGAGATATACCTCTTTAAGTTGATCAATAGACATTTCACGTAAAAGTGTAAGAGATTTGATTTGAAATGATTATCGGTGATTAATAACATTTAATAGAAATAAAGGTTTTGATAGATTCATATCTATTTTTGCATGTTTGAAATAATTTAATGATGGATTTGTCTCTCTGTTCCATGTATTTTTAATGTTTACTCTTTTCACTTGAAATCAGGAAACCAACTAAGAGAACAAAGAAAATAGAGATGAATAATAAATATAAAGAGATTTCTCAAACACCCTTCACTGAAGACTCATACATGTCTCCCCTATTTTCAGACACCACTTGCAACAAGGAATGTGGAAGTTTGTCATGGGATGCAATGTATCAATTTTTTGAAAATGAAAAGCCAATAGTAATAAAAAAAATTTCTTTAGAAAACTTATATATTTCTTTAGACCCAACTAATTTTAACATCCAATGTTCATTCATCCACAAGGTAGCCACAAGGTGAAAAATCCTTCCTTACACAGACATGGTTACGTGGGAAATTAACCACTTAAACATAGAAGATAGAACTTTTAAGGATTCGAAGGGAGAAAATATTGGTTCTTTCAGGGTAGACGATTTAGAATCAATGTAGCACTTACCAGGCCCAGAACAAAACTATGACAAATATTTTGTTCAAAGTTTTAGAGAAAAAAATCCAGATCTAACAAAAGTCATAAAGGAATAGAAGGAAGACTAGGGAAATCTGAAACTAGATAAACTCTGTTTGTACCCAATTTCCCAAATTCCTTACCCTTATTGTTGTGTTTCTGGTATGTTATGTAGATTATATGCAAAACCTGATAGCACTAGGTTTTCTTTATATTGGGTCCGATTAATTGACGCAATCGTCAATTCTTTAATTCTAAATTCGGAAAATATCCTATATGATAATTTATCTAAACACATCATGGAGTATAGGAATAAAAGGAGTGTTTCATCTAGAGAAATACCCCCCTTTTATATGAGTTCCTAAGTCATGGACACAATTTGTTTTTCTTCTAGTTTTCCTACCATGGGATGGAAATGAATGACCCAAGACCCTACCCAAATCCATATTTATCACAGAGCCCTTTGGGATTCAAACTTCCATTTTCATTTTTACAAAATTTTCCACGGAGTCATGTTGCATATGTACTATATTATATTCAATGAGAAAGCCCCTAGGGTTTCTAAAGAGGCTAGTACATATATTATTTCTGTTACTAGATGGTTTGTAGAGGAGAGTTTTACATATGTCATAGTATTTGGGAGTTATGCTTCTCCCCGCATCCTACCATATTATGTTCCTGATAAGTTACTTGCAAAAGAGATAGCCTACCATCTTGTTAATGGTATTTCTAAACAACTAAAAGATGCTAAGAAGGTTGTTTGGCCTAATTTTCCTTTGCAGTGCGGTACTTTTTCACTTTTGATATTCATCATGCCTACAAGGAAGTTTCAAAGATTAATCTGTTAAATTTGGTAGTAATGCCAAAGCAGCCATATGATCCAAATGATGTAATTAAAAACTACATCACTGAGCTCAGAATGAAGCCTTTTGTGAAAGAAATGGCCGGATTTGATGATTTCTTTCGAGGCATGGAAAATTTTTCATATATAATTAAATTTGCATCCATTCAACTCAACCAAGATGATTTGGAAGCCTCCCAAACATACAAAAATAAGAGACTGAAGAGAATTCCTCCTAACTTGTTAACTGTAGATGACAATAGACCTACTCCAAGTATGAGCTTGGATAGTGAAGAAAACGACATGTTTGAGGATGAGTCGGGTCAATCAGAGCATCAATCTCACAATTTGGATCATTCTAAAAATGAATCTAAATCCAGAAAGGATAGCCCAGAAAATATAATTGATCAAGTAATCCAAGAGATAGAGATGCGGGAGAAAAGAGAAATTAATTGAACAGAGTCAACTTCTCAGGAAGTTCAACACAGTCATGATACACTTGATCAGTCAGGAAATTCCCAACCAAACAATTTTAATAGTGAATGGGATGAGTTTTCTGAAGAAATAAAAACTCCTAAAACCAATCCCAATACTGATCAAGCTACTAGTTTTCAGACACCTGGACATTCCTGGAAGTTAGTGGAAATTGTTACTCCACTAAAATAAGTTCCAGAAACTCATGATCAAGAGATCATTCTGGCTTACCCCATAGAAAAAATAATGTTACAAATTGAGGAAATCCCTTCGATGGATATCTTCTACAAACCTAATCATAAGGCTATAGTCAAGAGAAGAAAAAAGAGAAATATTGATAATATAGTCTCAAATCCTACAAATGAATCTGACGAAGTTTTATGGAAGGATCCCCTAGCTAATTCTACTGAACATTTAACCAAACTATCACAGTTTGCAGGGGCATATGCTATTGCCACTTTTGATAAAGCTACTGAGGTTAAAATTTTATTAAAGAAGAAGGAATATAGAATACAAGAACTAGGGAGGTTGTTACACCAAGAAAAATCCAACTCTAGCGAGAAAATGAAATCAAAGATGGCACAATTTTAAAAAGATTTTGAGAGTCTTAATTTGCAACATCAAGAAGAAATCACTAAGAAGCAAGAACAATTATAAGAAGCAATGATCAGATTCCAAAGCGAGACACAGTTAGATAAATTCATAAAGGAAGAATTAAATGTAAATGCTAAGTTAAAGCAACAACAAGAAGTATTAGCGCTCCCTCTGGGTACTGTCGGTTGGAGTCGTGACAGCTACGCACAGGCTGTTCCGCCGCCATGGGTGCAAAAAACAACAAGAAGTATTTTTTCCCCAAGATTATATTAATGGCTCTTATTGTGACTCAAGTAAAATGTTGATCCAGTAAGTAGCTATCCAGAAACTTGAATGTGAGAAGTTCGAGAAGAAAATCAATGAACACATTCAACGGAAAGCATCAGACTCAGGAAAGGAAGCTGATCTACCCTAGGTATATAATTTCCATGAGGAAATCTTATTCAAATATTGGGAAGTAAAGATAAAGCAGGCAGATAAAGCAGGAACAAAATCATTGAAGTTGGAAAAATAAATTATTGAATCTGTGTGTGAACAGCTTGTGAAAGAAAAATTTATCAAAGGGTGCATGCCTGAAGTGCTCTCAGAAGTCAAACAGCTGGAAACACAGTGGAGAAAAAAGGCATAAACACAAGATGATACGATTAAAAATAAAATAAGTTTGATCAAGAAAATTATTGGAAGTTTCTGATCAAACCTTATTATCAATACCTTATTGTGCATTCTTTGACAGATTCAATAAGAAGATCGCAGCCAACACTCTCAAATGCAATATTCAAGGGACAAGGAAGATTGAGGATTTTGCAGCCATCTCAGCTCAAGCCCATGCTAGATATTTGTCAACTTCGAGAGGAAATCCAAAAGAAAGATCGGAATTTTTAAGTCATATTGTTACTTTATTTTGCTAGATTGTAGTTAAAGATAGTCTTACAAGGATGGTTGTTTGAAACGTCCTCTATTTTTATGTAATAATATATTTTAGAACAAAGTTAGCTTAGAATTTAAACCCCTCTCATGCATTTAGAGAAGGGTCCAAATATTTGTCAAAAACATTTGCAAAGAATGCACTATTCTAAGTTTATGAATTATTTGATGAATGGATTGAATGAAATCTATTATATTTTGACAATTAAAGTTGTTTAATTCATGTTGCACTACTGTACTCTTTAAATTTCTTGAATGTGAAGAGGAGTAGATCAATTACTGTTAGTTTACATGAGTAGAACTTCGTACATATGGTACTTCTATTCACTTGTATTAAGTCTTTCTTTATAGATTGACAGTCATATTTTTATCGCATTATATATTTGAAACGTTATTATAGATGAATGTTACATGCACTTATATTCTAATATTTGTCTGTGATTTCTTATTAAATATATAATCACACATATGAATGTGATATATTTTTCACAATTCTTCTAGTCAAACTATTTTGTTATAAAAATCATCTTACATAAATTTCATCTCTTTCAACTGTTAAATGATCTATATTAGTAATAGCTGAAGGATATCTCTTTAGATTGCATAAAGGAAGAAAAAACCCGGGTATATAATAGAATAGATAGTTTAGATAGATGCATATGTTAGATTAAAATCATTCTCCATTTTCATGTTGTAAAATCAAAACACCCTCAAAATCATCCTTATTGAGAAAATGGTCCCATCATCCCCAGTTGGAGCCACTACACCAAATGGAAAAGGAGTTTATTTAAGGTCCAGATCGCATGGTTTTCCCCCATGTTTTGGCAGCAGAATTCTGAGGCCTCAACATTCTGGTGTTAGAAGGAGGGCCTTTTGAATGGAAATAAGGTCTGATCAATCTGAAAGTAAATCTAAGAGTCTCTCTCCCTCTATATCCCCATCAGTTTCCAGAAAATTATCTAGATCATCATATTTAAAATCTAATGTTGATCATCCTTCTCCTAAGTCTCCTAGTGATACTCAACCCATACTATCTCCTGATTCTCATCAAGCTTCCCCAAAATTTCAATCTTTGATAGAAAAGTTAGAGAGAGTATCCATTTCTACTAAAAATCCTAAATCTTCTCAAATATCAGATATCAGTATTTCATCTTCTTTACAACCTCGAAGAATATTTACTCAATCAGAAAGTCAAAAGATAGGAATTATTCCTTTTGAATTTCTCATTGATATTACTCGAAAGAGAATAAAGAGGACTCAATCAGAGCCAATCGCCAATGATATCTTATCCCATTAATCATAATTACCTTCACTCACTTCCAAAACTTCCATTCCAACAATAAATGTTACTTTAACTAGTTCCAGTACTCGAATTACTATCCATTCAACTAGTCCTAGCACTCAACATGCCTCTTCTTCAACTTAAACTCAATCCATCACATCCACCCAATTTCCAATGGAAAGCCATCCATGCAACAATCTAGGGACTGTAAATATGCCTGCTCCTCTTCATGCACTTCCAAAATATCCGAAAAGGTGGTTACCTAAATTTAGTCTTGATGATGGTATTCTAGCAGAGGAACACACTCATAATTTTATGTTATCCATCAATTTAAAATAAGTAGTTGAAGAGGATTACATTGTAAGATTATTTCCATATACTCTAATAGGATCCGTAGGATCCTGGTATTTTTCACTACCTTCCCACTCTATAACTAGCTGGAATATGTTCGAAGAACAATTTCTAGCTAAGTTAGGGGATGACAGGACCACTACTACGCTGATCAATGATTTATCAAATCTAAAAGCTAAATCAGGTGAGAAGATAAAATATTTTAATTCAATATTTAATAAATTACTCAATAAAATTCCTGCAACATTATTTTCTGGTGCGGAAGTTCAAATTGAGTGGTATATTTCATCTCTTCCATCCAATATAACTATTTTTGTTGATAGAGAAAAACTACCGACACTTGCAAAAAACATGAAGGAATATCTATCTTTAGAGAAATGAATAACCGCTCTTGAGAAAAATAATTCTCAAGAAGATCTAAAATAAAATAAGGTATCTTTCAAAGATGATTCTAAAAAGAAGCTACCAAAAGACCCTTTTGATGTAGAAGGTATTCAAAAAATTTTGAAGACAATGACAAATGAGACGACAGATATCAAGAAACAAGTCGCTAAAAATTTGAGCTCAAAAAATACTTTCAGAAACTTCAAGAAAGGTCAATCCTCTAATACTCAACCTCCAAATATCATATCTAATGTTGAATCTGATCAAGATATAGAGGAAGAAGAAGATGATGAAGAAGAAGAAGTTGAACTAAATGAAATGTAGGATTTCATCCTACAAAATGAAGAACAACATGAAGCATTACTTGTGAGTAAAAGGATAAAAATGACTACTGAAGAAAAGCAACCAAATCGACATTAAAATATTTCAACTCCTGCTAAGGATAAATCAGTATGTAAAAATTCTACTTCAAAGGCTACACAAGAAAGTCCTGTTACTTCAAATACTCCACCCACATCTAAAAAAATGGTAGTCTCAGACAGTATTGAATATAATTTAGTTGAATATATGAAGGAAACCATACCAACATTTCAATTCATGAGCTTACTAAAATAAAGCAACATCAGAAAATCTTACTTAGAGACTTAAATGCGGTTCTTGCTTCAACCTTACCTACTCTAGTAATAATACAAGTTGCTAATGAAATGGGTAAGACACCTTCCCCTTCAACTAAAATAGATGCTATAGACTTGATTATAATAGGTGATCGATCCATCTCTCATACTCCTCCATTTCTCTTAACCTATGAGATATATAATAAAAACGTTCATAATTGTTTAATAGACTAAGGGGCTTCCTCTAATATAATGCCAAAATCAGTCTGTGCTAAGTTGAAAATAACTCCTCAAAGTTCCCCTATTCATATAATACAACTTGATAGAACCATAGTAGAGGTGGTAGGAGAAATAAATTATGTTTCCATCAGATTTTCATCAAATCCCAAGGTTACTCAAATAATTAATATACTAGTCGTTGATATTCCTGATTTTTACAGTTTAGTTTTAAGCCATGACTACTCTATAAAACTTCATAGATATTTTGCAACAAATTGGTCAAATATGTGGCTACCATATAATGGAAAGCCAAATCAAATTCGGGTAGACTGTGAAAATTTCATGAAACATACAGTCACCAATATTGAAGAAGTAAAT
Source organism: Pinus albicaulis (assembly GCA_034641835.2). Taxonomy (NCBI): domain Eukaryota; kingdom Viridiplantae; phylum Streptophyta; class Pinopsida; order Pinales; family Pinaceae; genus Pinus; species Pinus albicaulis. Next base: position 1,416,847,831 of record CM076580.1, on the reverse strand, counting down.
GAGCCAATAGCATTCAATAATAACATTATTGGAAACTACTCAGCAAAATATTTTTTGGGAAATTTCAATGCTCAACCATCACCTTTCTTTGATAATGTAGTTGTTTCTCAGATTGAGAATTTTTCCCAGACAGATAGTTCAAAATGTATAAATATTGTAGATAAAGTAGTAGTTAATTCATTAATTTGGACTCTTTATTTTGACGGTTCTAAATTTGAAGATGGTGTAGGTGCTGGTTGTATTTTAATAAACCCAGCAGGAGAAAAAACCATGTTAGTATGCAAACTAGAATTCAATTGTACAAACAATATAGCTGAATATGAAGCATTAGTCCAAGGTTTATACAAATCCATAGATCTTAATATCAAATATCTGAAAGTCCTATGAGATTCAAAAATCATTGTTAGACAAGTAAGAGATACCATTCATTGTAATTCTGAACATTTAAATCATTACCAATCATTAGTCCAAGAATTAACCATTCATTTCTTCTGTACCTAGGATGCAAAATGATAGTGCAAATCTACTGTCCAATGTAGCATCAAAGTTAATTCCATCCCAAGAGTTTAGTCCCGATATATTTTCCATTGAATTAATTTTTAGACCATCTGTTCCTGATAATATTAGCAATTGGAGAGTATTCAATGATGAATCAGATATCATAGATTTCTTAACATCTGAAGGATCTTATGATAGTCAAATATTGGATGAAAATGAACATGACATTCAGATTAAGGAAGAACAAGATGAAAATCCTATTCCTAAATCTGTTGTCAAGTTAGAAGACCTATATGATCTGAAAGATAGATTTAAAAGAGTTACTAACTCAAAAACTGAAATATATACCTTAAGATTTGAGTTAGTAAATCTAGGAACTGATGAAAAACCTAAAAATGTCAATCTAGGTCTTGGTTTATCTTCCAAAGAAATATTATCATTTATCAGATTATTTAGAAAGTACAAAAGTGTATTTTCTTGGGATTATACTGATCTTAAAACATATGACACTTTTGTGATTCAACACACAATTCCTATGATCTCAGAAGAAAAACCTATACCACAAAAGTTGAGGAAAATTCATCCAAATCTGGAAAATCAAATCAAAACATAACTAAAAAAACTCCTCAAGGAAAAAATCATTTTTCCAGTCAGGCATTATAAATGGGTATCATATTTGGTACCTGCCAAAAATAAGAATGGCGATATTAGAATTTTCATTGATTTTAGGAATTTAAACAAAGCATGTCAAAAGGATAACTTTCCATTACCAACCATGGAACAATTACTACAAACAGTAGCTGGTTTTGAGCTTATTTCCTTTCTACATGGATTTTCGGGATATAACCAAATTCTCAGACATCTAGATGACAGAAAAGACTACATTCAGGACTAAGTAGGGAACTTACGCCTATCAAAAGATGCCATTTGGATTAATTTATGCAGGTGCCACTTTTCAGAGAGCTATGGATACAGCTCTTAGGGGGCTCATAAATAAATCAGTGGTTATTTATTTATATGACATTACAGTCTTTTCTAAATAAGTAACCAATCATGTGAATGACCTAAAATAAGTCTTTGAGCGATATAAAAGGTATGGGATCTCATTAAACCCAAAGAAAAAAAAATTTGCATTAGTTGAAGGAAAACTTTTAGGATTCATTGTGTCAAAAACGGGTATCTATATTGATCCTGAAAGAATTGAAGAGATTAAAAAAATTCCTTTACCTCATAAAAATAAATTTATGCATTCGTTTCTTAGGAAAATTATTTTTGTTAAAATACTTGTCCCTGATTTTTCACAAATAGTTTTACCATTACAAAACATGATTAAGAAAAATTCAGTCGTTAAATGGGGACATAATGGAAGAGAATAATTTGATTTGATTAAAAAATTCATTGTCAGTGCTCCACTCCTGACTACCCCCAATTTTCTTAATCCTTTCAATTTATATACTTTTTCATCAGATAGTTCATAAGATGCTATTTTAACACAGCTTAATGACCAAAAAATTCAAGCACAAATATCATTTTTCAGTTCCAATTTGCAAGGTGCAGAACTAAATTATTCATCTATATAAAAAAAATAATTTTAGGCCATTTCTCTGAAAAACTCACACCAAAATAATAGTTCCATTCTCTACAGTGAGACAACTATCAATGCAAAGAGAATTAGGAGAAAAAAGGACTAACTGGGTTACCTCTTTACAAGAATATGATGTAGAAATTAGACCCTCTAAAATTGTTAGAGGTCAAGGTTTTTGCAGAATTCTTACAGGAGCATCCAATCTATCATCAAACGAAGATTCATGTAACAATGTGCAAATATCAGAGGTAAGCCTCAACGATGCACAATCTCAATACACTAATCTCATATTCTATTTGAAAAATGGATATGCTCCAACCCAAATGAGTTACAAAATGAAATAGGCTTTGAGATTAAATTCCAAGCAACATGAATTAATTAATGATGTATTTTTTAGGAGAAATTTTGATTATGTACTACTAATATGCTTAGAAAAATCTAAAGTAGAGAAAGTCTTACAGGAACTCCATGATGGACCAGATGGAGGACATTTTGGAGGAAATACAACAACACACAAAATCCTGCATGCAGGTTACTATTGGCCTACACTTTTTAAAGACTCCCATGAATATGCAAGAAAATGTAAAGTGTGTCAAAGTGCATCTAGAAGATAAAGGAAGCCAGCCTTCCCATTACAACTAGTCAATATCGAACAACTATTTGAACAATGGGGATCAGATATAATCAATGAGATTATTCCTAACTCTTCCAAACAACATATATATATTCTCACAGCTACATATTACTTTACTAAATGGGTGTAAGCAATTCCATTAAAGGTAGCCAGCTCTGAGAATATCATTGATTTCATCGACCAATATATCATAACTAGGTTTGGCTTACCTACTGCTTTAATATTTGATAACACATCTTACTTCTCAGGAATTTCTATGATGGAATTTGCAATCAAAAGAGGTTTTAAACTTAAGTATTTTTTGAATTATTACCCGCAATGAAATGGTTTAGCAGAGTCTTGAAAAAGAACTTGATTAGAATAATTAAAAGAACTGTTTATCAAAACCAACGAATTTTGCATAAGTCATCAATATTTTCTCTTTGGGCAGACGGAATAACTCATAAAGCTTCTATTGGCACTTCTCCATTCAACATTGTCTATGGAAAAGAAGATGTACTTCCTACCAATCTAGTTATTCCCTCCCTTTCCTTAGTACAATTTATTGATGAATCTCCTTCTTCTTCTTTACAACTTAGATATTGTCAAATTCTTATGTTAGAATAAGAAAGAGAAAAGGCTAAAAATACTCATGCATACCATCAATAGATAGTAAAAGCCTCATTTGATTCAACTTCTATTATTCCAAAAAAAAAATCAAATTGGTGATCTGGTATTGAAATGGGACAAAGCACATGAGGAAAAAGGTAAACACCCGAAGTTTCAAAAACTTTGGCTATGTCCATTTCAAATAATTGAAGAAATAGTCCCATCAACATTCTTATTGCAAGATCTATCAGGAAAAAGAGATTATTTTCCTGTTAATGGGAATATTTTGAAAAAAAAAATCATAGGAGGTAACCCCTTCTATTCCATGTATACCAGTGCCTTTTTCTTTCCTTAGGAAAATAACAGTTGGTTAGTATAAATTTTTGGCTTTTCAAATAAATATCTCAGATGATCCTTTTTTATTTATTACTTATACAAATAAGAAATTTTAAGGAAACAATCGAAAGATTTGAAAGACAAATAAATTGTATTTTCACTGAAATATGCAATTTCACTGAAGCTATTTATTCTCTGATGAAATCTCATCCTTATATATCATGATTATTATGTCATCAGTCAAGAAAATAATCCTTAACATACTAAGACTCTTTTTCAAGAAACATATCTAAAACTCAACATTATCATCAAGAATCCTCAAAACGACCAATGATTCACCCCATCTGGGAAAAAATATTAATTTTTGAAAGAAATTCAAAAATATTATACTAGAAAAGCTTAAAAGATAATAAGTCTCATCACGAGCTTGATTACCACATTCATAGGGAAATAGTTGAACTGACATTACCAATATGGCCTACCATAACAAGGTAATGACTTGAGATTATATCAAAAGGACAAGGAATCTCATCAAGAGCCAACTTGATCAGTTTAATTACAACTTGTGAATGGAATTATCATCATTTGGTTACCGTAGCCAAGACAATGGCTTTTAAGTAAATAAAAATATGATACAAAATAAAAGTTTCAAAAAATATCAATTGTATAAAGTTAGAATTTATTTTTTGAAATTATAAGAAACACTGGATGGGACAATGAATCATTGCTGGGTGAAAGGTAACCCTACCAAGAGCTTAAATCTCTTATTGGAATAGAGGTTGTACTTGTGATAAAAGAGTAAATATTTATAAATCTCATCTGTAAGAGCCACCTGCTTTATATTTTTGAACTAAGTAAAGACTGATATATATTCTCATACTTATATCTTTGAAAGAGAAATTCTTATGAATTTTAATCAAGAGAGATTTCGTTGCTTAGTAAGATATTATTTGTTTGAAATTAATTCCTGCAACTACTTTTATTTCAAAAAAAGTTTTGGAAATATCAAAAATTTAGGTAGAGATAGTTGGTTCTCCCAAGTGAATCACCAATTGTTGTGCTATAAAAGACACTCCATTTATTTTAATAAATGGGGACCCTTTATAAATAATTAGAAAATTCATTTTCATTTATTTTTAGCTTTAAGTAAAAAAACTTTAGGAAATAAAGTTTTATGTGTGCTTTTCCACTTTATTCCTTAGTGCGCATTGCAAACCACATAACTTACAACCAAAAAGACTTGAAACCCACTAAGTCATGCGGGTTGCGAAATGTGTTATGCCCTTTCTGAAGTTATATTAAAAAAATTGCAAACGCTTCAATCACCGTTATAATTTTTTTATCTCACTACACCTCATTTAAAAGATCTAACTTATAAATCAATTTGGTATAAGTTGTGATCATGCGGACCTAATGAGCCAAAAAAGAAATAAACATAAAGCTCTAAATTCCCATCAAGTGTAGCTGCTTGATTTATTGAATGCACACTTTGCAGTTTGTAGGACCTAACTGAAATCAAATCCATTTGCCGCATAAAAGTTGTGATGTGTGATTTGTGCAAATCATATTTCGCAGAATTTATCGGTAACATCATAAATGAAAAAGTTATAAGTTGCAATATACGATGAATGGAATTTAATTACTCAAGCATGCAACATAAATTATTTCATATGAAACTGAAATTCGATATAAAAGTATTTAAGTTGATTGATTGGCATTTCACGTAAAGGTGTAAGCGATTTGATTTGAAATGATTATCAGTGATTGATAGCATTCAATAGAAATAAAGGTTTTGATAGATTCATATCTATTTTTGCATGTTTAAAATAATTTAATGACGTATTTGTCTCTCTATTCCATGTGTAGAAATTTTTAATACAATTACGTATTTCCAGATTCTCCTGTTCTAACAATTATATGCCACTGTTAAATACATAATCCTTATACTTAAATCTTTGCGGAAATTTAATCGCCAATTACAAACACATGAAGAAAAATCTATCACACATAACATAGATGTTTTTACCTAGAATGAATAAAGCTAAAAACCCCACTATCATATATTATGTATATATCATGGATCATGAAACAATCTCATACAAAACTCTAATCCAAGAGCTTTCAGTACAATATACAATCGTCTCACATTGTCATACAAAAATTGGCATAAACATGCACCAATTTACTACCTCCTAACAGCCAACTTCCACTGCGTAATCGCTGAATTAATTCGATCTTTCCTTGCCTTGACTGCGAAATCCTCATTGGAATCTCCAATGTGTTTTTTATTGCACTTGTGCACCCACTATAGTCACAATTGATAGTCAAACTGTCCTCTTCACCTATCTCTCAACTGGGTCTCCACTGGATATGACATGCATGTAGTTAAAAGTAGTAAATCTTCAATTGCATGTGAGATCAATCAATGTGAATTAATTTAATATTTAATTCATTGATCTCTCACTAGTGTATCTTTAGTTACAACTAGCACAACTGATTTTAGCTCACTTAAGTGAGTTAAAGTACTTTACAACTCACATAACTACACATACAACTCTGTTACAACTTTGTATCACTCAGTTACAACGAAGTCCACTAGCATGTCCCACCAACCAAACTTTAAACTAAAAATTCCTTTAGTTAACTGGTTTTCCACATCAATTAACTGAAATCAAGTGCTTCAAGGGAATATATTATTATTTATTGTCTAATTATTGTTAAGGGCTAACAATAATCGACATGCATTCTATTTTTTAGACATGCATTCCATGAAACAACTTCGCACATGCATTCCAAAAATAGACGCCCATCCATCCATATAATTTTCTCAACCATCTATAAATAGATTACTGCTAAAACTAGACTTTGATCCAAATTCTAAAAATAGACATATTAGCTAAAAATAGCCTGCAGGCCCCACCTAGTGTAGGTGCTTAATTTTCACTAGGATCATCATCTTGTTGAATCTCAACACTCCCTCTCAACAAGAAAGGGATTATCCTTCACCCTAATCCAGTCTCTATGGTATTTGAATTTGCTCCTAGTGAGCACCTGCGTCAAAATATATGCATCCTGATCTTCCATAGGAATGTACTGAAGCAACATGATCTTTCGCTGCACATAGTCTCTGATATGATGATACCGGATATCTATATGCTTAGATTTTTCATCAACCACAGGATTAATTGAGACTTTAATGCAAATCTAATTATCACAAGCAATCACTATAGGATCTAAATGAGAACTGAACAAACCGACCAGGATCTTCCTCACCTAGATAGCCTCATATGCAGCTTGAATTTCTTCCATGTATTCCTCTTCCGCTGAATCGAGTGCCATGGATCTCTATTTCCTATTTTACCAAGAAACAATTGTAGATCTGATATTGAAAACCCCTCCTAATGTGCTCTTTTCATCCATTAGGTTGTCTGCCCAATCTACATCCATGAAGCCATGCAACTTCACCTCATCTATTTTTCTGTACCATAAGCCATACTCAGATGTGCCCCTAAGATATCTCAGGACATTCTTTCCTGCCTTCGAAAAGAGCTTGGTAGGCTTAACCATTGCTTGACTAAGCTGGTTCACCGCATAGCATATGTCTGGTCTTGTATTAACTAAAGACATAAGCGAAACCACCAATTGTCGATGGACATTAGCATCCACCACCTCTCCAAATGTAGTGTCCTCTTTCCTCCAGTTTCTAGGAAGAGGAGTATCCATGGTTTTACAGCCCTCCATGTGAAACTTACCGATTATCTCCCTTGCATACTTTTCTTGACACACAAACAGTTCACCTTCTCACTGCCATATTTCAACCCAAGGAAATAGTGAAGGAGGCCCATATCCTTGTTCTCAAACTCCTTTGCAAGGTCCTCCTTGCATGAGTGTATCAGCTGCTCATCACTAGTCAGTATTAAATCATCAACATAAAGAACAATGATTAAAATCTTACCCTCCACCACAATCTAGTATAGGTTTGCATCCGCCTCACTCTTGGTGAAGCCAATTCCATTGAAATATCTTTCGATTCGAGTGTACCAAGCACGGGGTGCTTGCTTCAGCCCATACAACGCTCTTTTGAGTCTGCACACATTCAACTCACTACTGAAGATCTCAAATCCTTTAGGCTGCTCAATGTACACTTCTTCCTCAATGATCCCATTAAGGAACACATTCTTCACATCCATCTGATGAATGTGCCAACCCATCTGCACTAAGAGATCAAGGATGGTCCTAATGGAAGAATATCGTGCAACAAGTGCAAAGGTTTCTTCATAATCAATCCCTTTGATATGTGAGAAGCTCTGGGCCACAAATCTTGCCTTATACTTCTGAACATTCCCATCAAAAGCTTTCTTTACCTTGTAGATCCATCTTGAACCTACCACTGATTTATCAACTAGCCTTGGAACAATTTCCCAAGCATTGTTTCTGACAATGGAGTCATACTCCTCTACCATTGCAGTGACCCATGTGGGCTCCTGCACTACTTCTTGAAAGGAAGATGGCTCAGTCACAATAAATTTGCTCATGAGAGCCATGTATCCAGTGAATCGGTCAGGAGACTGTCTCTGTCTATGATATGAAGTAGGGACTCCTACATTCTGTGCCGCATCAAGATTCAACCTCTCAACTTCTATGGTATGCCTTCTGCCAGTTCTGATGTTTGGTTTTGCGTGAGTGGACTCCTCCACTCCATGAACCTCCTCCTATGGCTGATCCACATCTAGAGACTCATATTTGGGAAAAACTAGTTCCTCCTCTGCATGCAAGTCTAGCTCCCTCTCAAGCGATAACTTCATGGCTTTCTCCTCATTGAATTTTATATCCCATTGCACTATAGTCGTTTGACTGTTTGGAAAATACACATGATAATTATGAGGTGTTTCTGTGTACCCCACAAATATCCAAACTTTAGCAATCGGCTCCAGCTTCTTCTTGGTGTTCTTGGTCACATGCACATAAAAAAATGAGCCAAAAATCTTAAACTGAGAAACATTCGGTTTCTTACCAGTAAAAGATTCTTCAGGTGTACTCATGCCAAGTACTCTATGAGGACAATGATTTTTCACATAAAATGCAGTGTTGCATGCTTCCACCCACAAGTGCATTGGTAGGCAATGATCATGCAGCATATCTCATGCAGCGCCCAAAATCATTTTTTTCTTCCTCTCCATGACCCCATTCTGCTATGGGTTATGAGGTTTTATGAGTTCTCTTCGAATTCCTTCTTTGCTACAGAATTATTTGAATTCATTCGAGATATATTCACCACCATTATCACTCCACAAAGCCTTCACTTGCTTCCCCGACTCCTTCTCCACCAATGCTTTAAAATCATACAAATTTGAGAATGTTTGATCCTCCTTCTGCATGAAGAAGATCCAGAATCTATGAGAATAGTCATCAACAAAAATAACATAATACATGTGTTTTGTTGTTGAAGAAACTGAGAATGGTCCACACACATCTGTGTGAACTCTCTCTAGGATCACCAAAGAATTGTTGTCCTTTTCATGAAAGGTGGTCTTCACAAACTTACCCATATTACATCCATTGAACTAATCTAACTACACAAGTGTACCCTTGGTAAGTCTAGTAGAAATTTGCTGCCAAATATTCAGGGTGCCATGGTGAAGATGGCCCAATCACCTGTGCCATAATTCGCCCTCATCTCGGCTCACCACTTGTTCTTCTTTTCCCACCATTGTAGAACAGCCATCTACCTTTGGCTTGTAGAGATTCTTGACTCGAATCCCTATCCTCTTAATTTGACCCGTTGTTTTATGTCGCAGGAAAGATTTTCCATCGCTGAAAACAATGTCATAACCTCTGTCCTCCAACATCACAACTGAGACCAAGTTTTTATTCAGACCTAGAACATGCATAACATCTTTCAAAAAAAAGGTTTACTTGACTCCCTCTCAAAGCTAATGGTACTAATGTTGGTCGCACTGTATCGTCCATTGTCGCCCATCTCTATATGCATCTGGAGATATTTATCCTCCAAGTCACTGAAAAGCTCATTATTTCTCGTCATGTGGAAGGAAGAACCACTCTCAAGATACCACACCAATCCCATTGCGCATGAAACCAAGCATGCGATCAAAGAGAAATCAAGTTGAAACTGCGAGGCAAGGGCATCACTACCTACAGCTCTAGCAACCTTCTTGTTCTTCATTTTCTATGGGAAGTTAGTGGCGAGATGCCCATGTTTATGATAGTGAAAACAATTCACCTTGGACAAATCCAGATTCTTACCTTTAGCCTCGGATTTTGAATGGGATTTCTCTCCCTTCCCTTTCCTTGCTTTGGCATCCAAATCACAATCCTCTTCATCATCATGCTTCGATAAAGAGCCATCTCTGGTGTTCCGCCTGAACTCCTCTTGCACTAGATCCAACCACAGTCATTCCCAATCCGACAGGTTTTCCCATCTATTGACATAGTCTCGATAACTGTGCCAACTCTTAGGAAGTCCCAAGAGATCCAAACTCACCAAATCATCATCAGAAACTGTGATTCCCACACTCCCTATTTCATCCTGACATTGGAAAAACTTTGTGAGATACGTAGTAATATTGTCGCCCTTTTCTGTTTTGATCTTTCTGAGTTTATCCTTCAGTGCCAATTTCCTATGGTCGTTGTTTCTTTTGGAAAATATCGGTCAAAACATTCCACATTGCAAATGGAGTGGCTTTCCCATGAAGGCTTGAGACAATATGTTCTCTCACACCTTCCTATAGAATCCTTCTCGTCTTCGCTACTTTCTTTTGCCAGGCATCAAGTAATGCAGCATCCATCGAAGTGGACTTAGGAACATCACTATCAATGAATTCCTTCAAGCCATTATCTTCAAGAATCGCCTCCATTCTATCCTTCCATACAATGTAGCTCTAGCTACCCTCGAGTCCATACCGTAACTGCAAACCATTGAAATCCATTTCGATGTTTACTCAATTGTCGCACCAAGAAATTCTTGCAGCAAATTCGAATTATTTCCACCAACAAACTCAACTACTTCTTAAATATTGCAATCTTATTTGCTCTGATACCATGTAGAAACTTTTAATAAAATTATGTATTTCTGAATTCTCCTGATCTAACAATTATATGCCACTGTTAAATACTGAATCTTTCTACTTAAATCTTTGCGGAAATTTAATCGCCAATTGCAAACACATGAAGAAAAATCAATCACACATAACACAGATGTTTTTACCAGGAAATCATAAAGCTAAAATCCTAACTATCATATATTATGTATATATCATGGATCATGAAACAATCTCATACAAAACTCTAATCCAAGAGCTCTCAGTACAATATACAATCGTCTCACATTATCATACAAAAATTTGCATAAACATGCACCAATTTACTGCCTCTTGATAGCGTACCTCCACTCCACAATCCCTACTGATCACAATCCCTGAACGAATTTGATCTTGCCTTGCCTTGACTACACAATCCTCATTGGCATCTCCAATGTGTGTTTGGTTGCACTTGTGCACCCACTATTGTCACAACTGATAGTCAAACTGTCCCTTTCACCTATCTCTCAACTGGGTCCCCACTGGATCTAACATGCATGTAGTTAATAGTAGTAAATCTTCAGTTGCATGTGAGATCACTCCATGTGAATTAATTTAATATCTAATTCACTGATATCTCACTAGTGTATCTTTAGTTACAACTAGTTACAACTAGCACAACTAAGTTTAACTCAATTAATTGAGTTAAAATACTTTACAACTCACATAACTACACATCCAACTCTGTTACAACTTTGTATCACTCAGTTACAAATAATTCCACTAGCATGTCCCACCAACAAACCTTTGAACTTGAAATTCCTTCAGTTAACTGGTTTTCCACATCAGTTAATTGAAATCAAGTGCTTCAAGAGAATAGATTATTATTTATTGTCTAATTATTGTTAAGGGCTAACAATAATCGACATGTATTCCCCGAAAAAACTTCGCACGTGCATTCCAAAAATAGATGCCCATCCATCCATATAATTTTCTCAACCATCTATAAATAGATTACTGCCAAAAATAGACTTTGATCCAAATTCTAAAAATAGACATATCACCTAAAAATAGCCTACGGGCCGCACCTAGTGTAGGTGCTTAATTTTCACTAGGATCATCATCTTGTTGAATCTCAACACCATTTATTTAATGTTTACTCCATTCACTTGAAATCAGGAAGCCAACTAACAGCATGAAGAAAATAGAGATGAACAAGAAAGGGAAAGAGATTGCTCAAACGTCGTCCATTGAAGACTTAGACATGTCTCCCCTATTTTCAAACACCACTTGCAACAAGGAATATGGAAGTTTGTCATGGGAGGTGATGTATAAATTTTTCAAAAATGAAAAGCCAATAGTAATAGACAAATTTTCTTAAGTAGATTTATCTGTTTCTTCAGACCCACCAGATTTTAACGTCGCATGTTCATTCATCCACAAGATAGCCACAAGGCCAAAAATTCTCCCTTACACAGACATGTTTAAGTGGGCAATTAAGCACTTAAACATAGAAGATAGAAATTTTAAGGATTTGAAGGGAGAAAATATTGGTTCTTTCAAGGAAGATGATTTAAAAGCAATGCACCACTTACTAGGCCCACAAAAAAACTATGACAAATCTTTTGTTCAAATTTTTAGAGAAAAAAATCTAGATCTAACAAAAGTCATAAAGGAATAGAAGGAAGACCAGGGAAAGCTAAAACGAGATAAACTCGGTACGTAACCAATTGCCCAAATTCCTTACCCTTATTGTTATGTTGCCGATATGTTTTGTAGATTATATGCAAAACTTGATACCACTAGGTTTTATGTAGATTGGGGCCCATTAATTGACACAATCATTGAATTCTTTAATTCTGGATTGGGAAAATATCCTCTCTGATAATTCAGCTAAACACATCATGGAGTATAGGAATAAAAGGAGTGTTTCATCTAGAGAAATACCCCCCTTTTATATTAGTGCCTATTTCATGGATTAAATTTCCTTTTCTTCTAGTTTTCCTACCATGGGATGGAAATGGACGACCCAAGACCCTACCCCAACCCATATTTATCACATATCCCTTTTGGATTCAAACTTCCATTGGAATTTTTACAAAATTTTCCATAGAGTCATGTTGCCTATGTACCAGATGATATTCAATGAGAAAATCCCTAGGGTTTCCAAAGAGGCTAGTACAAATATTTTTTTTTTTTGTAGATGGTTTGTAGAGGAGAATTTTACATATTTCAGAGTATTTTGGAGTTATTCTTCTCCCCACCTCCTACCATATTATGTACCTGATAATTTACCTGCAAGATAGATACCCTACCAGCTTGTTAATGGTATTTCTAGACAGCTGAAAGATGCTAAGAAGGTTGTTTGGCCTAATTTTCCTTTACAGTGGGGTACTTTTCCACTTTTTTATATTGGTCATGCCTACAAGGAAGTTTCAAAGATTAATCTATTAAATTTGGTAGTAATGCCAAAGCGGCCATATGATCCAAATGATGTAATTAAAAACTACATCATTGAGCTCAAAATGAAGCCTTTTGTGAAAGAAAAAGACTGATTTGATGATTTATTTCAAGGCATGGAAAATTTTTCATATATAATTAAGTTTGCATCTAGTCAACTCAACCAAGATTATTTGGAAGCCTTCCAAACATACAGAAATAAGAGACTGGAGATAATTCCTCTTAACTTGTTAAATATTGAAGATGAAAACAGACCTACTCCAAGATTAGCTTGGATAATGAAGCAAAAGACATGTCTGAGGATGAGTTGTATCAATCAATGCATCAATCTCACAATTTAGATCATTCTGAAAATGAATCTGAATCCAAAAAGGATAGCCCAGAAAAGATAATTTATCAAGTAATCCAAGAGATAGAGATGTAGGAGAAAAGAGAAAGTAATGGAACCAAGTCAACTTCTCAAGAATTTCATCACAGTCATGATACACTTGACCAGTCAGGAAAGTCCCAACCAAATAATTTGAATAGTGAATGGGATGAATTTTCTGAAGCAATAAAAAATCCTAATACCAATCCCAATACTGATCAAGCTACTAGTTTTCAGACACTTGAACATTCCCAGAAGTTAGTATAAATTGTTACTCCACTACAACAAGCTCTAGAAACTCATGATCGAGAGATCATTCCAGCTTACCCCACAGAATAGATAATGTTACAAGTTGAGGAAATCCCTTCGCTGGATATATTCTACAGTGCTAGTCATAAGGCTATAATCAAGAGAAGAAAAAATAAAAAGAATGATAATACAGTCTCAAATCCTACAAATGAATTTGTTGAAGTTTTATGGAAGGATCCCCTAGCTGATCCTACTGATCATTTAACCAAACTATCACAGTTTGCAGGGGAATATTCTACTTCCACTATTGATAAAGCTACTGAGGTTAAAATTTTACTAAAGTAGAAGGAAGACATAATACATGAACTAGAGAGGCTATTACACCAAGAAAAATCTAACTCCAGGGAACAAATGAAATCAAAGATGGCCCAATTTCAAAAATATTTTGAGAGTCTTAATTTGCAGCATTGAGCAGAAATCAACGAAAACAACCATATTAGGAAATGTGATGACCAAATTAAAAATAGGCCATAGTTAGAGCAATTCATAAAGGAATCATTGGATGTAAATGCTAAGTTAAAGAAACAACAAGAAGTATTTTGCCAACAAGTTCTATTACTAGCTCTTATTGTGACAAGTAAAATACTAGTCCGACAAGTAGCTATCCATAAACTTGAATGTGAGAAGATCGAGAAGAAAATCAATGAACACATTAAATGGCAAGCATCAGACTCAGGAAAGGAAGCTGATCTACCCTAGGTAGATAAGTTCCACAAGGAAATATTATTCAAATATTGGGAAGTAAAGATAAAGCAGGAAGATAAAGAAACAACACAAGAATTCAAGTTGGTAAAAGAAATTATTGAATCTAGGTGTGATCAGCTTGTGAAAGCAGAACTTATCAAAGTGTGCACGTCTGAAGTGCTCTCAAAAGTGAAAAATTTGGAAACATAGTGGAAACAAAAGGCAGAAACACAAGATGAAACAATTAAAAAAGAAAATAATTTTGATCAAGAAAATTATTGGAATTTTCTAATCAAACCTTATCATTAATACCTTATCTTGTAGTCTTTAACAGATTCAACAAGAAGATCGGAGCCAACAATCTCAAATGCGATATTCAAGGGACAGGCAAGATCGAGGAGTTCAAAACCAGCTCAGCTCAAGCCCATGCTAGATATTTGTCAAATTCAAGAGGAAATCCAAAAGAAATATTGGAACTCTGAAGTCATATTGTTAATTTATTTTGCTATATTGTAGTTAAAGTTAGTCTTACGAGGATGGTTGCTTGAAACCTCCTCTATTTTTATGTAATAATATATTTTAGAACATAGTTTAGTATTTAAACCCCTCTCATGCATTTAGAGAAGGGTCCATAAATTTGTCAAAAACATTTGCAAAGAATGCACTATTGTAAGTTTGTGAATGCTTTGATGAATGGATGGAACACAATCTATTATCTTTTGACAATTAAAGTTCTTTAAATGATGTTTCACTATTGTACTCTTTAAATTTCTTGAAATTGAAGAGGAGCATATCAATTACTGTTAGTTTACATGAGTAGAACTTTGTACATATGGTACTTCTATTCACTTGTATTAATTCTTGCTTTATAGATTGATAGTCATCTTTTTATTGCATTATATATTTGAAACGTTATTATAGATGAATGTTACATGCACTTATGTTATAATATTTGTCTGTGATTTCTTATTAAATATATAATCACACATATGAATGTGATATATTTTTTACAATTATTCTAATCAAACTATTTTGTTAGAAGAATCATCTTACATAATTTTCATCTCTTTCAACTATTAAATGATCTATATTACTAATATTTGAAGGCTATCTCTTTAGATCACATAAAGGAAGAAAAACCCCGGGTATATTATAGAATATATAGTTTAGATAGATGCATATGATAGATTAAAATCACTCTCCATTTGCATGTTGTATAATCAAAACACCCTCAAAATCGTCCTTATTGGGAAACTGGTCCCATCATCCCTAGTTGGAGCCACTACACCAAATGGAAAAGGAGTTTCTTTAAGGTCCGGACCAGGTAGTTCTCCCCCATTTTTTGGCAGTGGAATTTTGAGGCCTCAACAGGGTGCCACGCCACTTTCCCTTCAAGCATCCAGTGGCTACAAGGGAAAATTATAGGTGCAACGACATAGATGCTATCATCTCATATGTTGCCTAATATAATGATACTAATGGTGTTGGGGATCAAGGAATCAGCATTGATGCACACCCCCCAAAAAAATCTCGTGAAATGACCTTGTAAGGGTAGTTGAACACTCTATAAATAGGGATCAAATTCTACCAACATTCAAAACAATATTAATTCATCTCATCCCAAAGTTGGAAAATCTCTGCAATTTTGATCTCTTCATATCTATATCACACTACAACAAAAAATGCAAAATAATAACCAAAATTATTGCTTTATGACTAAGGAATTTCCTCTTAGACAACATTATCCTTTAGCATTTTGGTTTCTTTAATGGGAGACAAATCAATGAAGAAATTGTCATTTACCAAAATGAATTAAATTCCATTCATACTGGAAAAAAAAAAGGTGGTAACACTTGAGGTGCATCTTTTGAAATAATTTGATAGAGTTAGTTTTATTTACATAAGGCTTATTCTTATTCAGTTAGGATTCTATTCATCCTTTGTCTCCTAGAATCATACTGAATTGTACCAATATAGAATCATTTTCACTCTTCTTCAGTGGCTCTAAATATCCTTTATTTAAGGTGGAAACGTGTTTAATGAAAGGTTTTCACCTATCCCACCTCCTATTCTTATTGATTGTAGAAGGTATCAATAGGTTCATTCACTTAGCAATTGATACAAGCCTATTGAAAGGGATAGTAGTTTATTTCCTCTCTCTTTCATGTTTTCTATTTGTGGTTGATATTCTCATAATATTTAAGGGGTAATCTGTAGGTTTTAACCCTATAAAATTTATCAACATAAATAGATTCTTAATAAAACGAAAACTTTACAGTGGAAAACACACACATTAACATAGATATTTTACCATGGAATCTGAAATCTTGAAACCGAAATGATTTTTCAATACATCATTCTTTATAATATATCAACACACACACACACACACACACACACACACACACACACACAAACATATATATACATATATATAATTAACATAAATAGATTCTTATTAAAATGAAAAATATACAATGGAAAACACACACATTAACATAGATATTTTACCATGGAATCTGAATCATGAAACCAAAAGTATTTTTCAATATATCATTTTTTACAACACACACACACACACACATATGTATCTATGTATCCCACAACATCCATAATCACCAACCTATGTACCCTGTATTAGAATACAACTACAGCTCCTTAAATAAAACTACAAAATCATGGGATAAACCACCATGCACCACAAAACCACTAAAGGAAAAAAAAAAAGTGTGCTAAAAACTACCAAAAATATATGCAAAAACCCACCCAAAAATTATGGGAGTGCTACCCCCAAAACCATATGTAGGTGTGCTTCTTCCCCCTTTTGAATCCTTAGAGAAAGGGGGGCTCGATCTGCCCTATGAACCACCCATGACCCTATTGAACTATAAGGACTCTTTGCCTACTGGGACACAACCACTACACCTGATGCAATGTATAGTGCATCGAGGTAGTGATGAAAATAATATCACACATACCAAAAATTCTCCCACTTATTTTTTTTCTTTGCATACGAGGGGCGTATCAATGCATGGTCAACAAAATAGTGAAATAATGTGTTCTTAACCATGTACAATTAATTGTTACAAACAAAGTCTTAGTAAAATGAAAAATATACAGTAGAAAACACACACATTAACACATGGATGTTACCTTGAAAACCCAAACCAAAAAAATTGAAAATACTTTTCAATACACTTATATTTACAATATTATAAAGTAATACAATATGTGCGTGTTTGTTTTCCATGAAATCCATAGGCCACTAATCCATTTACCTTGGATTAAAAAACATCAATAATTTATTAATATAAACTTAAAACCATGGGATAAACCACTATGCACCACAAAAGCGATAAAGATGAAAAATGTGTGTTGAAAACTGCAAAAAATAGACAGTAAAAATAACACATCTCATTTTGGGTGGTTCTAACCCCAACCCCCAAGGGGCTAACACCCACTTGTTACCCCCTCACTATGTTAGCTGCAATATTAAATGTGTGGAGGTAGTCATCGATATCAATGAATGAAATCAGTCAATGTTATTAAACCTGGTAGATGAGGATCGTGTGTAGGTCGGAGTACCCAAAAAAATTAAGAGAGATGAAGGAACAATAAGTGGCTCAAATAAGAAGGAAAACCAAGCTTCTTCCAAATAAGGGAAGAAGAAATGGAAATGTTAAAGGATAGGAATATTTTAGTGACAATGCAAAAGTGAAAATATTCTAGAAACCATTGTAACCACTATAAAAATTATTTCCACATGGAGGAGAAGTACTAGAAATTACATCTAGAACTCAACCTAAAGAAACAGAAGAAGGATGGGAAGAATAAATTTTTCATAGTGATATATTCAACCAATTAAGTTGAAATTGCCTTGGAAATAGATGATAATTTTATTTTCCCATTAATGCGAATGAGGTTGAATTCAAGTATCCTTCAACAACAACAAGAGAAGGAGATGACCAAATTGTTCATATAAAGATACAAGTAAAGATGACAAACATTGATGTGTCATTTGACTTAGTATAATAATATAAACTAATTTCATTAGAGCTAGTAAACACACTATCATTGGATTTTCAATATCATCTTATCCCATATGCATTGGGATGGGTAAATAGGGATACAAAAAATCAAGGTAACAAAAAAATCTAAAATAAAATTTCTATTGGTACTAATTTTATTGATGAACTAGAATTGGATGTAGTTCTACTTGATGTGTGTGGATTGGAATTTGGTATTCCTTATATTTACATGTGAGACGTGTTCTTCATGGAAATATGCAATTTATACTACCTCATCAAGGGTGGAAAATTTCTCGTTATCAACGTGCATAAGGAAAAATAAAAATATTCACTGGTAAGTTCTAACCAAGCCAAGAAAATAATTAATTCTATCAATATGCGTGTATTATTTTTTTAAGTGAAACTTGGTCTATAGAATATTAATTTAGAGAAAAATCATCCCAGAGGAGTGCCCTAAGGATTAAACAAAACAACTAGAAAATTTTCTATATGCATATAGGGGAGTATTTTAGAAGCATGAAGGGCTACAACCCGCGAGGTAAGCGGAGGAAGAGATCAATTCTTAGTAGACTCATCATTTCCAAGCATTGGGTTGTATATACATTCTATTTTAGAATCAATTAATGCAATTTAAGTGAATATGCAGTTGCAACAACTACTAGAGTAGAGTGTTATTAGCCTTAGTAATGCATTGATTATAAAGTGTTCAAAGAAATTACACTTAATAATATGTAACCCTTATTATGATTCATGACCTATTACATTAGCTGCAGCAAGTAAACTATTTTCCCAATCTAGATTTAAAAACAAGGTATCACTAGCTTTGAAACAAAGAACAACATGTCTGGACAACTTTTGACGAGCAAATTTTACTGCTAACATTTAGGGGATCTCCCTGGTGCATATTCCCAATTAGACTCTACATCATTTGGTATGAGAGTCTCATCCGGCATGTGGGCCCAACCACCACTTGTTGTTAAGAAACTCGCCTCGAACAAGATGAAAAACACACATTAGAGAACCAGCAAAACTTTTAACAAACACAAGTTAAGTTGTTTTATGGAATTCTAACACATGAAATGATATGAATATAAAAATGACTAGAGAAATATATATTTATCAACCATAAATTAGTTCACAATCAATAACAACATGAAAGCATGTGAAAGCATACAATCCTACAAATGATATATTCTTAAATAAAAAAAGTAGTATGTTGATATAAAAATAATGAAAGAAAAACATATACAATCATATAATTGGAAGAAGAGTCTCACAATGATTGGTGACACATGTAAGTAACTATATACTTAGGCTCAAAGAACTTCAAACATTAAGATGAAATATGGATAACATTATGATGTGAAATGTTCATGAAATCCACTAACGGAAGTACACAACCACCATTTTAATCCTCAGAAGATCTATATTCCCTCAAACAATATGCACAAGTTGAGTCCAAAACTAAAGGTACATTACATATACCCTTGAGGTTTTATTTATAGAAGGTAGAGTGACTTTTCACCTACCATGACTTTTCACCTACCATGACTTTTCACCTACCCTCATGACCCTTTGTCCTCCTCATGACCTTTCACATTCCATGTGACTCTCTCTATTCCAAATCCTAACAAAAAAAAAATTACATTATCATTAATAAAACAAAACACTCTCAATCAACTAGCCTAGTGATGGAGAGATCTAGAAGATATTTTTGTAAATCTAAAACTAGGTATAATTTCCATAGCTTGAATTCACCTATGAGTGTCAGGATCTTGTGTTGTAACTCATCCATATGCCTCACAAGGAATTCTAATGCATCTTGTCTCAATATTGGTTTTTTAGTTTGTATCTATTTTGACAACATCACGAGCTTTGTTTCCAACCTCAGAGGATCAACTACATATTGGATAGCTACTTCTTTCGTAGCCTCCAAATTATCTCTTGCAATAATTTGTTTTAAGGGATCCAGAAATGATTGAATATCTTTCTTGGCTTATTTAGATCTGTCTTTTCCTAATGCACCAATGGAAGGTATCTTGTGCATTTTGATAAGAGATTCCAGCCTACCATATAACATTGTATATGATTCTATTACCCTATCTAAGTCCCTGCTTAATTTTTTGTGTGACTACATATTGATATGGATATCAACCTTATCATTTTCCATTTCTATCCAAATTTTCCTTGGGAGATCTTCAAGTGCATTAAAATTTTTTTGGTCCATTTATATTTCTAATCAATTGCTATGGTAGCTATTTTGATCATCATCCCTCTCTCTTTTGACTCACTTTGTGTGCTTAGGAATGGAGGCATGACTTTATGTAAGATCATCATCTCATTATAAACCAGATCCATCGCTTCTTCTAGTATCTTAACTTCTTCCATAATGGATGTCTGCAAGTCCTTAATTCAGGAGTGGAAGACAAGAAAATTTAGTTCTCATTCTGTAATTATAGAATCCTTTTCTTAGAGGTGGTCAAAGTTTTCTTCAAATATTCATATTCATTATTTAATAGATGTATATTTAGTTCCATAGAAGCTGAAAATGTGGTTCCAATGGAAGTTATCATCCCACAATTCATTGTGGTGTTCATGACTATCTCCCTTTTTGTGACAACTAATATGGGTTTTATTGGGTTCTTGGCCAAGCACCTATGCCCTTCCTACATGATCTTGGATTGGACTTGGTCAAATTTAAGCTTATAGATATCCAATACCTCTTCTTGTTCCTCTTCTATAATTCCTAATTCTTCCATGGAAAATTCCCACCAGTGATGGGAGTAGGTGGTAGATAATTTAGAGTGGGTATCTCCAATTCTATATTTGATCTCTCTAACTAATGATCTTCTACTGATTTATCTTCCTGCTATTTTGCAAGTAGATCTCATTCGAGTTTTTTGGCTAAGGCCTCTTGCTACTACTTGACATCCTATTCCTCTTTTCATTTCCTTTCTTCTTCTTCTTTATTTCTTTCTTCTTCTTCTCTTATCCTTATTTCTTATAATTTTTGTGTTCTTTCTCTTCAACTTTATTTCTTATATCTTCCTACTCTTGCTTTTTATTCTTTGCCTCCTCTTTCCTATTCTTTGTTTCCTTTGCATTATTTCTCTTAATGGCTTTTTTTCTCTTACTCTCCTCTTCCTGCTTCTTCATATTTTTTTTTCCTCCTCGTTTTTTCTCAGGTCTTCCTCAACTTTTTTTAGATGAACCTCTTCTTCTAGCTATTTCTTTAGAAATTCATCCTTAGTAGCCTTTTTCTTATTTTTCTTATCTTTGTTGGTTTCCCACTCTTGCTTCCTCTTGATAATGGTTTCCCTTTCTTCCAAGCTCATGCTTTCTTGTGTGTCATGGTTTCATTATTCTACTTCTTCCTCCTACATGACTAGTTTAGTGCTCTAGAGGCAATATAAAAAAAAGCCTTTTATTCCTCTTACTCAATGAACTAAGCATATTCCAAAAAAAATTCAACTTCCTTACACTGAGCCATAGAAATTCTCCTTGGATCATATTTTTGGAATTTTAGCTCAATCAAATGAAATTTCCTTAGGTTTTTAGCTTCTGCTTCTACCTCCTTAAAGTTTTTAATAGTGTAGGATGTAATGTCTAATGGGAAGATATACCATAGACCCTTCTTTTCTTTCTCCAAAGTTTTGGACAAACCTGTGGTGAGTTGGTAAGTTTCCTCCTGCAATATCACTTTTTCTGTAACAAATTTAGGTAGAGTTTGAGGCTTGCAAGCACTAAAAACCGTGATATAAGTAGTGTCACTACTAGCAAAGCAATCTTCAAAATCATGAAGCAAATTCCTGGAAATTTTTCACATAAACAAAGGTTATTCCCATAAAATTACACTATATAGAGGGGAAATAAAATATTATGTGATTTTCTCGTGCATTCGTGATCTATACCCCATGCTCCATAAAGTATCATAATAAATATCTATAGGGGACTTTTATTTAGGATTCTAGTTTAAGCCCAACCCTTCAAAGTGTATTTTCCATGGATAACATCTAAAAGGTAGGAATCCATATAAAATTCCAATTGCTCCCCTTCTATTAAATTCTTAGATGCACAAATATTTGATTTGAGAGATGATGCAATTTTTCTTTCCTAGTTGAAAATTGCTTCTTTTGTGGAAGTTTCATTCATTAAGGGGGCTTGGGTTTCTTGTAATGTTTCCACATCTATATTTCCATATAGCATGTTCAACATAGTAGTCGTCATTTGATAAACCTTCTTGAGAGACTTCATCTTGTAGACTCCATTTGCTATATTCCTGAACTTGTTTGGATCTTTCCACCGGGATTTGAACATATCCTTGTATGATCCAACAAATCTAGATAACCATATTTTATTGAAGGCTTATTAATTCTCAGGGAGATTATAATATCTCACAATGTGAGTAGTGGTAAAGCATTCCACAAGTTCTCCATCATGACCTTTCATCATACTCTAATTTTCATCTATGCACTGAGGGATCCATTCTATTATCTCTGCACATGGGAAAATTAGTGGATTTGATGAAACCTTGTGTATCCAAGACCTCTTCACATTAATTTATACCTGGAATTCATCCTCACCTTGTGAAATATCCTTCCTCACAAAATTTGAGTAGATATATCCCCAGGTGAACTATGTTCCCTTCTCAATATGACAAGCAATATCACCATATATAGTAAATTCAAAGGGTTCTCCAAAACTCCCTCTATACTTATTCCAATTCTGCTAGGGCTTTTGTGAGATCCTCTTATTATGAGTGGAACCATCTCTCTGAAAGAAGATGAGATGTTGAGGCAATCTATGTCAATGGTACCTAACTTTTCGAAGATATTTATCAATGACATAAATGTTAGCTTCTATTGAAGGTATTCATTTATTTTACAAGAAAATATGAAGGTCATGCTCAATATTTGTGATTTTAGGGTTAGGTTTAATGGGCTTCCTAAGGAGAGAGTGTTTTTGCAGGTTGAGGTTATAGTTTATAGAGTAGGTCACAATTTTCAGTTGTATTTTTACTGAGGGATTAAACTGTGCCTTGCAACCTATAGAGATGGGAAATATGGTATGGTAACTAGTTTAATTTTCATTTTAGATCATAAATTTTGATCCTATCATAGGTTGCAACATTCATTTGCAGTTCTACTGAGGATTATGGATGTGATCTCTGACCTAGGGGAGAAAGTGGATTATCTAGTCACAAGTTTGGTTTATAACACCATTCATATTGCTATATCGAGATTAAGACTATTATTAGTGACTTATAGCCCATTGCATCTCAACATCATAGTGTATGTCACATTTAAAGGATGCAGTCTCGGTGATAACTAGGTATGCGACCAACAATTGCATAAGGAAAGAGAGAAGGCTTGGTCACAAGTATATGTCCTAGATTCACTTAGACACAAATGAGTGCAATTTTCATTTAAATAATATATGTTTCCTATATTTATCCGTGACCTGAGTTTGACTATTGTTTTTTTTTTTCACCTTAAGAATGATCTAATTATGAATGTTAGTTTTGTTGTGCTAATTTTATTTTAAAATATACAATTTCTTTACTGACCTTATGCTTGATCTACATGTTCCCTTGTTGCTTATGTGTGTCAATCAGGTAATTCAAATGATTTTATATGAGTGAATTAAAGAGAATAAAGTATGAATTTAAAATTCTGAACAACGGCAACATAATGAATAGAAAACATCACAATTGATCCATTAAAACAGATTTTTGAGGAAGGATTTCACCCCTCATGGGCTACATCTCCTTGGTCCAACTTCCATGGCTTGGGGCTCTATATTTTCTCAATAGTAAAAAAATTATGTTTACATGCATCAAATGTTCCTCAAACATACTCCAATGAGTTTAGAATGTCGAAATCTATCAGAAATGACTATTCATATACTCAATTTGGCCTTCAGCTAATCTAGGCATGACCTTCCTTCCTAGTGGCCCTAGGCTTCAAAATTCTTCAAAATAACAAAAACACATGTATAATTTCTCCTTTAACTCTGAAACCTATTCCACTGTGTTCATAGCATGCCAAAATACTAGGAATGACTCTTCTTGTGCCAAAATTGGTCGAAAATTTCTCAAGATATGTCCAAAACAAATTTTCCCTAGATTGCTCCTCCAAATCTGGAGAAGTCTCTAGATAAGTCCAAAAATTATAGAGATTATACCGAAGATGGTGGTTCTGCTAACTCCACTGCCAAATAAATCTGGGATTAATTAACAAAAAAATTGTGCTTATCAGCAGTTAAACTTTCATTAACTACAGATAAGCGCATTTCATAAAACGTGGTTTAATTAACGTTAACCACCTGGTTCACATTAATTAGAAAAAAATTAGCATTAAACTTCATTACATTATATTATGATCTGACCCCGGTATTTATAGCATAGTCATATGGGATGGGGCTGGCCCATGGGGCTTGACCCCTCCAAACCCTCACCATCAGAATTGAAAGGCATTAAATAGAAGTTGTGATCCTATATGGTTAAGACCCAACAGACAGAGCAGACGGTAAGGCGTTTGGATTACACGGGGTAGGTCATGGGTTCAACCCTAACCCCCGCACTATAATTTTTCTCCACCAGATTGCATAACCCAAATTTTAATACGCGCATCCAAACCTTTGAAATTTAGCCATATTAACTAGTGCTCCACCATAGTTGTAAAACCTTTGTGGACTTTGCAATATTTAAAATATGCCACCAGAATATGTAACCCAATCAGACTATAGGATTAATATAATGTGCGGAATTTTTAATATGCCACCATACCATATCTCAGAATTTGGTTAAAATAAACCTTGGACTTTGTAATATGCCCCAATAAATCAACCCTTCGAACCACCATATGCGGACTTTGGATAATAAAAAAAAATGTGGAATTTAGTAATAAAGTTTGGAAATAAATAATAGTAATATTAATATATATATATATATATATATATATATATATATATCCAACCTTAATAATAAAAATAATTCAAACTCATAAATATTCATCATGAACCCAAATTTAACCTTGGAGGACATTGGGCAATTTCACCTTCTCAAAACCAAATTGGCGAATCTAGTTGTGACACTTGTCACAGTGCCACTAGGAAAAAACTGGAGAACATTCCCTGAATGCTGACTGGGTTTCCATGTCATCAACCTGTGCATGTTCTGCAACTTAAAAAAAATAAAAAAATCATATTCTGAACGGTGGTCGGCAGGTTATAACGTCTTCATCCGAACTTATTTTTCGAAGAAACAAGTTGCAATGGATTCCTGCCAACGAGATGTGTTGGGAAAAATACTGAGAGGGGGGGGGGGGGGGGGTGAATCAGTATTCAGGGCATACACAAAAATTTATGCTTTTTCTTCCTTTAAAACCCATACGCTACTTTCCTGAAACCAACTCGCGTATACACGCGGATATCCTTTCTAAAACTCACGTATATATACAGATATCTTATTATGTATTTAATTCTTTACTTAGATCTATGCATCATTTATTCATCAGATGTTTAGTTAGTAGTAAGCATGTGCAGTAATAACAGAATAAACCATCACACATAAACAACACACATGAACACCAGGAGTTAAGGTGGAAACCCAAATCGGGAGAAAACCACCGCTGCCGTCGTCTCAGTCTTCAATATTTAATTATAATGAAAACATCATACAACCATGTACTGGCACAGACTCATACCAGCACGCAGACACCCACCTGCAGAAGGCTACAACCTTCTCTCGTTTACCAGCCTCTCCTGCAAGGGAGCTACAACCCCCTGCTCTCGTTTACCAGCCTCTCCTGGAAGGGAGCCACTACCCCCTGCTCTCATTTACCAGCCTCTCCTAGAAGGGAGCCACTACCCCCTACACTCGTTTACCAGCTACCACTGGAAGGGACCTACAACCCCCTCACTGAAGGCTTCGACCCTCAGCACCACCATGGAACACGTTTCATCAATTTTCATACTGGATCCAACAGCTTCCATACAACACAACTTGTAGGCCACTTTTCATCATATTTTCAGACTGGACCCACTCCACACATTTAAGCTCAACATTCATCAAACTGAAACTTATAACCCCATCAATTTATTCATTGAATCATCAACCAATCAACCAATGACTTGATCTTCAATTAACATAATCAGCAGCATATTCATCATTCAAATAACCGAGTTCTGTATGAATACATCATTGACAGATAGCAGTAAAATAGCAAAATAGATCAGACATTTCATTCCACTTACTTCAGCAAACCCTAGATTCCATACGCGCTTTTACTTCACTGAGCCTGCGTATGTACGTGCTTTCATGCAGACCAACCCGCGTATACTTCTGTGCATTATTAAGAAAACCCTATCTGCCCATACGCGCTTTTCCTTAAGCAGACCAGCGTATACACGCGGTTTTGCTGAAGCGAACCTGCGTATACATCTGTAACTTTTCTGTACTGTGCAACTCTTCAGATCAGATAAGCAACCCAAATTTCATCCTTTACTTCATAAATTATTTCGCCTCATCTCAGATCTAAACATTCCATAAACAGATCTAGAAAATACATATACATTTCAGATCTAGAGATCCTTCTTCATCATTTTCTTCATAGGTGCATCATAGATTCAGATCTATCAATCAAGAATAGAGTTCATCCATGCAGATATTCCTTAGAGAGATTTATTCATTCACAACCCTTACTCATGCACACACTTGCACCATGATCTTCTTCTCCTTATATAGATTTAGCCTTTGTCAATACCATGAGTCAAAACCACTCAACTACTAATGGTATTCCTGGACGGGATCAAATAGATATTCCAGCGCTCAATACAATGGGTCAATACAATGTTAATGTCCCCTGGTTTTATTAATTTAGAGCGCAATTATGCATACGCGACTTGGCACATACTTTTCCGCGTACATACACGACTTCTCCTTAACAAACCCGCATATGCCTTGTGACTTACCTTGTTTAACATTATTCTGGCACTTTCTGAATTCCTTTCTTCTGATGCGTCTGAACTGATTTGTAGATACATCAGATTTACATTATTAACAACTCATCAAGTCAGTTTCCATCACAAACAACTTCATCAGGCAGGTTCCATCAAAGTCAACACATTGTATCATATTGCCAACAATCTCCCCCTTAACTCATCAAATAGATTTCCATTAAGAGAAAATTCATCAAGTAGGTTGTCATCAACTTTATCAAGTATGTTATCATCAAGGACAACACTGTGCATCATATAGCCAACAATCTCATTTCATCAAGTAGGTTGCCATCAAGAACAACACATGCCAACACTCTCCCCCTTGGGACTTGATGGCAACCATGATGGTGTTTGATCACCACAATAGATAGATACATTCATTATGCAAACACCATGATGCTCTCCCCCTATTAAAACACCATGCTACTCTCCCCCTTTGACATCAAGGGCAAAGGGCGGATCAAAACCAAAACAAGGTTTTTATTCTCATGTAGAAAGAAGAGCTCTGTAGATTTGATGTGCACTGAAGTTACCATGCTCCCCCTGAGTTCATGCTGAATCTTCAAACATATTTTTCAATGAAGTACATGACTCTATGACCTTCCTATCAGCAAGGAGTCATAATTACATCAATGATCCAACCAAGTGGATTTACATAGCTGACACAAGTACCCAACCAAGTGGGTTTACACATTTTGACTCAACTACCCAACCAAGTGGGTTTACAAATTTGAACAAGCCTTTTAAATGACTGAATATTACAATTTACATCATAGGTCTCAACATAACCTTTTCATCAAATTTCGAATATGACTTTTTATAACCAATACCAATACCAAAATACCTCAAGAGAGAGATCATATTTCAGAACCATCATAATGCCAACAATGCCTTACATTCAGCAAGGCTAATGCTCCCCCTAAAACTGTGCATCCAATGCATCCTTTCCATATGACCAAAACTTCTTCTTAGATTGTGCAGCCTGAACACTTTCAACGGAAAGAACATCAAGGCATGTTCACCCAATAACAGAGAATGCAACAGAAATATAAGAGTTGAAACACCACCAGAGACACCAACTAGCATCAGAGAAACCAAACAGCACCACAGCTTATGCTGAAGAAATGCTGACCCAGAAAAATTGTCAACAACCACCCATACGCAGTTTTTGTTGTATGAACTCGCGTATATATGCGACTGTCTTTCAGGAAACCCGCGTATCCAGTTTTATCTTCTAAATTTAAGAAGTTCTGATCTTCTATTTGGCAGAGACTACTCCCAGTTTCTGTCTGAGATATTCGAATGCTTTTCCGGAATATCTGAGAGAAGATAGATAGGACAATGTAGATGTGTTTTCAAGTGTCATCCAACAGTTGTAGCATAAGCACATTAGTAACCAAGCCTTCAGACTCTTTGCAGCATCATATTCTTCCCAAGAGGAATTATCATACCAGAACAACTTCTTCAATAGACAATATGTATTAAGCAATCATCCATGTGATCTGATATCACCAATATCATCATGATTCATAATCATGATGTAACATGTGTAGGAATTATGTATGAAAGGTCTCAACAGTGACAAAATTCATCAACAACAAACTCTGCATGATCTATCCTTATCTCTGAATCATAAGACTTCCAACTCATCCATGTGTGAAACAAAAGATACTTTTCAGCAAAAAGAAAACAGGGCCCATCCATAAATCTTATCATAAGAAACCATGTATCATTTCATCATTATTTTGAGAAAGAACTAAGGAATAATCAGATACAATGCCAACAATGCAATCATTAGTTGTTAGACTGATGCTCCCCCTGAACCTATGTTCTTGATCTTTAGCTATCTTACTGGTTTTCTTATCAGAAAAGCATACGCGACTGTCTTCAGCAGAACTCACGTGTATACGCGGCTTTGGTTCACTAAACCCACGTATGGAAAGTGAAACACTGAAAATTTCCACAACTTCATCTCCTCCTGAATTTATACCACTTGTACCTGTCTTCTTCACATCAGATGCACTGTCAGAAATAAACATAACCAAGATTACCAAACCAACCATGGGAGTCATCATACATTGCTCACCCTGTGATGATACATTACTAATCCATAGAATGTATCTCACATCATTCTGCAGCCATTATGAGAAGTAGGCTTTAGAAGCGGATGACTGTAGTAGGGTCAACATTCCCTACGTTTCTGATCGGTCCTCCTTATTTTTCCAGCTTTGCTTGAAATTTCTTTTAGTGTGCTGAAAATTCTCCAATTTTCCAGATCTGTTCATCCTACATTCTTTTTCTACATGTCCATACTTGTTACAAGCATAACATCTTGCGTGACCAGAAAAGTAAGCATAAGGATCATAATGTGTTGTTCTATTCTTCCTTCTATTGCAATCAGCTGCTTTATGACCATACTTTCTACATGAAAAACAATATCGCTTGAAGAAACCAGAGTACCTTTCTGTGTAGAATCTGTTTGTATGTGACTAAAACATTCTGCTTCTGCAATTGGCTGCAATATGCCCATAATTATGACATTTAAAGCATTCAACATTATTGATCATAGGAGGGAATGATTTCTTTTGAGAGTTCATGATTGTCGGTTGATCTTTTGTTTCTTTCAACACTTCAGATTTTGCATTGATATCCTTTGAATCTTTAGCACTTCCTTGTGAACTAGATTCTCCTTTAACAGTTTCATGGAAGCCAAGACCAAATTTAATAGAAGGAGACCTTTGACTACTAAGAATATTGTCCAGAATCTTGGTACTATCTTGAAACCTCAAGAGTTTATCTTTTTCTTCTAATTTACCTTTGAGAATATTTACCTCAACCTCCAATCTTTGGCATTGCTTCTTCATAATTTATTCAACCCTTCTTCCTTCTTCTACTTGAGCATTCAGTTTTAAAATCTCTTCTTTCAACCCATTTTCTTGTTCTTCAAAATTTTTTAGAAGTTCTTCATTCTTCTTATTTGATTTTTCTAGATCTGTTTTGAGAGAGATGATTTCTGCTTCACGTCCTTCTTTTTCAAAAGATTGTAGAAGTTCTTCATTCTTCTTATTTGATGCTTCAATATCTGCTCTTAGAGAGATGATTCCTACTTCAAGTTCTTCATTCTTCTTATTTGATTTTTCCGGATCTTCTTTGAGAGAGATGATTTCTGCTTCAAGTTCTTCATTCTTCTTATTTGATTTTTTCAGATCTTCTTTGAGGGAGACAATTTTTGCTTCAAGTCATTTTTCTTCAAATGATTGTAGAAGTTCCTCATTCTTATTATTTTATGCTTTGAGATCTGCTTTCAGAGAGATGATTTCTGCTTCAAGTTCTTTACTTCGATTGGTTACATTATCGTACAACCTTTTCAGTCTAGAGATCATATCTTTGTAGATAGATTCTCTCTTATTGAATAATCTTTGTTGATCTTCAACTTTGATCTTGAGAACTGTTTCTTGATCCACAGTATTACTTTCACTATCTTCACCATTTCATGCTAAAGAAAATAAATCCCAAGACCAATAATCACTACCTATTTCATCTTCTTCATTTTCTACTGCACATGTTTTTTGAGATATATCCTTTCTTTGAGTAGCCTTCTTCTTTTGCTTCTTTCCCATTGTGACAGATCTCCTTCAAGCAATCAAGCTCCTGCAGAAGGACCTTCTTTGATACCAATTGTTGGGAAAAATACTGAGAGGGGGGGTGAATCAGTATTTAGGGCATACTCAAAACTTTATGCTTTTTCTTCCTTTAAAACCCATACGCTACTTTCCTGAAACCAACTCGCGTATACACGCGGATATCCTTTCTAAAACTCGCGTATATATACAGAGATCTTATTATGTATTTAATTATTTTGTTATATCTATGCATCATTTATTCAACAGATGTTTAGTTAGCAGTAAGCATGTGCAGTAATAACAGAATAAACCATCACACATAAACAACACACATGAACACCAAGATTTAAGGTGGAAACCCAAGTCGGGAGAAAACCACCGCTGTCGTCGTCTCAATCTTCAATATTTTATTATAATGAAAACATCGTACAACCATGTACTGGCGCAGACTCATACCAGCATGCAGGCACCCACCTGCAGAAGGCTACAACCTTCTCTCGTTTACCAGCCTCTCCTGTAAGGGAGCAACAACCCCCTCTTCTCGTTTACCAGCATCTCCTGGAAGGGAGCCACTACCCCCTGCTCTCGTTTACCAGCCTCTCCTGGAAGGGAGCCACTACTCCCTGCACTCGTTTACCAGCTACCACTGGAAGGGACCTACAACCCCCTCACTGAGGGCTTCGACCCTCAGCACCACCATGGACCACGTTTCATCAATTTTCATACTGGATCCAACAGCTTCCATACAACACAACTTGTAGGCCACTTTTCATCATCTTTTCAGACTGGACCCACTCCACACATTTAAGCTCAAAATTCATCAAACTGAAACTTATAACCCCATCGATTTGTTCATTGAATCATCAACCAATCAACCAATGACTTGATCTTCAATTAACATAATCAGCAGCATATTCATCATTCAAATAACCCAGTTCTGTATGAATACATCATTGACAGATAGCAGTAAAACAGCAAAACATATCAGACATTTCATTCCACTTACTTCAGAAAACCCTAGATTCCATACGCACTTTTACCTCACTGAGCCAGCGTATGTACGCGCTTTCATGCAGAACAACCCACGTATACTTCTGTGCATTATTTAGAAAACCCTATCTTCCCATACACGCTTTTCCTTAAGCATACCCGCGTATACACGCGCTTTTGCTGAAGCGAACCTGCGTATACATCTGTAACTTTTCAGAAATGTGCAGCTCTTCAGATCAGATAGGCAGCCCAAATTTCATCCTTTACTTCAAAAAGTATTTCGCCTCATCTCAGATCTAAACATTCCATAAACAGATCTAGAAAATACATATACATTTCAGATCTAGAGATCCTTCTTCATCATTTTCTTCATAGGTGCATCATAGATTGGGATATCTCAATCAAGAACATATTTCATCCATGCGAGATATTCCTTAGAGAGATTTATTCATTCACAGCACTTACTCATGCACACACTTGCACCATGATCTTCTTCTCCTTATATAGATTTAGCCTTTGTCAATACCATGAGTCAAAACCACTCAACTACTAATGGTATTCCTGGACGGGATCAAATAGATATTCCAGCGCTCAATACAATTGGTCAATACCATGGTAATGTCCCCTGGTTTTATTAATTTAGAGCACAATTATGCATACTTGACTTGGCACGTACTTTTCCGCGTACGTACGCAACTTCTCCTTAACAAACCCGCGTATGCCTTGTGACATACCTTGTTTAACATTATTCTGGCACTTTCTGAATTCCTTTCTTCTGCTGCGTCTGAACTAATCGATAGATACATCAGATTTACATTATTAATAACTCATCAAGTCAGTTTCCATCACGAACAACTTCATCAGGCAGGTTCCATCAAAGTAAACACATTTTATCATATTGCCAACAATGTCCCCCTTAACTCATCAAATAGATTTCCATTAAGGGAAACTTCATCAAGTAGGTTGTCATCAACTTTATCAATTATGTTGCCATCAAGGACAACACTGTGCATCATATAGCCAACAATCTCATTTCATCAAGTAGGTTTCCATCAAGGACAACACATGCCAACAATCTCCCCCTTTCGACTTGATGGCAACCATGATGGTGTTTCATCACCACAACAGATAGATACATTCATTATGCAAACACCATGATGCTCTCCCCCTATACAAACACCATGCTACCCTCCCCTTTTGACATTAAGGGAAAAGGGCTGATCAAAACCAAAACAAGGTTTTTCTTCTCATGTAGAAAGAAGAGCTTTGTAGATCTGATGTGCACTGAAGTTACCATGCTCCCCCTGAGTTCATGCTGAATCTTCAAACATATTTTTCAATGAAGTACATGACTCTATGACCTTCCTATCACCAAGGACTCATAATTACATAAATTATCCAACCAAGTGGATTTACATATGTGACACAAGTACCCAACCAAGTGGGTTTACACATTTTGACTCAACTACCCAACCAAGTGGGTTTACAAATTTGAACAAGCCTTTTAAATGACTGAATATTACAATTTAAATCATAGGTCTCAACATAACATTTTCATCAAATTACGAATATGAATTTTTATAACCAATAACAATACCAAAAGACCCCAAGAGAGAGATCATATTTCAGAACCATCATAATGCCAACAATGCATTACATTCAGCAAGGCTAATGCTCCCCCTGAAACTGTGCATTCAATGCATCCTTTCCATATGACCAAAACTTCTTCTTAGCTTGTGCAACCTGAACACTTTCAACAACAAGAACATCAAGGCATATTCACCCAATAACAGAGAATGAAACAGAAATATAAGAGCTGAAACACCACCGGAGACACCAACTAGCATCAGAGAAACCAAACAGCACCACAGCTTATGCTGAAGAAATGCTGACCCAGAAAAATTGTCAGCAACCACCCATATGTGGTTTTCATTGTATGACCTCACGTATATACGCGACTTTATTTCAGGAAACCTGGGTATCCAATTTTATCTTTTGAATTTAAGCAGTTCTGATCTTCTATTTAGCGGAGACTACTCCCAGTTTCTGTCTGAGATATTCGAATGCTTCCCTGGAATATCTGAGAGAAGATAGATAGGACAATGTAGATGTGTTTTCAAGTGTCATCCAACAATTGTAGCATAAGCACATTAGTAACCAAGCCTTCATACTCTTTGCAGCATCATATTCTTCCCAAGAGGAATTATCAGACCAGAACAACTTCTTCAATAGACAATATGTATTAAGCAATCATCCATGTGATCTGATATCACCAAGATATTCATGATTCATAATCATGATGTAACATGTGTAGGAATTATGTATAAAAGGTCTCAACAGTGACAAAATTCATCAACAACAAACTCTGCATGATCTATCCTTATCTCTGAATCATAAGACTTCCAATTCATCCATGTGTGAAACAAAAGATACTTTTCAGCAAAAATCAAACAAGGCCCATCCATAATATTATCATAAGAAACCATGTATCATGTCA
This sequence comes from Pinus albicaulis, assembly GCA_034641835.2. Lineage (NCBI taxonomy): Eukaryota > Viridiplantae > Streptophyta > Pinopsida > Pinales > Pinaceae > Pinus > Pinus albicaulis. The sequence continues at coordinate 1,416,813,195 of CM076580.1, read as the reverse complement.
TCATTATTTTGAGCAAAAACTAAGGAATAATCAGATACAATGCCAACAATGCAATCATTAGTTGTTAGACTGATGCTCCCCCTGAACCTATGTTCCTGATCTTTAGCTATCTTACTGTTTTTCTTATCAAAAAAGCATACGCGACTGTCTTCAGAAGAACTCGCGTGTATACGTGGCTTTGGTTCACTAAACCCGCGTATGGAAAGTGAAACACTGAAAATTTCCACAACTTCATCTCCTCCTGAATTTGTACCACCTGTACCTGTCTTCTTCACATCAGATGCACTGTCAGAAATAAACATAACCAGGATTACCAAACCAACCATGGGAATCATCATACATTTCTCCCCCTGTGATGATACACTACTAATCCCTAGAATGTATCTCACATCATTCTGCAACCATTATGAGAAGTAGGCTTTAGAAGCGGATGACTGCAGTAGGGTCAATATTCCCTACGTTTCTGATCGGCCCTCCTTCTTTTTCTAGATTCGCTTGAAATTTCCTTTAGTGTGCTGAAAATTATCCAATTTTCCAGATCCGTTCATCCTACATTATTTTTCTACATGTCCATACTTGTTACAAGCATAACATCTTGCGTGACCAGAAAAGTAAGCATAAGGATCATAATGTGTTGTTCTATTCTTCCTTCAATTGCAATCAGCTGCTTTATGACCATACTTGCTACATGAAAAACAATATCCCTTGAAGAAACCAGAGTACCTTTCTGTGTAGAATCTGTTTGTATGTGACTGAAACATTCTGGTTCTGCAATTGGCTGCAATATGCCCATAATTATGACATTTAAAGCATTCAACATTATTGATCATAGGAGGGAATGATTTCTTTTGAGATTTCATGATTGTCGGTTGATCTTTTGTTTCTTTCAACACTTCAAATTTTGCATTGATATCCTTTGAATCTTTAGCACTTCCTTGTGAACTAGATTCTCCTTTAACAGTTTCATGGAAGCCAAGACCAAATTTAATAGAAGGAGACCTTTGACTACTAAGAATATTGTCCAGAATCTTGGTACTATCTTGAAACCTCAAGAGTTTATCTTTTTCTTCTAATTTACCTTTGAGAATATTTACCTCAACCTCCAATATTTGGCATTGCTTCTTCATACTTTCTTCAACCCTTATTCCTTCTTCTACTTGATCATTCAGTTTTAAAATCTCTTCTTTCAACCCATTTTCTTGTTCTTCAAAAATTTGTAGAAGTTCTTCATTTTTCTTATTTGATTTTTCCAGATCTGTTTTGAGCGAGATGATTTCTGCTTCACGTCCTTCTTTTTCAAATGATTGTAGAAGTTCTTCATTCTTCTTATTTGATGCTTCAAGATATGCTCTTAGAGAGATGATTTCTGCTTCAAGTTCTTCATTCTTCTTATTTGATTTTTCCGGATCTTCTTTGAGAGATATGATTTCTGCTTCAAGTTCTTCATTCTTCTTATTTGATTTTTTCAGATCTTCTTTGAGGGAGACGATTTCTGCTTCAAGTCCTTTTTCTTCAAATGATTGTAGAAGTTCCTCATTCTTGTTATTTGATGCTTCGAGATCTTCTTTCAGAGAGATTATTTCTGCTTCAAGTCCTTTACTTCGATTGGTTACATTATCGTACAACCTTTTCAGTCTAGAGATCATATCTTTGTAGATAGATTCTCTCTTATTGAATAATCTTTGTTGATCTTCAAATTTGATCTTGAGAACTGTTTCTTGATCCACAGTATTAATTTCACTATCTTCACCATTGCATGCTAAAGAAAATAAATCCCAAGAACAATAATTACTACCTGTTTCATCTGCTTCATTTTCTGATGCACATGTTTTTGGAGATATCTCCTTTCTTTGAGTAGCCTTCTCTTTTGCTTCTTTCCCATTGTGACGTATCTCCTTCAAGCGATCAAGCTCCTGTAGAAGGACCTGCTTTGATACCAATTGTTGGGAAAAATACTGAGAGGGGGGGTGAATCAATATTTAGGGCATACTCAAAAATTTATGCTTTTCCTTACTTTAAAACCCATACGCTACTTTCTTGAAACCAACTCGCATATACACGCAGATATCCTTTCTAAAACTCGCGTATATACACAGAGATCTTATTATGTATTTAATTCTTTACTTAAATCTATGCATCATTTATTCATCAGATTTTTAGTTAGCAGTAAGAATTTGCAGTAATAACAGAATAAACCATCACACATAAACAACACACATGAACACCAGGATTTAAGGTGGAAACCCAAGTCGGGAGAAAACCACCGCTGTCGTCCTCTCATTCTTCAATATTTTATTAGAATGAAAACATCGTACAACCATGTACTGGCGCAGACTCATACCAGCACGTAGGCACCCACCTGCAGAAGGCTACAACCTTCTCTCGTTTACCAGCCTCTCCTGCAAGGGAGCTACAACCCCCTTCTCTCATTTACCAGCCTCTCCTGGAAGGGAGCCACTACCCCCTGCTCTCATTTACCAGCCTCTCCTGGAAGGGAGCCACTACCCCCTGCACTCGTTTACCAACTACCACTGGAAGGCAGCTATAACCCCCTCACTGAAGGCTTCAACCCTCAACACCACCATGGACCACGTTTCATCAATTTTCATACTGGATCCAACAGCTTCCATACAACACAACTTTTAGGCCACTTTTCCTCATATTTTCAGACTGGACCCACTCCACACATTTAAGCTCAACATTCATAAAAATGAAACTTATAACCCCATCAATTTATTCATTGAATCATCAACCAATCAACCAATGACTTGATCTTCAATTAACATAATCAGCAGCATATTCATCATTCAAATAACCCAGTTTTGTATGAATACATCATTGACAGATAGCAGTAAAACAGCAAAACAGATCAGACATTTCATTCCACTTACTTCAGCAAACCCTAGATTCCATACGCGCTTTTACTTCACTGAGCCTACGTATGTACGCACTTTCATGCAGACCAACCCGCGTATACTTCTGTGCATTATTAAGAAAACCCTATCTTCCCATACGCGCTTTTCCTTAAGCAGACTCGCTTTTACTGAAGCGAACCTGCGTATACATCTGTAACTTTTCAGGACTGTGCAGCTCTTCAGATCAGATAAGCAGCCCAGATTTCATCCTTTACTTCAAAAATTATTTCTCCTCATCTCAAATTTAAACATTCCATAAAGAGATCTAGAAAATACATATACATTTCAAATCTAGAGATCCTTCTTCATCATTTTCTTCATAGGTGCATCATAGATTCAGATCTATCAAGCAAGAATAGAGTTCATCCATGCAGATATTCCTTAGAGATATTTATTCATTCACAACCCTTACTCATGCACACACTTGCACCATGATCTTCTCCTCCTTATATAGATTTAGCCTTTGTCAATACCATGAGTCAAAACCACTCAACTACTAATATTATTCCTGGACGGGATTAAATAGATATTACAGCGCTCAATACAATGGGTCAATACCATGGTAATTTCCCCTGGTTTTATTAATTTAGAGCGCAATTATGCATACGTGACTTGGCATTTACTTTTCCGTGACATACGCAACTTCTCCTTAACAAACCCGCGTATGCCTTGTGACATACCTTGTTTAACATTATTCTGGCACTTTCTGAATTCCTTTCTTCTGCTGCGTCTGAAATGATCTGTAGATACATCAGATTTACATTATTAAAAACTCATCAAGTCAGTTTCCATCATGAACAACTTCATCAGGAAGGTTCCATCAAAGTAAACACATTGTATCATATTGCCAACAATCTCCCCCTTAACTCATCAAATAGATTTCCATTAAGGGAAACTTCATCAAGTAGGTTGTCATCAACTTTATCAAGTATGTTTCCATCAAGGACAACACTCTGCATCATATAGCCAAGAATCTCATTTCATCAAGTAGGTTGCCATCAAGGACAACACATGCCAACAAGCTGGTCATTGTCGCTCAGTTTCCAATCAATTCTGAGAACTTTCATTTTTGAGCTAAAATATTGAGCTTATGATCATTCCTCCCCACTAGAAGCCTTTTGGACCCAAAAATCTCTTCAATTATTGATCATGTGGTTGAGGGGACTATTCCATCACCCTTCCAGTCTCTATCCACTGAAATTTTCTCAATTTCATCAACTGGAGCTTTTTAGAAAAATTCAACTTTTTCCTTCATTCTTGCGACCTTCTCTTATTGTCATTGACACTGTCATGCTGCAATTTTTCTGAATTTGCAGATCAGCAAGATATTCTTCCAAAAACCATCTTGTTCCTACTTATGTCATCAATCAAAGGAAACTTACAAATTGTCTCACCTTGCACACTGTCACCATGGTGATTTTTAGTTGATCTAGCTTTGTACTTGCACCGACTCTTGACCAAATACTTTCGCCACTTCCATGTACCTTTTGGAAACCTTAAACAAGCATTTGTGAAACCCATGCCTTCTTTTCCAATCTTCTTTGTCGCTTTCTCTTTGACCTTTGCACTCTCTTGCACCGACATCTTGTTTCCAACACTGCTCAACACTGATGTTGACGACTGCAAGTGTTTTACATTTTGTTCTCCTCCTTTCAAAGGCAACCTGTTAGAATCCTAAAACATCTCATTACAAGAATAATAATCTTTTTGAAAATTTTGATTCCAAACATTTCTCTTTTTTATCATAAACAATGTCAAATTATGACTTGCATTCACTATCCTCTTCATTTCTCCTGCATGTATAAGAGACAAACTTGTCTTATTCTTATGCGCTCTAGTTATGTACTCAATACCATCTTTAAACAAGTGATACTTATTCTCATGGTGATGAAATACTGATTTCCTATCATACAGGTAAGGACTTCCCAATACAATACCTAATATCTCAAGCGGCACCACATCAAGTTCAACCTCATCAATAAAGCTTGAATTGATGGTGAACCTTAGTAAGAACTTCATTGTAACCTGCAAGTTTTCATTCTTGCATATCCAACCCAAAGGATATGGTCTTGGATGTCTAATAGTTCCAAGGCCTAGCTGCTTAAAAAAGTCTTCAGAAATCAAGTTATCTTGTAAACCACTATTAAAAAGTGTATCAATCTTGGTATGTTTAGAAGCAATTCTAATATGGAAAAGTTCTACTCTTGTATCTTCATCGTGAGTGACATTTGAACAATTCGAAGTACTACTACTTGAAATATGTTTACCTTTCGAACCCATGGCTGTAATTTTGATCTCATCTCTTGAATCTAACCCTAATTCACGTTCAACTATAGAAACAATTTTACCCTTCTCTTTAGCTTTCAAGTTGTTTGGCTTCAACTCTAGATTAAGTTGCCAATAATAGTCTTCATCATGGCAAGTCTTTGAACAATTTTTTCATGTGAGTTTTTCCTTCTCTCTTTTTCATAGAGCTATTTATTTTTTCCTCTTCCATAAAACTTTCCCTTTCCTTTACCCTCACATTCACTTTTATCATCTATGTTTTTTTTCCCTCTTGCCTCTAAGTGTGTGTCCTGTACACAAACTTCATCTATTTTTGTGGGATTAAACATGAGAATGGTGTTCCTAAGGTAATTGTGTAAACCCCCAACATAATTTAACAAATTTTCTTGAGAATATAAATTAATACCCAAAATAAGAGCTCTTCTCCTAAAGTCATGAGTATAATCTTGCACACTTTACCCTTTCAATTGTCTAAAAATTTTCCAATCCATTCCAACAGTAAATGCATCAAACATAATGTTAACCATCCTCTTTATGTAATTTAAGACTCTCTTGACATCGTCCTCTTGTGAATGTCCTTAACTCTCTCCAACACCTAACATTCTAGCTATGGATTCAATATCAACCTCTGATGCTTGTACCTCTTCAATCAACTCAACTTCTTGTACAAATTGTACCTCTTCAATCTCAAATTCTTGAGACAAAAATTGAGGTTCTTCAAGTGCAACTATGAGTGGAAGTTTTGTTGAAGATGGTGCTCTTGTAGCTCTCCTTCTTCTATTCCTAATCTCAGGACTTGAAACCAACAATTTCCCTTCACCTTTCTACAACTTTAACCTTGTCAACATCACAAATTTTCAACCATTAAACTTGCACAAAACTCAAGCAACTATCAAGAAAATAACCTTGCCTTTCAACCTGGCTCTGATACCTACTTGATCTGATTATGAATGTTAGTTTTGTTTTGCTAAATTCATTTTCATATATAGAATTTATTTATTGATCTTATTCTTGATGTACATGTTTCCTTGTTTCTTATGTGTGTCAAACAGGTAATTTAACTGAGTTTTTATGAGTGCATTCAAGAGCATAAAGTATGAATTTAAAATTTTGAACAACAACAACATAAAGAACAACAAACCATCACAATTGATCCATTAAAACAGAGTTTTGATGAAGGAGTTCACCCCTCCTAGGCTATATATCCTTCGTCCAACTTCCATGGCTTAGGCCTCTGTATTAGCTCAATATCACATAAATTTATATTTACTTGCATAAAATTCTCCTGAAGCATACTCCAATGACTTCAAAAGGTCAAAATCTATTATAAATGACTATTCATTTACTCAATTCGGCCTTCAGCTGATCTATGCATGACCTTCCTTTCTAGTGGCCCTCGGCTTCAAAATTATTCAAAGTGACAAAAACACCTATAGAATTGCTCCTTTGCCTATGAAAAATATTCCAATGTGTTCATAGCATGCTACTGCTAGGACTGACTCTTCCTGAGCCAAAATTGGTCAAAATTTGCTCAAGATATGGCTAAAACAAATTTTCCCTAAATTCCTCCTCAAAATTTGGAGAAGACTCTAGACAAGTCTAAGAATTATGGATATTCTACCGAAGATGATGGTTCCGCTAACTCTATAGCCAAATAAATTTGAGATTAATTAACAACAAAATTGTTCTTATCAGTGGTTAAACTCACATTAACTATGGATAAGTGCATTTCATAAAATGTGGGTTAATCAACGTTAACCACCGAGTTTACATTAATTAAAATGAAAATAGCATTAGTCTCCACTGCGTTATATTATGATCCGCCCCTGATCTTTACGACATAGGCATATGGGAGAGGTTTGGCCCCCTCCAAACCCCTGCCATCGTAATTGGAAGACATTAAATAGAAGTTTTGATCTTATATGGTTAAGACTCAACAGACATAGTAGATGGTAAGGTGTTTGGATTACGCAGGGTAGGTCATGTGTTTGACCCCGACACCCACACTATAATTTTGCTCCAACGAATTGCATAACCCAAAGTTTAATATGTGCATCTAAACCTTTGAAATTTAGACATATTAAATGCTGCTCCACCATAGTTGTAAAACCTTTGTGGAATTTTCAATATTTAAAATATGCCACCGGAATATGTAACCCAATCGGACTATTGGATTAATATAATGTGTGGAATTTGTAATATGCCACCATACCATATCTCTGGCTTTGGTTAAAATAAACCTTTGATTTTTTAATATTCTCCAATAAATCAACCCACTGAACCATGATATGCGGACTTTGGAAATAAAACAAAATGCAGAATTTAATAATATAGATATATATATATATATATCCAACCTTAATAATAAAAATAATTCCAACACATAAATATTCATCATGAACCCAAATTCAACCTTGGAGGATATTAGGAAATTTCACCTTCTCAAACCCAAATTGGCGAATCTGGTTGTGACACCTATCACAATGCCACTAGGAAAAAATTGGAGAATATTCCATGCATGCTACTGGGCTGCCATGTCATCAACCTATACCTATTCTACATTTTTTTTTAATTTTCCTGTTCTGAACAGCGGTCAGCAGGTTATAAATTCTTCATCCGAACTTGGTTTTCGACGAAATGAGTTGCGTTGGATTCCTAGCGATGACTGGTCATTGTCGTTCAGTTTCCAATCAATTATGAGCACTTTATTTTTTGAGTTAAAATACTAAGCCTCTGATCAAATATTTAGTTTGTGATAAGTGACAAAAGGTTTATATTGATAAATCCAAGGCATGCATAGGGGTTTTAGGTGTGTTGACAAGAGGAGTGATGTAACTTCATGTAAATTATTTTGGTATATCACATGATTTATGCCAAGTATTACCTACTCCTCAAATGAATTTAAACCCATTCAAATCATAAACCCTATGCTCATACCCATCATTTAAATGAACAAATAATTTTACTAAATACACCCATGTATAATTTGACATAGTGACCACAAGAAACTTAAAAAGATAAAGATTCAGTGTAACTCAAACTAGAAACCCTTAGCAGACAAAGGTTGGGTGAGGTTAGGGTGCATGGAGTCACAAGTTCTAAGTCTAAGGATTAAGAGAAGATTGATGTAATTTTGAGAATAGTGTTTGGTTATTCCATTGAGGGTTCAAATAAGACAATTTGATGACTATGCTTAAAAAATTCTAGGAAGAGAAACGTGTTAAGGGTGAAGTATGCAAGGCTAGGGATTATGAAGAGATTGAAGACCTATAAAGTTTAAGTAGAGTAATGATGACCATATGGTGTGTTACTTTCCAATTCATAATCACAGCTCATATCTAGAGGGAGGTCCACTTGTCCAGGTGTGAAGGAAAAATGAAATGTATAGGTAAGGAAAGTTTATTACATAAATCGATGGTACATGTGGGGAGGTCGTGGATATGGGTTGTATGATGTGTTTTTCACATGGGCTACGCATAGTGAGGTTGCAGGTCACAATTTCAAAGTGCATAGGTAATTCAATGAAATTTCAAAATGTGATTTGAAACTAGATGCTATATGGTGTTTAGGGCAGGTCACAAATCACAATCTCAATGGTTAGAGGGACTATCACCAAAAATTATGATTGTGACCTTAGCCAAAGATAGAAAAACACAAGTCACAAACCTTTTGAGGCAAGGATTTCTAGAACCCAAGGAAACCCTACCTAGTTCAAAGGATGGATCAAACCCTAAGAAACTATAGGAAGATCATAATAGAAAGTTGAGTAAGGAGGTATCCAAATTTCAAAAAGGTTACCTTAAAAACTAGATAAGGTTTGCATGAGTGGTTATTCATGACATTTGGTCCATGCAATGCATGAGGTACATTCATGATATTAATTAACGATATACTATGCCGATATATAGATTCTTTTGTTATTATTATTATTTTTTTTATTATTATACAATTCAACCTAAAAGAAGCATGTTTCACATTTGATGTAAGTGATAGATACATTGAAGAAGCACCACCTATTGCTAAATCTCAAGAAGTGTGTGTTTTCATAATAATATTTGGTGTATTTAAAACATATGCTTGGTGGACAAGATTTTAAGATAGACCTAGTGAAGATGGAGGCCATCACGATGCGTCCAATGCCTATTATTTTTTCTAAGGATATGAGTTTCAATGGAGTAGAACAATACCTCACGAAATTTCTAGCATCATTCTTAGTAGTATCTACACCACTCAATGTCATAGAAATAAGTGGCAAGATTTTCTAGTGAGGCAAGGGATCAATAGAAGGAATTTGAGGAGTTGAAGAAGAAAATCATTCAAGTATCGGTTCTTGTAGTATCAAAATTGCAGCATTCCTTCAAAGTGGATATGAATGTGAGTGGAAATGTTATGGGATTATTCTTGATACAGGAAGAAGGCTAGTATTCTACCATTTTTAATTATTTAATAGGGTGGTTCTCAACTAATCTCCCTATGATAAGGATATCCATACCATGGTGTAATCTATAGATAAGTGGAAACATTACCCAATGGTAAAGTATAAAATCATCCACACAAATCACTAATAACTATAGTACCTGTTGGCCCAGACTAAGTTACTGTAGACCAAGAATTACAAATGGATGGGGTTTTTACAAAGGTTTCATTTGGTGATAATGCATAAGAATGGAAGCACAAACAAGTTTGTTTACATGCTTTCAAGGCCACCCACATAAAAAATTATAGCTTTGGAAACTCTAACGCAAATGAAGCCTTTCATTCATGATGCATATAGAGAGGTATATGTATAGGAAGATTACTTTAAGGACATTTTTTAGAAGTTATAGAACCATATTCATGTAGACAAGGGAGATAACACAGTTGAATATCATCTTCCTAATGGATTATTTTACAGGTTGGACAATTTATGTGTTCCTAAAGATGAGCATTTGCAACTAAGAAAATAGGCTCGTGCCTCCAATATTGTATGGAATTATAGTGTGTGGAGAACAATGGAAAACTTATAAATGCATCTATACTTGCCTAGAATGAAAGAATATGTATCTAGGTTCATAAGAGAATGCATCCTTTGTTGTAACAATAGGCGTAGTAACATGAAACAAGGTATATACCATCCCTTACCCACGCCCAATTTTCCTTGGGAAAGCATTTCTAGGGAATTCATGGAACGTTCACCAACAAATAGGAAGGAACAAGACTACTTGTTCATAATCGTTGACATATTTAATAAGATGTGTGCTCTAATTCCATATAAAATTAGCATGACCGGGGAAGAAGCAAAAAAATTATTCTCTAAAAACATTTGGGCACACTAGGATGTAAAGAAGCATCACTTTGGACAAAAATACTATATTTATTACTACATTTTGAACTATGTTGTGGGAGAAAATGGAGAAAAAGTTGAATAGTTCTACAACATTCCATCCACAAGAAAATGGACAACATCAGTCATCAATAGTGTAGATTTTCAAGGGTTACAATTAGAAGCATCAAAAGACCTGGGATAAAAATTTGGTACATAGACAATACTATTCTAACATATAAGCCAATGATTATACTAATAAGTCACCATTCGAAACTTAATTTAGATATTTTTTTGCTTCACCTTTGGATATTATGTATGAAAAACAAGGAGGAGCAAGAGAGGATATTAGAGGGGATTCTTTAAGGGAAAAAAAAATTGTTTCAAGAATCTTAGGCATATTAATTTCCAAGTAGAGAATATGTTGAAGAAGTCACAAGAAAAAAATAAGTTCGGGCATGACCAATGTAAAAATAATAATTTATTTAGAGTGGGAGGTAGAGTAAGGTTATAGTTTAATAAGGGGAGGCTATAAGTTTTTGGTAAGAAAATCAAGGCTCTATAATATAGTCCTTTTGAGATATTTAAGAAGCTAGGAAATTGTACCTACCAACTCATTCTACCCCTATACATCAACATTTAATCAACGGTGAATGTGAAAAATCTAGATTTGTGTGAACCTTCCATGTTGGATCAGGAAGAGGAGTACATCCTACCATACATGAAGGACTTAGCACCATATGCTCAGTAAGAGTTGACATGACCTACAATATAGTGGCAGCAAGATGTTTCACAGATTGGTTTGAATCAACAATTTCCAAGCAAGTCTAAATGGTACCCCCAAGGAGAGCGCACATGAAAATTTACTCATGTCATTCACAAAAAGTATTTTGGGCCAAAAACCCTCCCAAAATGGGTGCATATGATCAATATTGGATTATTATATTATTTTTCATCCATCTTGATGTTTACAGGCTAGAAATATTAGATAAATTATTTTACAAGACCAATTCTAGTAACTAGACCAAATTTGGAGTATTGGGTCAAAAACCTTTTTAAGCCATTTTGAGGACTTAAATGACATTTATTTGGGGTAAAAAAATTTCAACTATGTGTGAATCCCATGATGGTATCCTACTCTTTAATGCATCTCCAAAAGTTGAATAACCACTTCAATCAAATTTTGGATGTAAAATTTATTCCTCCCATAAGTTGACCTACTATGGTTAATTACCATAATTCAATAGGTGCCACATAATCTGCCATTAGTTATGGAAAAGGAGCTAGCCACATTATAACTATGTAGAAGACTCAAGAAGGGTCAAGCCACAACTCATGTTGATTTTAATTAGTGAAATATAACTTGTGGTTGGCTTTTAAACTATGTTATAAGTGGGCCAGTTAGAGGGAAAGGATTTGAGTGCATTTTCTTCCATAACAGAGTAATGTAACTAAGAATGGATATAGGGAGAGAATAATAGAGGACGTTTGTGTTATATAGTTTCAGTCCAAGGAATACATCATGAATTAGGTTGTTATTTCATTAACAAGAATATACTTATATAACATAATAGAGTGACATTTGGGTTTCATCTTCCAAGTTGTATTCCTATTGTAAATGTTCATATTCCCCTTTATTTACATATTTTCAATTTATTCACCCAACCACAGGGGATTAGGTTTCAAACATTCTCCCCTTTAATCTAAAGGGGTGGTTGTGATCCAAGAATCATTATGAGCTTTGAAAATTGTTATATTCCAAGTTATTTGGTGAAGATGTCTACAATTTTCTCATTTTTGGAACAATGTATTAGATGAATAGTATTTTCCTCTACATGATATTGAATAAAATGAAACTTTGTATTGATATATTTGGTTTCATAGTGGAATACTTAATTATTGGTCAACTTAATTGCAGAAGTATTTTTAATCAAAAGGAGAATAGAGTTCATTTGTTTCTCCTACAAGTGCTTAAGAATTTTCCTAAGCCACACAATCTCCTTTTTTGCTTCTCCAACTGCCACATATTTCTCCTATATCACGGAATCTGTTGGAGTTGACTATTTTTGTGACCTCTATGATATAGGCCCTTATCGAAGACTCTTAAGAGATGCTAAAGTAGACACTCCATTTTCTTTATCTCCATTAAATTTTTAATTATAATATCCAATTAAGTTGAATTCATCCACCTGTGAATATTTGAGTCTGAATCCTTGAGTCCCTTTCAATTAATTTAGAACTCCTTTTACTCTAGATAAATGTACTCCACAACGATTTTGAATGAATCTAGAAAGGATCCCTATATCAAATGAAATATCCAGTCTAGTAGTGGTGAGGTAGATGAAACTTCCCATGAGTTGTCTATACTTAGTTGCATCCTCAAACTCATTTCCTGATTTAGATGTTATGTTTAGATTTTGTTTCATAGGAGTAGACAAGATTTCATTTAGCCATGCCAAACTTATTCAACAATTTTCCAATGTACTTTTTTTGAGAAAGAAATATTTACCTTGGATGTTAGGTTACTCAATGCCAAAGTAGTAGTGAAGGTGGCCCAAGTTTATCATCTCAAATCCTTTCTTCAACTCTTTCTTTATGGGTGCAATATAGATTTCATTATTCTCTATTATCAATATAGAATAAACATATACCACAAGATAGACAACCATTTTTCCAATTTTCTTGACAAACATAGTTGCATCATCAAGATTAAATTGTTTTAAATTTAATTATGCAGGATGCTCCATAAAATTCCCATACTAATCTCATGGTGCTTACTTTATGCCATACAATGATTTTATGAGTTTGCATAGTTTTTTTTTCTTGTCATTTCATAACAAAAACTTTTGGCTGATACATGAAGAAATTATATTTCAAGTATCCTTCCAAGAAAGTAGCCTTCATGGATATTTAGTGAAATTTCCATCCATTATAAAAAACCAAGGAAAATAGAGTTTGGATGGTGGCCCATTTTGTTGTGTGGGAAAATGTATCTTCGTAATCAGAACCTTGTTTTGGGGAAAATCCTTTTTCTATGAGCCTTGATTTTTTAATTTCAAGTGAGCCGTTTGACTTATACTTTCTCTTATAGAACCACTTGCATCCAATTAGTTTGGTTCCAAATGGAGGGTCCACCAACTTCCATGTTCCATTTTTTACAAGACCATCATGATATTTTCACATTTCTTCTTTCCATTCATCATGAGAAGAAACTTATTTAAAGAAATATCTTTCAAATATAGTAGATAAATTTAATTAAGATTTGTATGAAACAGCCATATCATCAACTGAATCAGACATCTATATCACGTCAATTTGTTTGCAGAACTTCTGGTTCTTATCCTTCCCGCCTCATTAGCATGAAAACATTCAGATGTTTTGGTGAGCCATTTTGGGGGATGTTTTTGAGATGGTAAAAATTTATTTGTTGATTGAGATGAGGATGCATTAAGATTTAGCCATGCAATCCTCTCAATCACATCACTCAAAGGATCTTCCTGATTGGAAGAAGTGGTTAGAGCTTCATGTGGGCGAGACAATGCTTATAAAGGAGATTCCATATATTCATACAATATACAAATCCCCCCTTCAAGTTGTGGAATAACATTATCTAGTTCATGATAAGTTTTTGCATGATTTAATCTATATAAATGATCAATATGTCACTCAACAATGTCGTCAATCTTAGAAGATCCTAGAAAAATCACATCCCTAGAAAAATATAAACTTATTATGTATCTTATAGTAGAGCCTAATATGCTTTTTTGGAATCTAAATACCCCAAGAGGATGCATTTTTTACTCCTTGCATCAATATTTCTTCTCTATTCCTTAGCAATCAAGGCATAGAATGTGGAACCAAAAATCCTGAGAAGCCTCATCGAAGGAATGTGACCATACCACATTTCACAGGGAGCCTTATTTCTAAGAGCATGAGGTGGATACATTTTTATGTATACTACACATAGATTTCCATCATACCAAGACATAAAATTTTCACTTTTTTAAAAAAATCATGGAGCAACCTATATTCAAAATAGTCTTGTTCACTCTTTCAAATATGCCATTTGTTTTAGGATTGCATGGAACCATAGTTTGATGTTGAATCCAATGTTGATGAAGGTAGTTTTCAAATTCATTAGAAGTATATTATTTTCCATAATTAGTATGAAGGGAGCCAATATGTGATTCTACATTATTTTGGATCCATGCATGAAAATTTCTAAAAGTTTCAAAATATTCTAATTTTTGTTTTCAACAAATATACGTAACACATCCTGGTGTGATCATCAATAAAATTCATCATCTATACATTTCCATTTGCATAAGGAATAGGCATAAGGCCACACAAATAAGAATGAATCAACACAATTTTTCTACTTGCCCTAGAAGTATAATCATGAAATTGTTGTTCATCATGTTCACCTCGAAAAAAAGTGTCACATTGCTCTAATCACCTTGGAAAAGTTCGAAAACTAGAGATACAATTATTTTTCAACAAACACGAACTGTCGTAATTAAGATATCCAAATATTGCATTCCATATTAGATTGGATGGAAATTCACCTTCATTGTACTGAAAAATGCATGCATATTTTTATGCATGAGTTCCTTCTAGCTTCAACACTCTTTCCTTCTCTACTCCACTCATAATAACTTTGTTGCCATCTTCTTTCCTTATCTCTATTTTCCCATAAATTATGTGAACATAGTGGTCTTATTAGAAAATGGGAAGAAAAGATAGCAAGGTTCCCTATAGTTCTAGAAGGTAAAGTGCATCATGTACAATAAATTATGAATTTTAGGAATTTTGAGCCCAATGGTACCCAGGATAGATGGCTTGAGACTTAACCTGTCAACAAAATACATTGCTTCATCTACATTGTCATTTATGTCTTCAAATAATTCATTTTGAAAGGTCATATGGAAAGTCTCACTTGTATCACACATCCATGCGTCTCTCCAAGAATAAAATGAAGTATTAAACAAATATTTAGTTACTCTATTATTGAAATTGGAAACAATGTAATGAGAAGATTCAGGTGATTTACCTTTTGTTGGATTTCGTGTTTTACCTTTTTATTTTTCGTAGTCTTGTTTGATATTCTCCCAAGGGTTTTCCCATGTAGATTCATCATGCCCATATCTACTATAGTGAATTCAGTGAAGATCATATATTTTTCTTGGATGGTGTTTACCCCATTCCTTTATGATTCTTCCTTCCATTTCCTCATTACAAAAATTTTGAGGTCTAAAATGGGCCTCCTAAGAAAAATGTACAACCAAAATAAACTTTATAAGAACCAATATGATTCAAGATGACGTTTTCAACCATGGGGGATAATTCACGATTTTTGGAGTAAAAAATTAAAATGATTAAAAAATAATAAAATAAAATAAAAATATTTTTTCAACTTGTATTTTCAACTTATCTCCCTAAGGGTTTAATCAAATTTCAAGTGGGAGTAAGTATTGGATGAAAATTTTGATTCCTCATCCAAGTTGAACCCATCATTCATACTTTTGATGGACCCTGCTACACGAAAAAAGAGAAATACATGAAAATGCATGATTGCAATCACATTTTTTATGTATTTCTCCTTTTTTGTGTAGCAGGTTCCATCAAAAGTATGAAACATGGGTACTCCTTGGATGAGGAATAAAATTTTGCATCCAATGAGTGTTGCCGCTCAAAATTTGAGTAACCCCATAGGGAGATAAGTTGAAAAAATATTTTTTTCTTTTTTCCCTCTAAAATTTGTGATGTAATCTAATATTGTTTTATTATTTCCACTATTATTTTATAATTTTCTTAGGAGACCCATTTTAGACCTCAAAATTCCCTTAATTATTTTACTACCTTTTCTTTTAGGAGAATCACGTGACTAGTTCTCCTCTTTCTGATCAATGCACATAACTTATTCAAGGAACAAAAAAACTAAACAACTTCCAATTTTGAGTGTGTCATATAGATCTTTTATATTTTTCAAATCATCATAAGAACCTGTTGAAAATATATGATTACTCAGCCCCTCACTTATAGAAGAAACAATCAAGGCATAGAGTTTTCTATCATTGGTCTCCCAAATGGCATCTCTTTATCTAATGTTGTTTTGGTGGGTGCAATATCATCCTCTCCTTCACAAATACATTTCCATAAGTCACTAAAAATGAGTGTATGCCAAATATTTCTTAACCATTATTTGTAGTTATCTTTACTAGCGAGTATTATGTCTATGTATGGAGATGAGAGAATGCATTTTTAACAAAGCTCTTTTTTAATCTCATGCTATGTTATTGGTTCTTATATGGTGATAAAAATATTATGTTTCCTTCACATAGAAACCAATTATTTTAGTAATTCAATATGACAAATAAATGAAGCCTCATAAACCCCTATATAGATAAACCAAAAGCCAAAGAGTAGTGAAAAGAAAACAAATATTAACCCAACACCTATTTCTTTATTTTTCAACAGATATCCCAAGCTAGGACAAGTAGCTACTCATGTGAACAACAACAAAATTTCCTTTTCAAGTGGCACATATTTTGGAAAATAAAACAGAGCAATATGCCACACCCACTAATAAAAGTATTATAGAAACAAAATAGGAATGAAGTAGTTATAAATCAACATTTAATTAATACCCTACAAAAGTAAAATACCAACATATGTCATTTATCATCCTCAAGTAAATAACATAGACAAGTAAATACTTAGTTTCCCTTTGCACAAAAGCTTCTAGAAGCAAACCCCAAGTCCCATGGTGAACTAAGGAAAATAAAGACACCATAACCCGCTCACCTCCAACCTCACTACTAGCCAGTGGATTCTATCTATAGACAAAAATATATCATTGCTAAATACACAAATATAATAGTGCCTAACCACTACCAATCCAAATATTCCATCAAATCGGAGCCACCACTTCCACTAGAGCCAATTTGGATAGTTGGCATGAGCAGACTGAGAGTGAAAAAGAAATGTAATGACATAGTGGAAATAATGAATATAGGCATCTTAATTTTGGAGTTAAACTCATGTTTTACACATGAAAACACATTGGATACCACTCTTGATGGAAGCCTGAGCTATCGCCAACAAGGTACTTATGGCTAATAATAGCCTCTTTGAATCACTAAAGCTTGTAGTAATATTAAGAAATTCCCAAAGAAAAAAAAATGAAAGCGCTTGTTAAACAGATAGCAAAGCCAACATGTTAAATATAATAAAGGGAAGAATCACAGATAGCTTGGGTGTGGAGAGTGAACTTATTGAGAGAGATATATCTGAAAATGCCAAACTAGTGTAATATTATGTTTTCTTGGGTTTTTTACGAAAGAGAGAAATAACCACACGGTTGAATGTTTGGTACTGATGAAATCCAAGAGAGAAACTGATGGGGGTAGCATTTCTAATGAGAATTTAGAGCATAATTGATAGCAAATGTATAGCCTAAAAAATGAACCATGAATGAGTTGAACTAGGCTTTGATACCATGTTTGGCTAAGGAATAACTCCTTGTTATTTCATTAATAAGAATATACTTATATAACATAGAAGAGTGGTCCTTGGGTTTCATCTTCTGGGGTCAGTTCCTTTTCTAACTATTCATATTACCCTTTATTTACATACTTACAATTTATTCATCCAATTACCATGGATTAGGCATTTAAAATATAGTAGTCCATGGGCCACAAGTCTCAAGTAAATCCATAGAGAGGACCTTCTCTTTTGTATTTGCATCCTTTCCATTTAGACAAGAGAAAGAAAGATAACCTACTTTCTATTTGGGCATGCTCTTGAAAAGATTTCATAGATCATATCTTTGCTAGATCATATATTGGTATTCATTGTGATAGTGTGTGTTATTACTTCATTTTTCTCCATTTTTCACATTGTGTCTATTGTATTCTCAAGTAGGAAAAAAATAACTAATAAATACAAAAATTTAAGGGAAATTGATTGGCTTAGTAAAGTGTTACACAAAATTTTGTCACTTTCCCTGAAATCCCTGTTCCTAAATCTTGGAGGACACTAAATAGTGACCCCTATGTCCCTTTTCAATCATGAAAATATGCCATTGTATCCCTTACAATCTGAATAAAAAAATCTGTGTTGATCATTTCTGGAGTATCTCCTTAAAATCCCATGTTTTTGGAGTAGTGCGACCTCTCTGTGTCTCACCAGCGTTGATGATCCATCCTAATCTTGTGAGCAATTTTGATCAGCACTAGTATGGACATGACACCCACACTAATCCACTTCTAGAAGATTTTTTTTTTAAAAAAATGAAGCTTCATGGCCTAGAAGCTTCGAGTGCGGAGAGTTGGATGTTTTTTTTTCATAATATGCCCGAGATTCCTCCCTTGGGCCTCTTGTTCCTACAAAAGAGGAACCTCCCAGAGAGATAAGCTATTTTCCCATCAGAAGGGGATCCATGTCCCCTCCTCCATCTCTATAAATTCATCATCTTCCAATGCCTCTGCTAGTTAGAATATAATAGAGAATAGAAGAGAGAGGTTTGAAGATTGCCATAAGCTTTGAAGGAGAGAGTTAAGCCCTTAGCCTTCTCACACTGAGTTGAAAGAAAGTGCTTTGGAGACGTGCCTGAAGTCAGACCTGCTGAAGGAGAGATTCGACTTCAAGGCGCAGGTTGTAACTCCTATTCTATTTATAATATGAAATGACTCATATGTATTTTCCATTTTTTTTCATGTTTTTGATTGAGAATTATGACATTCCTTGATCAGCTAGAGATGTTATATATATATATATATATATGCATGTTGTATTTGTATGCTCCTCATTGTTTCTTGGTCACTTGTGCAAGTAATTGAATGCTGGTAGCAGCAGAGATCAAGCTCTGGAAAATTAAAAGATCAAGGAGATTTAATGAAGAGCAACACCACAACATCAGATCGAGGTAGACCATCTCTTTTGATCAATGTTTCATTTATAATCTAGGAAAGTAGGTGTTAACGTGTTTCGCCGGTGGAGTCGCCAACATTTTGTATAGGTAAATCCTCTCTGCAAATAGAGATGATCCCTCTAGCCCTTAGTAGGGTAAAACTATTCTAAATGGATCATCATACTGTAGGAATTCGATTTGGAATTTACTACCACCAAATCGAAAAAATCACTGGTCTTTGCCAAATTAA
This sequence comes from Pinus albicaulis, assembly GCA_034641835.2. Lineage (NCBI taxonomy): Eukaryota > Viridiplantae > Streptophyta > Pinopsida > Pinales > Pinaceae > Pinus > Pinus albicaulis. Next base: position 1,416,793,531 of record CM076580.1, on the reverse strand, counting down.
TCTTCTCCCTTCCCTCTACATCTGTCTCTTCCAGCTTTGATGAGCATATTCCGAATGGTACTCTCTTTCTTATCAACATTGTCAACCCTTAGTACGATGATATCATCATGTATCTCCAAACCCAAAATTTTTGATCTGGCTTGACCAAAGATTATCATTGACGTATTCGACATCAGTCTCAACCTTACCGCATCATTATAGATACTTTATACCACACCGGCATCGACTCGATTCTTCTTCGATGTTTAGCTTTCAAATATTTTGAGAGAGCACTCAATTATTTCTACTCTGGGGCATGTGGTGGTCATATGTACGGATATGCCATTGCTTAGAATATTCTTCATGCTAGGTATTTATGGCCTTCCATATTAAAGGGTTGCATTATTTCTGTCCAAAAATATCATGCTTGCCATATTTATCAATAGAAAATGTGCACCCCGCCCGCACCCTTACACCCAGTTATTACCATCATCCCTTTCGCTAAATGAGGCATTGATTTCATGACATTTAACCCTCGCTCAACTAGGGGGCATTCTTATGTTATCGTCACCGTTGACTATTTTAGCAAATGGGCCAAGGTAATGCCTACATATGCCACTAACCGTAAAATGGTGCTCAATTTTTATTCAATCATGTTATCGCTCGGTTTGGAGTTCCTAAAGAAATCATCACCGACCATGGTTCCCATTTTCCCCATTACATTATGGCTGAGATGACTACTCAATTTGTTCTGTGACATGACAACTCGACTCCGTATTACCCTTAGGAAAATGGCCAAGTTGAAGAAAACAACAAAGTCTTGGTTAATATTCTTCAACGCACCATTGGGATGCACAACTGGAATTTCATTATTTTATTGGCTCTTTAGGCTTACTGAACCTCGGTTAAGAGTGCTATCAGGTTTACCTTTCAGCCAGTATAAGGGTCTGGAAGAAACTCTATCGATTCAATGTGAGATACTTTCACTCAACTTAGCTTTTGAATTACTACCCAATACCTCACCAGAACAGGAACATCTTCTATATCTGGAAAATCTTGACGAAACTCATCGCTTCTCCACCTTATTCACTAAATCTCAGAAGAAACAGGTCAAAGCCCATTTTGATCAATCTTCTTCTTCCTTTGCCTTCTCTAAAGGAGACTTGGTTCTTATGTATGATCAAGCTCACGATAAGATAGGGTAGGGAAATTCGAGTCGATGTGTCATGGGTCATACATTGTTAAACATGTTTTGCAAAAAGGGGCCTATGAGTTAATTGATTATGAAGGAAACCATTTGGATAAGCCTTGAAATGGGCTTTATCTTAAGAAGTATTATGCATAATTTCTTTCATATAATTACTTTTGTACATTAGTGTGTTTTCATTTTTCTACAGTATGGTTTTGGTGTGCTTTTTGTGAGCAGTTTTCCTTCTTATCTTGTTTTAAATGATTTGCAGATGTCTTTCACTCCCTATGTCGGTTTTGCTGATGGTTCCTATCGTAGTACTCAAAATTTATCCTCTGTGGCATGGGTTATATATGACCCCAATGGTGAGTTAATAAATATACAAGGTATCTGTTTAGTTCGTACAACCAAAAATATTGTTGAGTATAGTGAAGTTATTGAACTTCTATCAAAAGTAATTGCTCTTGCCATTAGAGAATTGGTTGTAAACCTTGATTCACATCTTGTTGTCCTACAACTCAATGGGAAATATTCTGCCAGACACCCTCAATTTTTGAGAATGTATCTACGTGTTTGGCTCTTAGAAATAAATTTTGATTACATTACATACCAAGACATATAATTTTCACTTTTTAAAAAACATTATGGAGCAACCTATATTGAAAATATTCTTGTTCATTCTTTCAACTATGCCATATGTTTTAGGATTGCATGGAACCATAGTTTGATGTTGAATCCAATGCTTATGAAGATAGTTTTCAAATTAATTAGAAGTATATTATTTTCCATAATCAGTATGAAGGGATCCAATATGTGATTCTGCATTATTTTGGATCCATGCATGAAAATTTCTAAAAGTTTCAAAATTTTCTAATTTTTGTTTCAACAAATATACCTAACACATCCTGGTGTGATCATCAATAAAATTCATCATCTATACATTTCCATTTACATAAGGAATAGGCATAGGGCCACAAAAATAAGAATGAATCAACACAATTTTTTTACTTGCCCTAGAAGTATAATCATTAAATCGTTGTTCATTATGTTCTCCTCGAAAACGAGTGTCACATTGCTCTAATCACCTTGGAAAAGTTCGAAAACTAGCGATACAATTATTTTTCAACAAACACGGACTGTTGTAATTAAGATATCCAAATATTGCATTCCATATTAGATTGGATGGAAATTCACCTTCATTGTACTGAAAAATGCATGCATATTTTTTTGCATGAGCTCCTTCTAGCTTCGACACTCTTTCCTTCTCTATTCCACTCATAACAACTTTGTTGTCATATTCTTTCCTTATCTCTATTTTCCCATCAATTATGTGAACATAGTGGTATTATTAGAAAATGTGAAGAAGGGATAGAAAGGTTCCCTATAGTTCTGAAAGGTAAAGTGCATCATGTAGAATAAATTATGAATTTTAGGAATTTTGAGCCCAATGGTGCCCAGGATAAATGACTTGAGACTTAACTTGTCAACAAAATACATTGCTTCATCTACATTTTCATTGATGTCTAGAAATAATTCCTTTTGAAAGTTCATATGGAAAGTTTCACTTGTATCACAAATCCATGCATCTCTCCAAGAATAAAATGAAGTATCAAACAAATATTTAGTTACTCTATTATTGAAATTGGAAACAATGTAATGAGAAGATTCATGTGATTTACCTTTTGTGGATTTGGTGTTTTACCTTTTTATTTTTCATAGTGTTGTTTGATATTCTCCCAAGGGTTTTCCCATGTAGATTCATCATGCCCATCTCTACTATAGTGAATGCAGTGAAGATCATATATTTTTCCTTGACGGTGTTTACCCCATTCCTTTATGATTATTCCTTCCATTTCCTCATTATAGAAATTTTGAGGTCTAAAATGGGCCTCCTAAGAAAAATGTACAACCAAAATAAACTTTATAAGAACCAATATGATTCAAGATGACAATTTCAACCATGGGGCATGATTCACAATTTTTGGAGTAAAAAAGTAAAATGATTAAAAAATAATAAAATAAAAAAACTATTTTTTCAACTTGTATTTTCAACTTATCTCCCTAAGGGTTTAATCAAATTTCAAGTGGGAGTACTTGTTGGATGAAAATTTTGATTCCTCATCCAAGTTGAACCCATAATTCATACTTTTGATGGACCCTGCTACATGAAAAAGGAGAAATACATGAAAAAATGTGATTGCAATAACATTTTTTATGTATTTCTCCTTTTTCATGTAGCAGGGTCCATCCAAAGTATGAAACATGGGTACTCCTTGGATGAGGAGTCAAATTTTGCATCCAGTGAGTGTTGTCGCTCAAAATTTGAGTAATCCCATAGAGAGATAAGTTGAAAACATATTTTTCCTTTTTTCCCTCTACAATTTGGTGATGTAATCTAATATTGTTTTATTATTTCCACTATTATTTTATAATTTGCTTAGGAGGCCCATTTTAGACCTCAAAATTCCCTTAATTCTTTTATTACCTTTTCTTTTAGGAGACTCATGTGACTAGTTCTCCTCTTTCTAACCAATGCACATAACTTATTCAAGGGACAAAAAAACTAAACAATTTCCATATAGATATTTTCTATTTTTGAAATCACCATAAGAACTTGTTGAAAATATATGATTGCTCACCCCCTCCCTTATAGAATAAACAATCAAGGCATAGAGTTTTCTATCATTGGTCTCCCAAATGGCATCTCTTTATCTATTGTTGTTTTGGTGGGTGCAATATCATCCTCTCCTTCACAAATACATTTCCATAAGTCACTAAAAATGAGTGTATGCCTAATATTTCTTAACCATTATTTGTAGTTCTCTTTACTAGTGAGTATTATATCTATGTATGGATATGAGAGAATGCATTTTTAACAAATCTCTTTGTTAATCTCATGCTATGATATTGGTTCTTATATGGTGATAAGAATATTATGTTTCCTTTACATAGAAACCAATTATTTTATTAATTCAATGGAAAAATAAAAGAAGCATCATAGACCCCTATATAGACAAATCAAAATCCAAGGAGTAGTGAAAAGAAAAAAATTTAACCCAACACTTATTTCCTTATTTTTCATCACATATCCCAAGCTAGTACAAGTAGTTACTCATGTGAAAAACAACAAAAGTTCCTTTTCAAGTGGCACATATTTTGGCAAATAAAACAAAGAAATATGCCACACCCACTACTAAAAGTATTATAGAAAAAAAATAGGAATGATGTAGTTATAAATCAACATTTAACCAATACCCTACAAAAATAAAACACCAACATATGTCATTTATCATCCTCAAGTAAATAACATAGACAAGTAAATACTTAGTTTCTCTTTGCACAAAAGCTTCTAGAAGCAAACCCCAAGTCCCATGGTGAACTAAGGAAAATAAAGACACCATAACCCACTCACCTCCAACCTCACTACTAGCCAGTGGATTTTATCTATAGAAAAAAATATATCATTTCTAAATACACAAATATAATAGAGCCTAACCACTACCAATCCAAATATTCCATCAGATGAGAACCACCACTACCACTAGAGCCAATTTGGAAAGTAGGCATGAGTAGACTAAGAAAGAAAAATAAATGTAAAGACATAGTGGAAATAATAAATACAGGCATCTTCCTTTTGGAGTTAAACTCATGTTTTACACATGAAAACACATTGGTTACCACTCTTGATGGAAGCCTGAGCTATCGCCAACAAGGGGCTTATGGCTAATAATAGCCTCTTTGAATCACTAAACATCGTAGTAATATTAAGAAATGCCCAAAGAAAAAAAATGAAAGCGCTTGATAAAAAGATAGCAAAGCCAACAAGTTAAATATAAGAAAGGGAAGAATAACAGATAGCTTGGGTGTGGAGAGTGTGTTAGAAAATTAAATATTACAGAGCAATGCAACACATAAAATATGCGGAAAATACAAGCACACAAAAAACATAAAACTAGAGAGACACATATATATGTGGTTCACCCAGTTTGGGCTACGTCCACCCCGAACAGTCAGTCCTTCCTTTCTATTATCTAGCAAAATGAAGAGACAAAACCTACAGCAGATCCACTGTAATATCCTCTGTTCTCTCTCACAATCTCCCTATCTGTTTCTCGCTCAGATAATACACATACAATATGCAGCCACAATACAATACCCTCATAAAATCAAGGGGGTTTCCTTCTAGGGCAAAAAACCCTAAACTAAACATAACTTCTACCATCAGATCATCTGCCTAATGAATGGCCCAGATTTACTAGAAATTAATATACTTTTACAAGGCAATTTTACATCTATTTTTGGCTTTGGGGGCGTTGCCCCTGAAACCCCAGCTGGGGGACCGCTGGCCCCTGGACCCCCCAGCCGGGGGGGTAGGCCCCCCGGGACCCCACGGGGGGGAAAAGTCCCCCCCGCATGGAAAGGGTGTACAATTTTCCTGGGGTATACATCCAACTAAAACAAGTGTTGCGTAACCAGCTCCAAAAATAGAAGAAGCTATGAGCTAATTGAGTACCCAAACAAGAAAATAACTCCGTCCAAAAATTTCCAGTAAAAATGGGATCTCTGTCACTCACAATAACCCTTGGGCTTCCATGTAGCTTTTTAATTATGTCCATAAATGTAGTAGCAACCGTACTTGCTTTAAATGGATGAGATAATGCACAAAAGTGTGCATACTTGGTAAGTCTATCAACTACCACCATGATGACACTCTTTCCTTCGGACTTAGGTAAACCCGTGATAAAATCCATTGAAATCTCCTCCCAACGTTGACTTGGAATGGATAAAGGTTGTAGAAGTCCCGGGGTCTTAATTGTTTCCACTTTGTTCTGCTGGCAAACCAAACATTCCGCCACAAAATTTTGAATATCAGATTTAAGGCCATCCCAAAAAAAATCTTTCTTCACCCTGTGGTAAGTTTTTAAAAATCCTGAGTGTCCTCCTAAAGGAGAAGTGTGCAATTCCCGAAGAATATTTTGTTTCAGTTGGGAATTCTTACAAAGATATAAGCGATCTTTGTACCATAAGGAATCATTTTTCCAACTAAATGTATCAGATGTACTAGGATCTTGCCGCAACTTTTGAATGAGTGTCCACACTTCTTCGTCCTTCTTCCATTCATCCCTTGCTTCGGTTATCCAATTTGGTTGGATAATAGAAATGGCACAAAGCAATGCTTCCACCTCTTCATTCTTTCTTGAGAGTGCATCTGCAACAACATTTAGCTTCTCTTTTTTGTAGATTATTTCAAAGTCATAACCCAACATCTTTGTGACCCATTTTTGCTGCTCTTCTGAAGATAGTCTTTGTTCCAAAAAGTGTTTAAGACTATCATGATCAGTTTTTACCTTGAAGTGTCTTCCATTAGGTAAGTTGGCCATTTCTTTAGTGCATGCAGTATTGCTAACATTTCCTTCTCATAAATAGGTTTCTGTAAATACTTTCCTTTGATTGGACGACTTTCAAAAGCAATGGGTCTTCCTTCCTGCATTAAAACTGCACCAATTCCATTTCCTGAGGCATCACATTCCACAATAAAGGTTTTTGTGAAGTCCGGCGTAGCTAAGACCAGTGCTAGGCACATTGCCTCTTTAAGATGTTCAAAGGCCTTAGTTGCTTCAGGAGTCCATGAAAATGCATCTTTCTTCAATAATGTTGTTAGAGGTGCTGCTATTCTCCCATAATTCTTAACAAACTTGCGATAATACCCCGTTAACCCGAGAAATCCTCGCAACTGCTTTATGGTTGTGGGAACTTTCCATTCCTTAATGGCTTTAATTTTGTTAGGGTCTACTTTAACACCCTCGTGAGATACAATATGACCCAGATATTCCACCTCTTGTACTCCAAAGAAACATTTGGATTTTTTTGCATATAATTTTTTCTCCTACAATAGTTTGAGCACCCTGTCAACATGTTCAACATGATCCTTCCAAGACCTGTTGTAGATTAGTATATCATCAAAAAATACAAGCACAAATTTTCTAAGGAAGGGTTTGAAAATGGAATTCATCAACCCTTGAAATGTAGAAGGTGCATTGGTAAGGGCAAAAGGCATGACCAAAAATTCATAATGACCCTCATAAGTTCGAAATGTTGTTTTTGGAATATCTTCAGTCTTCATTCTAATTTGATGATATCCTGAACGAAGATCCAACTTGGTAAAACAAATTGCTCCATGTAATTCATCCAATAATTCATCAATCACAAGAATGGGAAATTTGTCTTTAATGGTGAGCTTATTGAGCTCCCTATAATCTGGACACATTCGCCATGAACCATCCTTCTTGTGTACCAATGCTACAAGAGTAGAGAAAGAACTTTGACTAGGTTGAATTATACCCGCCTCTAACATTTCTGCAATCATACGTTCAATTTTGCTCTTTTGGAAGTAAGGATATCTATAAGGCCTGGTGTTTGGAGGAACACTTCCTGGAATCAAATGAATAGCATGATCATGATCACGAATAGGTGGGAGTCCTTTGGGAGTTTCAAACACCTTGGAATGATTGTCCAAGACTTGTTGGAGATCTGCCGAAATAGATGATTTTGATGTCGGAACGTCTAGTGAGCATAATTGTGAAATTACGCCTCATTGTTGTTTCTTTAGAAGCTTTGTCATGACATTAGAGCTTATTATCCTTCCCGGCTTCCCTTCAATACCCCGTAATTCGACTTCCTTTCCTTCTGAAAAAAATTTCAAGAAAAGTTCTTGAAAAATTAAAAGCTACCGTCCCCAAAGATTGTAACCATTGTACTCCTAGTACAACATCAGCACCTCCCATAGGAATGGAAAGCATTGGACTAGTCAATACATATTCCCCCATGGTTAGATTAATATTATGGCATTTTCCAGAGCAATTTATAGTTCCTCCATTTGCAACCATCACTTGACATTCTGGTGCTGGGTATAGGAAACAATTTAATTCCTTGGCTACCTTACAATGAATAAAATTATGGGTGCTACCTGAATCAATCAACACTATTACCTTTTTCTTATTGATTTGTCCTTGTATCTTGAGAGTTTGAGGAGTGGTAATTCCTGCCAGTGCATTACACGATATGGTCGGATTCATTTCTTCCTCTTCTAGGGTTGGTTCCTGGTGTATATTCTCTTCTTGTTCATTTTCTTCTTCCTCTTCACAATCTATGTAAAATAATTTCTTCTCAGCACACTTATGACCTTTAGTGTATTTGCTATCACAACCGTAGCAAAGCCCTTTTGCTCTTTTTTCTTCCAATTGTTGTGGTGTCAACCTTGTAGGTTGTGGAAATCTAGGCGTAGCAACACTTCCTTCTTTATAGAATTGAGTGGTAGGCTTCCTTGTCGCCATAATTTTACATTCAACTTTTCTTGCCAACGTGAATGCCTTCTCCAATGAATCAGGTTCCAAAACACGAACTTCATGTTGGATGTTATCCTTTAGAGTACCTATGAAGAGATCAATCCTATGTTCCTCTGGAATATCAGTTACCCTTATATTCAATTTTTGGAAGTCCTCAATGTGCTGCCCCACTAAACCCTTTTGTTTGAGATTTATCAAATGGCTAAAGAAGGTGTTGCTCTTTGTATCCTCATAATGTGCTATCATTTCCTCCGTAAAAATTGACCAAGTGACAATTTTTTTATAGGAGAAAAGCCATCGATACCATACAAATGTATTTTTTTCTAAATGTAAAGTTGCAATGCATACCTTTTGTGTGTTTTGCACATTATTCAGATCAAAATATTGCTCCATTTGTAGTATCCATGTTACAAGATCCTTTCCATCAAACTTCCTCATATCCATCTTTGGAATATGGTGGTTCTTCCCGCCAACATTAGAGTTTATGAAATCACAATTAACATTTATTTTGTTCTCATCATGAGGTTCTTCTACTATATTTTCACCATTAGGAAACATTTCTTGTATCAACTTTTTCAAACCTTCCATGTCTGCTTTTAGATCATTCTTCATGTTTTCCATTTTTTCATCGATATTAGCTTCCATGTCATCCATCTTAGATTCCATGCCAGCTTCCATGCCATCTATCTTAGCTTCCATGCCATTCTTCAAACCATCCATCCTAGATTCCATGCCTTTCTTCAAACCATCCATCTTAGTTTCCAGACCTTTCTTCTAAACTTCCATGTCATTTTTTGTTGCTCTTCGCGAAAGAGAAATTTGTTACACTTGCTCTTGGAAATTCAATATGTCATGTTTCCATTCTTCCTCTTCATGAGTCATAGTAGAGCCTTCTAAAGGCTTAATGGGTGTTCAATTCTTTTTAGGAGGCATTTCAGAACCCAATACTGAAATATATTCCACAATATGCCCTTGGAATCAATTCAATTTGATTCGTCAAACAAGATTTATGCAGTTCAAAAAAACAAAATACACACCTTTTACTTGCTTTCGAGGAGCTCGATATTAAAACTAAATTATATCTGTTATTTCGGATATTCAATATCTGAAATTAAGCCCTAAGGTAGCCCTCTGAATCCTCTTTTTAATGCCATAGGTCCAACCTGATTTGGACTCTTCAAGGCAAAGTTATGTCCAATCTCCCACAATGACCTAATTATGGACTGGTTCAGTAGAGAGAACTTGTACGACTTGCCACGTGTCACTGTTTCGTCCTTTGTCTCTGAAATTGATATCAAAGAAACTACAGTCTGTGTACTTGAAACCACTTTTTACGGAACTCCAATCCAATGCCCAGAGAGAGAGTTATTGAAATTTTCCCACGATCACCTCTTTGAGATGAAATTCAGGAGCCTGAAAAAGCACTACCTTCCACATATCATATCTCCCAAAATATTGTGAACCAAGCTCTGAAATTTTTTGAAGAATTTCCTTAGGATTTCACCTTCTCACCATATGAATTTTAGATTCTTAACCTTCGTAGAAAAATAGTTATAGTGAAAATTCCACGATGACCTGTTTAGGATCCTGAATAAATACCTAACTTCCACAGATCATATCTCTGAAAATATTGCGAACCAAACTCTCAAATTTTTAGACAATATTCCTCAGGATTTCCGCTTTGCACCCTAAAAATTTCAGCTTCTGAAACTTCGTAGAAAAAAATTTATAGCGAAATTTTCACGATGACTTGTTTGGAGCAGCGAAACCCTAGAATCCAAACCTTTGATACCAAATGTTGTGTAACCAGCTCCAAAAATAGAAGAAAAGAGATATCAACGCCTTAGAAATAAGCCACTTCGAGGGGGAAACCTCCAATACATTACATAAATGAACAATTCTTGGATGATACTTACAAAACCTCCTTTCTATATATAGGAGTCCATGGGGCCATAATGTAATCCTAGTGGGCCACAATGTAATCCTGTAAATTCTCGACCTAACAATAATAATTTAAGGGCACAATAATAAAAAAATGGGGGTTACAAGGGTACAATAATAACAATAAGGGGGTTACACTAACAATAATAAGGGACTATAATAGTGATATAGGTACCTAACAACAAGGATCTCTGAATCAGGAAGAAAATCAGGCTCCACACCCAACAATCTCCCACTTGGAGACTGATTGTAGCAACTCCACTGCTGCTTCATTTGCTGGACAATGACTCCTCTTTGGACCTGGCTGTTTCTCATCTTCATCGTCATCCTTGAAGACCAATTGAAACTGAGCATGTTCTCAGTTTCTCCCCGGTTACAACTTTTGTTAGCATATCTGCAGGATTCTGGCTAGTGTGTATCTTTTCCAGCTTCAACTCTCCATCTTCCAATACTGACCGTATGAAATGGTACTTGAGATGTATGTGTTTAGTCCTAGAATGAAATGATGAGTTCTTTGCAAGATGAATAGCACTTTGGCTATCACTGTATAGTGTGCCCATATCATGCTTCTTACCCAATTCATCCATAAACCTTTATAACCAAATCATTTCTTTACTAGCCTCTGTAGCAGCAACATACTCGGCTTCTATTGTTGAAAGTGCAAAAACACTTTGGATTTTTGAAACACAACTGACAGCTGTTCCACCTACAGTAAATACATATCTTGTAGTGCTCCTCCTGTTATCTCTGTCACCTGCCATATCTGCATCAACATATCCCTGTAGAGCAATGTTTGAACCACCAAAGCATAATGCTTGATTTGTGGTACCTCTCAAATATCTGAGAATCCATTTTACCGCCATCCAATGTTCTTTTCCTGGATTATTCATGTACCTGCTTACAACTCCCACTGCATGTGCAATATCAGGCCTTGTGCAGACCATTGCATACATTAAGCTTCCAACTGCTAATGCATATGGAACTTTAGACATATAATCCATGTCTTCTTGGGTCTTTGGGCACATCTCCTTACTAAGTTTGAAATGGCTAGCAAAAGGTGTACTAACAGGTTTTTCATTGTGCATATTAAATCTTTTCAACACCTTTTCTATGTACTCATTCTGAGACAGTGTTAATTTGCGATTTTTCCTGTCTCTAGTTATCCTCATACCAAGGATTTGTTTTGCAGCTCCCAAATCCTTCATTGCAAATGAATTTACCAATTTTCTTTTGAGCACATTTATTTCCTGCATGTTAGACCCTGCAACAAGCATGTCATCTACATACAATAACAATATAATATAGCTGCCATAATTTTTCCTTTTCAGATAAACACAATGATCAGAGTGACATCTAGTATAACCTTGTTCGTACATAAACTTGTCAAATTTTAGATACCACTACCTTGGAGCCTGTTTTAAGCCATACAAGCTCTTCTTTAACCTGCACACCAATTTTTCTTTCCCTTTTACCTCATATCCTTCTGGTTGCTACATGTATATCTCTTCCTCCAAATCTCCATGGAGAAATGATGTCTTTACATCTAACTGTTCAAGATGTAAATATTCCGCTGCTACAAGACTTAAGATAGTTCTGATTGAATTCATCTTAACAACAGGAGAAAATATTTCATCAAAATCAATACCTTTCTTCTGTGCAAACCCCTTCACCACAAGTCTAGCTTTGTACCTTTGTTTTCCTCCATCTTCTTCCTTCAGCCTGTAAACCCATTTATTCTGCAATCTAGTTTTACCTGCATGCAACCTAACTAAGTCCCAAGTCTGGTTATGCATTAAGGAGTCCATCTCTTCTTCCATGGCTAGCTCCCACTTCTTCCTGCTATCAACTTGCATTGCTTCTTCATAACATTCAGGTTCACCATAATTAGTCAGCAATAAATAATATAATGAAGGAGAGTATCATTCAGGGGGTCTTCTTATCTTGGTAGATCTTCTAACACCACTTTCAGGTGTTTGAGGTACCTATTGCTATTGTGGTGGTTGATTATTATCATTTTCAGGCACCTTTACTTTTTCAGTTATCTCATCAAGAACCGTGTATTCCTTGATTTCTTTTTCTTGTTTCTTTTCCTGCAACTGATTCTTGTACAAGACCTTTTCATTGAATATTACATCTCTGCTCCTAATTATTTTATGATTTTCATAATCATATAAGCGATAACCAAAATCATTAGCACCATATCCAATAAAGGTACATTTCTTTGATTTTTCCTCAAGCTTTGTTCTATTTTCTTTATTTATATGGACAAAGGCGTCACAACCAAAATGCTTTAAAAAAGAGTAGTTTACCTTTTTACCTATCCATGCTTCCTCTATAATACCACCATCCAAGGAACTTGAAGGCCCTCTGTTTATTAGATAAAAAACAGTATCTACAGCATCTGCCCAAAATTGTAAAGGCAATCCTGCATGCAATCTCATGCACCTTGCACGCTCCATGATTGTTGTGTTCATCCTTTCTGACACACCATTTTCTTGTGGTGTTCTTTGAAATTTCTTCTCTCTACGAATTCCATGATCTGAATAGTACCTATCAAACTCTTTGCTGCAATATTCACGTCCATTGTCTGATCTGAGACACTTTAACTTCTTTCCTGTATCAATCTCAACCAAAGCTTTTGATTTCTTGAAAGTATCAAATACATCAGATTTATTTTGAATACAATAAATCCAAGTTTTTCTAGTTGCATCATAAATAAATGTAACATAATAGCGAGAGCCACCGAGAGATGATACCTGAGCAGGTCCCCATACATCTGTATGCACAAGCTCCAATTTTTCGCTCTTCTTTTCTTTCCCAACTCTGAGAAATCTGACTCTCTTTTGTTTTCCATAAATGAAATTCTCACAGAAATCCAAATCAACATTCTTCAAACCTGGAAACAAAGTTCTTGAGTGAATAATCTTCATCCCCTTCTCACTCATATATCCGAGCCTATGATGCCATAGTGCTGCATCTACTCCTTTGGAAGTTAAAGCATTAACAGAGTTAGAAATACCATTTCATAAATACAATGTACCAACCTTTTCTCCTTTTGCTATTACCAGGGCTCCTTTGGTGACCTTCCAATCTTTATCTGTGAAAGTTGTCACACAACCTTCACCGCCTAACTACCCTGTTGAAATCAGATTTTTCTTTAGATCTGGAACATGCCTTACCTCCTTTAGTAGACATTGTTTTCCATTCTACTGTTTTACAAGAACCTTACCCATTCCAACAATTTTACAGGGTTCATCATCACCCAAATGAACTTGTCCAAAATCTCCTTGAACATAGTCATGAAAATATTTCTTATCAGGTGTGGCATGGAATGAAGCCCCTGAATCTGCAACCCAAGAATCAGTAACATTTTCGAAAGAAAGAATCAAAGAATCTTGTAACACGTCACCTGTCACATTTGCTTCATGATTATTTTCTTGTTGTGCATCTCCTTCATTTGCTTTCCGAGATCTACAGTCTTTCTTTAGGTGTCCTTTCTTTCCGCATTTCCAACACACTATCCCTGATCTGGACTTGGATCTGCCTTTCCTTGATTTAATGTGATATCTCAAGCTCTTTCCTCTTTCCATTCTTCTTCCCCTAGACTCTGCACTCAAAGCATTACCTGATGTCTCACCGGAGCTTTTCCATCGCATTTCCTCGCTAAGGATAGCACCGACAACATCATCAAACTTTAAAGTACTAGATCTAGAGACATAATTACTAATGGCCATTACTAAACCATTCCAACTCTCTGGAAATGAGCACAAGAATAACAGAGCTCTAACTTCATCATCAAAGTTTACACCTACAAAACTTAACTGACTGGTAACTATATTAAAATCATTTAAATGGTTTGCAACAGATCCACCTTCCGACATCTTCATATTAAATAGTCGTTTCATAAGAAATACCTTGTTTGAGGCCCAGGGTTTTTCATATAATTTCGCCAACATCCGCATCAAACCCTATGTTTTTGTTTCCTTCGAAATATTGAAGGCGACTGATGCCACAAGGCACAACCGTACTGTTCCGAGTGCCTTTCTATCAAGAATGTTCCATTCTGCGTCTGTCATGGCTGCCGGCTTCTTTGCTTTTCCGCTTAATGGTAAGTACAGATCTTTCTGATACAGATAATCTTCCATCTGCATCTTCCACAGCGGGAAGTTTTGGCCATTAAATTTCTCGACCCTAAACTTAAAATCTTCTGCCATTTCTCCCACTCGAACCAAGAACCCTTATTTCCTGTGAGTTTATCAGCCAAATATACCTTCGGCTCCAATACCATTTGTTAGAAAATTAAATATTACAGAGAAATGAAAGACATAAAATATGCGGAAAATACAAGCACACAAAACACATAAAACTAGAGAGACATAGATATACATGGTTCACCCAGTTTGGGCTACGTCCACCCTGAACAGCCAGTCCTTCCTTTCTATTATCCAGCAAAATGAAGAGACAAAACCTACAGCAGATCCGTTGTAATATCCTTTGTTCTCTCTCATAGTCTGCCTATCTATTTCTCGCTCAGAGAATACACATACAATACGCAGCCACAATACAATACCCTCATAAAAGCAAGGGGGTTGTCTTCTAAGGAAAAAAACCCTAAACTAAACATAACTTCTACCATCAGATCATCCGCCTAATGAACGACCCAGATTGACTAGAAATTACTATACTTTTACAAGGCAATTTTACATCTATTTTTGGCTTCGGGGGCGCTGCCCCCGAAACCCCAGTTGGGGGACCGCTAGCCCTCAGACCCCCTAGCCGAGTGGGTAGGCCCCCCCAGACCCCACAGGGGGGGACAAGTCCCCCCTCTCACCCCCCCCCCCACGTGGAAAGGGTGTACAATTTTCCTGGGGTATACATCCAGCTAAAATAAGGATCTCTGAATCAGGAATAAAATCAGGCTCCACACCCAACAGATTGAACTTATTGAGAGAGAGATATCTAAAAATGAAAAAATAGTGTAATATTATGTCTGCTTAGGTTTTTTAGACCAAAGAGACAAATAGCCACACGCTGAAATGTTTGGTAGTGATGGAATCCAAGAGAGAAACTGATGGGGGTAGCATTTCTAATGAGAAGTTAGGGCATAATTGATAGGTAAAGGTATAGCCTAAAAAATTAGCTATGAAGGATTTGAACCAGGCTTTGATACCATTTTTGGCTAAGGAAGAACTCCCTGTTATTTCATTAATAAGAATATACTTATATAACATGGAAGAGTGGTCCTTGGGTTTCATCTTCCACGGTCAGTTCCTATTCTAAATATTCATATTACCCTTTATTTACATACTTACAATTTATTCACCCAATGCCCATGGATAGGGAATTTAACATATAGTATTCCATGGGCCACAAGTCTCAAGTAAATCCATAGAGAGGACCTTCTCTTTTGTATTTGCATCATTTCCATTTAGACAATAGAAAGAAATATAGCCTTACTTTCTATTTGGTCATGCTCTTGAAAGGATTTCATATATCATATCTTTGCTAGATCATATCTTGGTATTCATTCTGATTAGTGTGTTTTTGTATTTCATTTTTCTCCATTTTTCACATTGTATCTATTGTATTCACAAGTAGGAAAAAAATAACTAATAAATCAAAAATTTTATGGAAAATTGATTGGTTTAGTAAAGTGTTACACAACATTTTGTCACTTTCCCTGAAATCCATGTTAGTGAATCCTGGAGGCCCCTAAATAGTGACCCCTATGTCCCTTTTCAATCATGAAAATATGCCATTGTATCCCTTACAATCTGAAGAAAAAAATATGTTTTGATCATTCCTGGAGTATCTCCTTAAAATCCCATGCTTTTGGAGCATTGCGACCTCTCTGTGTCTCACCAGCACTGATGATCCATCTTAAGCTTGTGAGCAGTGCCGATCAACACTAGTATGGACATGACACCTGCATTGATCCACTTCTAGAAGATTTAAAAAAAAAAAAAAAAAATGAAGCTTCATGGCCTAGAAGCTTCGAGGGCGGAGATTTGGATGTTTTTTTGTCATAATATGGCTGAGCTTCCTCCCTTGAGCCTCTTATTCCTACAAAAGAGGAACCTCCCAAAGAGATAAGCTATTTTCTGATCAGAAGTGGATCCATGTCCCCTCCTCCATCTATATAAATTCATCATCCTCCAATGCCTCTGCCAGTTAGAATATAATAGAGCATAGCAGAGAGAGGTTCGAAGATTTCCATAAGCTTTGAAAGAGAGAGTTAAGCCCTTAGCCTTCTCACACTGAGTTGAAAACAAGTGCTTTGGAGACATGCCTGAAGTTGGACCTGCTGAAGGAGAGATTCGACATCAAGGCACAGGTTGTAACTCCTATTCTATTTATAATACGACATGACTGATATTTATTTTCCATTATTTTTCATGTTTATGATTTAGAATTATGACATTCCTTGATCAGTTGGAGAGGTTATATCTATATATTCATGTTGCATTTGTATGCTCCTCGTTGTTTCTTGGTCACTTATGCAAGTAATTGAACACTAGTAGCAGCATAGATTAAGCTCTAGAAAAGAAAAGGATCAAGGAGCTTTCATGAAGAGCAACACCAGAACATCACATCGAGGTAGGCCATCTCTTTTGATCAATGTTTCATTTTAATCTAGGAAATTAAGTGTTAGCGTGTTTCCCCGATGGAGTCACCAACGTTTTGTATAGGTAAATCTTCTCTGCAAATAGAGACGATCCCTCTAGCCCTTACTGAGCGAAAAATATTCTAAATGGATCATCATAGTACAGGAATTCGATTTGGAATTTACTGCTACCAAATCGGAAAAATAACTTGTCTTTGCCAAATTAATCTTCTCCCTTCCCTCTGCATCTATCTCTTCTAGCTTTGATGAGCATATTCCGAATGATACTCTCTTTCTTATCAGCATTGTCAACCCTTGGTACGATGATATCATCGTGTATCTCCAAACCCAAACTTTTTGATGTTACTTGAACAAAGATGATCGTTGATGTATTCGACATCAGTCTCAACCTTACCACATCATTAGAGATACTTTATACCACACCGGCAAAGGCTCGATTCTTCTTCGATGTTTAGCTTTAAAAGAGTTTGAGAGACCACTCAATTATTTCCAGTCTAGGGCATGTGGTGGTCATATGTATGGATATGCCACTACTCAGAAGATTCTTCATGCTAGGTATTTATGGCCTTCCATATTCAATGCTTGCATTCTTTCCGTCCAAAAATATCACGCTTTCCATATTTATCAATAGAAAATGTGCACCCAGCCCGCACCCTTACACCCAGTTATTACCGTCGTCCCTTTCGCTAAATGGGGCATTGATTTCATGACATGTAACCCTCGCTAGGCTGGAGGGCATGCTTATATTATCGTCACCGTCAACTATTTCAACAAATGGGCCAAGGCAATGCCTACATATGCTGCTGACAATAAAACTGGTGCTCAATTTTTATTCAATCATGTTATCGCCTGGTTTGGATTTCGTCAATAAATCGTCACTGACCATGGCTCGCATTTTCGCCTTTACATTATGGCTGAGCTGACTACTCAGTTGGTTCTGTGACATGACAACCTGAATCCATATTACCCTTAGGAAAATGGCCAAGTTGAAGCAAACAACAAAGTCTTCGTTACTATGCTTCAACGCACCATTGGGATGCACAAGTCAAATTGGCTTCTCATTATTTTCTTGGCTCTTTAGACTTGCTGAAACTCGGTTAAGAGTGCTATCGGATTTACCTTTTCAGCTAGTATAAGGGTCTGGAAGCAACTCTACTGATTCGATGTGAGATACCTTCACTCAAATTAGCTTTCAAATTACTCGCCAATACCTCAACAGTAGAGGAACATCTTCTATATCTGGAAAGGCTTGACGAAACTCATTGCTTCGCCACCTTATTCACTGAAGCTCAGAAGAAACAGGTCAAAGCCCATTTTGATCAGTCTTCTTCTTCATGTGCCATCTCTAAAGGAGACTTGGTTCTTATGTATGACCAAGCTCACGATAAGATAGGGTATGGAAATTCGAGTCGATGTGTCATGGGTCATACATTGTTAAACATTTTTTGCAAAAAGGGGCCTATGAGTTAATTGATTATGAAAGAAACCATTTTGATAAGCCTTGAAATGGGCTTTATCTTAAGAAGTATTATGCTTAATTTCTTTCATATAATTACTTTTGTACATTAGTGTGTTTTCATTTTTCTATAGTATGGTTTTGGTCTGCTTTTTGTGAGCATTTTTCCTTCTTATCTTGTTTTACATGATTTGCAGATGTCTTTCACTCCCTATGTCGGTTTTGCTGATGGTTACTGTCATAGTACTAAAAATTTATCCTCTGCGGCATGGGTTATCTATGACCCTAATGGTGAGTTAGTAGATATACAAGGTATCTGTTTAGGTCGTACAACCAAAAATATTGCTCAGTATAGTGAAGTTATTGAACTTCTGTCAGAAGCAATTGCTCTTGCCATTAGAGAACTAGTTGTAAGCCTTGATTCACATCTTGTTGTCCTACAACTCAATGGGAAATATTCTGCTAGACACCCTCAAATTTTGAGAATGTATCTACGTGTTTGGCTCTTAGGAATAAATTTTGATTACATTACATACCAAGACATAAAATTTTCACTTTTTTAAAAACATCATGGTGCAACCTATATTCAAAATAGTCTTGTTCATTCTTTCAACTATGCCATTTTTTATTGCTCACCCCCTCACTTATAGAAGAAACAATCAAGGCATAGAGTTTTCTATCATTGGTCTCCCAAATGGAAACTCTTTATCTAATGTTGTTTGGTGGGTGCAATATCATCCTCTCCTTCAAAAATACATTTCCATAAGTCACTAAAAATGAGTGTATGCCTAATATTTCTTAACCATTATTTGTAGTTCTCTTTACTAGTGAGTATTATATCTATGTATGGAGATGAGAGAATGAATTTTTAACAAAGCTCTTTGTTAATATCATGATATGGTATTGGTTCTTATATGGTGATAAGAATATTATGTTTCCTTTACATAGAAACCAATTATTTTAGTAATTCAATGTGACAAATAAATGAAGCCTCATAGACCCCTATATAGACAAATCAAAAGCGAAAGAGTAGTGAAAAGAAAAAACAAATTAACCCAACACTTATTTCTTTATTTTTCATCACATATCCCAAGCTAGGACTAGTAATTACTCATGTGAACAACAAAAAAAGTTCCTTTTCAAGTGGCACATATTTTCGCAAATAAAACAAAGCAATATGCCACACCCACTACTAAAAGTATTATAGAAATAAAATAGGAATGAAGTAGTTATAAATAAACATTTAACCAATACCCTACAAAATAAAAGACCAACATATGTCATTTATCATCCTCAAGTAAATAACATAGACAAGGAAATACTTAGTTTCCCTTTGCACAAAAGCTTCTAGAAGGAAACCCCAATTCCCATGGTGAACTAAGGAAAATAAAGACACCATAACCCGCTCACCTCCAACCTCACTACTAGCCAGTGGATTTTATCTATGGAAATAAATATGTCATTGGTAAATACACAAATATAATAGTGCCTAACCACTACCAATCCAAATATTCCATGAGATCGGAGCCACCACTGCCACTACAGCCAATTTGGATAGTAGGCATGATTAGACTGAGAGAGAAAAAGAAATGTAATGACATAGTGGAAATAATGAATATAGGCATCTTCCTTTTGGAGTTAAAATCATGTTGTAGACATGAAAACACATTGGATACCAATCTTCATGGAAGCCTGAGCTATTGCCAACAAGGGACTTATGGCTAATAATAACCTCTTTGAATCACTAAAAATCGTAGTAATATTAAGAAATTCCCAAAGAAAAAAAATGAAAGTGCTTGTTAAACAGATAGAAAATCCAACAAGTTAAATATAAGAAAGGGAAGAATCACAAATAGCTTGGGTGTGGAGAGAAAACTTATTGAGAGAGAGATCTCTGAAAATGCCAAAATAGTGTAATATTATGTCTACTTAGTTTTTTTTACCAAAGAGAGAAATAGCCACACGTTGAAATGTTTGGTAGTGATGAAATCCAAGAGAAACTAATGGGGGTAGCATTTCTAATGAGAAGTTAGAGCATAATTGATAGGTAAAGGTATAGCCTAAAAAATTAGCTATGAAGGATTTGAACCAGGCTTTGATACCATGTTTGGCTAAGGAAGAACTCCCTGTTATTTCATTAATAAGAATATACTTATATAACATGGAAGAGTGGTCCTTGGGTTTCATCTTCCACGGTCAGTTCCTATTCTAAATATTCATATTACCCTTTATTTACATACTTACAATTTATTCAGCCAATGCCCATGGATTAGGCATTTAACATATATTAGTCCATGGACCACAAGTCTCAAGTAAATCCATAGAGAGGATCTTCTCTTTTTTATTTGCATCATTTCCATTTAGACAAGAGAAAGAAAGATAGCCTTACTTTCTATTTGGGCATGATCTTGAAAGGATTTCATAGATCATATCTTGGTATTCATTGTGATTAGTGTGTGTTTGTATTTCATTTTTCTCCATTTTTTACATTGTATCTATTGTATTCATAAGTAGGAAAAAAATATCTAATAAATCAAAACGTTTAAGGAAAATTGATTGACTTAGTAAAGTGTTACACAAAATTTTGTCACTTTCCATGAAATCCCTGTTCCTGAATCCTGGAGGACCCTAAATAGTGACCCCTATGTCCCTTTTCAATCATGAAAATATGCCATTGGATCCCTTACAATCTGAAGAACAAAATCTGTGTTGATCATTCCTGGAGTATCTCCTTAAAATCCCATCTTTTTGGAGCAGCGTGACCTCTTTGTGTCTCACCAGCACCGTTGATCCATCCTAAGCTTGTGAGCAGTGCCGATCGGTGCTAGTATGGACATCACACCTGCACTAATCTGCTTCTAGAAGATTTAAAAAAAAAAAAAAAAAAAGGAAATGAAGCTTCATGGCAGAGATTTGGATTTTTTTGGTCATGATATGGCCGAGCTTCCTCCCTTGGGCCTCTTGTTCCTACGAAAGAGGAACCTCCCAAAGAGTTAAGATATTTTCCCATCAGAAGTGGATCCATGTCCCCTCCTCCATCTCTATAAATTCATCATCCTCCAATGCCTCTGCTAGTTAGAATATAATAGAGGATAGTAGAGAGAGGTTTGAATATTTCCATAAGATTTGAAGGAGAGAGTTAAGCCCTTATCATTCTCACACTAAGTTGAAAACAAGTGCTTTGGAGATGTGCTCAAAGTCGGACCTGCTGAAGGAGAGATTTGACATCAGGGCACAGGTTGTAACTCCTATTCTATTTATAATATGACATGACTGATATTTATTTTCCATTATTTTTCATGTTTATGATTGAGAATTATGACATGCCTTGATCAGTTAGAGAGGTTATATCTATATATGCATGTTGTATTTGTATGCTCCTCATTGTTTCTTGGTCACTTATGCAAGTAATTGAATGCTGGTAACAGCAGAGATCAAGCTCTGGAAAAGAAAATGATCAAGGAGCTTCGATGAAGAGCAACACCACAACATCACATTGGTAGGCAATCTCTTTTGATATATGTTTCATTTATAATCTAGGAAAATAGGTGTTAGCGTGTTTCCCTGGTGGAGTCGCCAACGTTTTGTATAGGTAAATCCTCTCTGCAAAAAGAGACGATCCCTCTATCCCTTACTAGGGGAAAAATATTCTAAATGGATCATCATAGTACAGGAATTCGATTTGGAATTTACTACTACCAAATTGAAAAAATCATTGGTCTTTGCAAAATTAATCTTCTCCCTTCCCTCTGCATCTATCTCTTCCAGCTTTGATGAGAATATTCCGAATGATACTCTCTTTCTTATCAACATTTTCAATCCTTGGTACGGTGATATCGTCGTGTATCTCCAAACCCAAAATTTTTTATTTGACTTGACCAAAGATGATCGTCAACGTATTCGACATTAGTCTCAACCTTACCACATCATTAGAGATACTTTATACCACACCGACATCGACTCGATTCTTCTTCGATGTTTAGCTTTCGAAGAATTTGAGAGAGCACTCAATTGTTTTCACTCTGGGGCATGTGGTGGTCATATGTGTGGATATGCCACTGCTTAGAAGATTCTTTGTGCTAGGTATTTATGGCCTTCCATATTCAAGGGTTTCATTATTACCTTCCAAAAATATCACGCTTGCCATATTTATCAATAGAAAATGTGAACCTAGCCCACACCCTTAGACCCAGTTATTACCATCGTCCCTTTCGCTAAATGGGGCATTGATTTCATGACATGTAACCCTCGCTCGGCTGGGCGACATGCTTATATTATCATCACCATCAACTATTTTAACAAATGGGCTGAAGCAATTCCTACATATGCTGCTGACAGTAAAACTGGTGCTCAATTTTTATTCAATCATGTTATCGCCTGGTTTGGATTTTCTCAAGCAATCATCACTGACCATGGCTCGCATTTTTTCCATTACATTATGGCTGAGCTGACTACTCATTTGGTTCTGTGACACGACAACTCGACTCCGTATTACCCTTAAGAAAATGGTCAATTTGAAGCAAACAACAAATTCTTGGTTACTATGCTTCAATGCACCATTGGGATGCACAAGTCAAATTGGCATCTCATTATTTTCTCAGCTCTTTAGGCTTACCGAACCTCGGTTAAGAGTGCTATCAGATTTACCTTTTCAGCCAGTATAAAGTTCTGGAAGAAACTCTATCAATTCAATGTGAGATACCTTCACTCAAATTAACTTTCGAATTACTCCCCAATACCTCACCAGAAGAGGAACATCTTCTATATCTGGAAAGGCTTGATGAAGCTCATTACTTCGCGAGCTTATTCACTGAAGCTCAGAAGAAACGGGTCAAAGCCCATTTTGATCAGTCTTCTTCTTTGTGTGCCTTCTCTAAAGGAGACTTGGTTCTTATGTATGACCAAGCTCATGATAAGATAGCATAGGGAAATTCGAGTCAATGTGTCATGGGTCATACATTGGTAAACGTATTTTGCAAAAAGGGACCTATGAGTTAATTGATTATGAAGGAAACCATTTGGATAAGCCTTGAAATGGGCTTTATCTTAAGAATTATTATGCGTAATTTATTTCATATAATTACTTTTGTACATTACTGTGTTTTCATTTTTGTACAGTATGGTTTTGGTGTGATTTTTGTGAGTAGTTTTCCTTCTTATCTTGTTTTACATGATTTGAAGATGTCTTTCACTCCCTATGTCAGTTTTGCTGATGGTTCCTATTGTAGTACTCAAAATTTATCCTCTGCGGCATGGGTTATATATGACCCTAATGGTGAGTTAGTAAATATACAAGGTGTCTTTTTAGGTCGTACAACCAAAAATATTGCTGAGTATAGTGAAGTTATTGAGCTTTTGTCAAAAGCAATTGCTATTGCCATTAGAAAACTGGTTGTAAACCTTGATTCACATCTTGTTGTCCTACAACTCAATGGGAAATATTCTGCCAGACACCCTCTAATTTTGAGAATGTATCTACGTGTTTGGTTCTTAGAAATAAATTTTGATTACATTACATATCACCATATTCCAAGACACATGAATACATTAATAGATGCATTGGCTAATTATTATTTAGATAGAAATTTTTGGAATCTATAAAACTGTGATCATCATTACATCATGCATTAAACAAGAAAATATATCATATATACGTATGTCGGTATTGTTTGCAAAATTTTGTTACATCATAATCCAAAAATATATCTGTTCTGTATATAAAGAGATTCGCAGGTCCCAAAAACTACAATCGCAGAAATCAAATCTAGACTGAACTAATCAAAATATTTCTCATGGTAGCAAGTCACTGCTCAAATGACTCGAGTCAGTAACCGACGAATTTGATCTAACACCCCTACAGTGTGCCTCTGGTAGTGACAGGGAATGTCATGAACACAATCATATTCTGGAATCCCAGTGGTCAAACCATCTAGATTCTGGGCAACCTCCTCTTTAGCATCTTCTCCCTCCTCATATGCAGTAGCCTCGAATTCCCTTGCCTCTCTTCTGGCGATAGGGGACATTCCAACTTGTCTTTGCGGTCTGAAATCTACAACACACAATTTTTAACATCAGAACACATATACCAAAAAAATATAAACATGAAAAAGTTAACAAAACATGTTTTACCTCTGTCATCCCACTGCTCACCCTCTGGAAGTGGAAGGTTTGGGTCACCTCTGAAATCAGTCCCAGAATATGGCCAATCCTCTATGACAATGAGCTACTGCCTCAGCCACACAAAGAAAGCATCCTTGTATGACATGTGTTGTTTGCCTCTTGTGTGAGGCATCAAATCACTCCATATGACCATGTATGGATCTCGCGGTGTGGGCACGACCACGTCCACCCACTGAAATTAGAATAGCAACACTCGTTCTATAAAGAAGGCTACTAAAATTCAACCATACCCAAATTTTTTAATATAACCATTTTTTCATTTGGAAAGTTTTTTTCTCATATTTTCTAACACTGCTTCTGCCTAGTTAAAGACAATAGGTGCCATACAGTCAATGGTTTTTTGGAGTTGAGCCTCTGTAGCCTCATGTGGTGCTTGTGCCCCAACGACACGTCTTATGGTGTAAAGGACTACCTTGAGAGGTAAGTTGTTCATGTTTCTTATGTCCACTTTTCCACTGGAAAAACTTAACTGCCTCTAGACACTACCTCCCTATGAGCGTATCCATGCTCTCACCCATGATCTGTGTCCCTACCAAATGAGATCATTCCCCTCTCAGTGATAGACCAGTGATGAAGTAAATGTCAGGAACCTCGATTTCCAACTCTTGGTCACTAATAGTAAATCTCTCTCGTCCTGTGTCGCAAATACTCACTAGGTATTGTAGCAACTCCAACTGAGATCTTAAGTCGGGCGTTAAGAAGAATTTAAGGAGCTTACAGTTCCTTAAAGAATTAAGACTATATTGATCCTCCATAACTTCTCTCTCCACATCTTCATGTTCCATTTATCTCCATTCAATCACCATGTTGTTTGATGATTCCCCCCTGTCATGAAATTTGAACAACATTTGGTCAAAAATCCATGCATAAAAATCGAATTTGAATGGTGATTTTTGCAAAAAAAATTGTGTTTTTCCGCTCTCTACAATTGGTGCGTCCATTTTAAGAATAGTTGCGCCAATAATCGCATGACCTATGTAAAAAATTCCAGATCAACATGATCCCGATAGGGCCTTCCCATGTCAATCTTCCGCGATAAAGAGTTTAAATCTCTTTCCCCAAAAATCACCATACTGTTGAAAGTTGCAACAAGAAACAATGAAGAAACAACATGACAGCACACACACTAGTGTGGGACCACAAGTCATGTAGTGATGGGTCCTAGTGATACATTAGTTTACAAGCCAATTTATTTAAGAAATTGTAAATGTGTCTAGTTTAATTATCCCTTAATTAAATTGGACAATAAATTGTAATCTTATCTCATAAACACTTGTAATAGCTAATTGAGCATGATAAAATCAATTAGCTCATGAATTTCAAGTTGAGGGTGGTTGGTGAGGCATGCAGAGTGATTCTATGTGTTTTAGAGTTCAAGTTTCAGTTAAGTGCATGATTTTAATGCATGAGAAATAAGTTAACTCAATTAAGTGAGTTAAAGTTAGTTGAACCAGTTTTAACTATTTGTTCCATTAGTGAGAGGTCAAGTGTGTTAAATCATATTTAATTCACATGCAGTGATATATCATGCAATTGATGATATACTATTAATAGGTGCATGCATGTCAATTCCCATGGTGACCCAGTTGAGATAGAGGCTAAAGGAAGTTGACTATCATTTTTATTATTAGAAAACTTCTCGGATGCAGTTAAAACACCACATGATTTCCCATTATACTTGCACAGTTGAGAAAGGTTGAAATTCCTAACGAATAGGGATTTCATTCCTCATTAATTTTTTGATAAAGGAAGGATGAAGATGGGATCATAATTGGCTATGTGTTGGCCCGATTTTGTCTAGATCAGTGTGAGACAGTTGTGAGAGTACATGAGACTATTTTGAGAAGAGTGCATTGTAATTATTTCATGATTTCTTGGTAAATATATAATAGAATATAGACGGGTTTTGAGCAGTAAGCTTTCCCCGGGAAAATATCTGTGTTGTGTTTTGATTTTCTTCTTTCTTTATTTGTTGTGATTGGAGATCGCATTTATTTTCCACAATTAATTTGTAGAAGGATTCAATATCTTGCCTTAGCATATCGCATGATCAGATTGAATCCATTGGTATATATATTGTTTGTATAATTTATACAAGGTATAAGAGAGTAAATTGAGTTTGTGACTGAATAGCATTCAAATTTGCAAAATTATTCTTGGTGCGATAGGCGGATCAAGATCAAGATGGCTTTCAATGGCTTGAGATTGGAATATGCACTCAAGGGCAGCTCTAATTATATTGCATGTAAAGATAGAATGGAGGCAGTTCTAGAGGAAAATGGGTTGAAATAATTCGTTGAAAATGACATTCCCAAACCTGCTGCAGTAGATTCTGCTTTTCCTGATGCTTGGCAAAAGACAAATTCAAAGGCAAGGAGGATCTTACTGGATGGAGTACGAGACCACATTGTCTCAAGTCTCCATGATGAAGCGAATCCATATGCAATGTGTAAGGCTTTGAGAGATTTGATTCAGAGAAACAATGATCATATAAATTAGCACTGAAGGACAAGCTTAGGAAAATAAAAAAGGAGAAGGGCTACACTATTCTGAAATATTTAACCAAGTTTTTCAAATGTCGAGATGAGCTTGGGAGCACCAGAATTACTATCGTGGATGATGAATTGGTGAGCATAGCTCTTCTAGGCCTTCCCAAGATTTTCCATAGTTATAAGGACTCTATCAATAGGACGAAGAAGCTGCTAGATTGGGAACAACTTTGGTCAGATTTGGTGCAAGAAGAATTCATGCAGAATACCAGGGATGAATCTTCATCTAAGACAGATGATGAAGAAAATTTCGCCTTGTTTGGTAAGGCGAAGAAGGGGAAGGGAAATAAATCCTATTCTAAATCTAAGATCGGTGAATAAGGCAAGAGGCGTGACATTTCTAGAGTGAAATTTTTTCACTGTCACAAGCATGGACATTATGCCACTAATTGTCCACAAAGGAAAAAGAACAAGAAGGCTTCAAGATCTGTAGTTGGTGAGGCTTTGGTCTCGCAATTTGAGTTGAAATTCTCACTCATTCCATGCATGGTGTCAACTGCAATGGGATCGGTGTGGTACTTGGATAGTGGTGCATATTTCCACATGACGGGAGAGAAAGAACTTTTCAATAGCTTGGAGGAGAAGGACCTCTAGATACACATCGAAATGGGTAATGACGGGTGGTATAGTGCTACTGTGATTGGTACAGTTACCATCTAGAGAAAGTCAGGTAAACCCTTCTTATTGAAAGATGTAATGCATGTACCAGGCTTGAAAAAGAACTTAGTTTCAGTCGCAATGTTGGAGGATAGAGGTTATGATGTAGTTTTCTATGAAGGAAAAGCTTTCCTTCAACACAAAGCCACATGACAAGCCAATAATATTGGGATTAGTGTGAATACTCTCTATAAACTTGATGTAGATGGATGCGAAACATTGATGGGTAAGGAAAACAAAGTGGTGAGCTGAGATGAGGGTGAGTTATGGCACAAGATATTGGGCCATCTACAACATCGAGCTCTGAAGGTCATGCATCAGATTTCTACAAGGATTCAAAAGGGTACTCATATGTAGATAGACACATGCAAGGGATGTACCATGGGTAAGTGTGAGAAATCCATACGATTGTCCCTTAAGAGGGAGCTTGATTTTCATGCACATGAGGAAATATTGGTTCCAAAGGATGAACCTCAAGATGTGGAGCAGCCACAAGATGAGGATCATGGAGTGGCAGAAACCACTCATGCAGATACCTCCAGGAGGGGGGAATTTTGAGCCAGATGGGCAAAGGGAGTACATGTAGCTATACCTCTAGGTGTGAGGTGGGGCGATGTACAAAATTAATTCCAAGAAGAAATTTGGGCAGGATTCATTGAGATGGCATGTCTCATGGATTGAACCTGGCTACGAGGAGCCCATAGTACAACAGAAACAGTATCGGTTATATTGATGAAGTCAGATGTCATGAAGACAGAAATCAAAGTGACAGGTGTTGGATACTGGAGCGCAGATCATAGTTGGCCGCAGTGCAGATTGCATGGATGCAGATGTCAATAATGCGGAGAGTCCAACAGACATGTGCAGTAGCTAGCAGCTATCAGAATACTCTGATGACAAATGCATTATATTGATTTAGTATTTTGGAGGCTATTTAGTTTCAAAAGTGTAGCATGTGAAAGTTGCATGTGTGAGAAATACTAGAGAAGTGTTGCATGCAAGAGTTGCATGTGCAAAAAACACTAGAGAAGTGTTGCATGTGCCAACAACACTAGATAAGTGTTACATGCAAGAGTTTCATGTTTCATGCAAGAGTTGTATGTTGCATGCAAGGGTTGCATGTGTGCATGCAAGGACATTCCAAGGAACCTGATCGGGATAGATTTATTCCTTTTTTGTTGAGAGGGAGTGTTGAATTTTGCAACAAGAAACATCGAAATTGGCATCCAGAAATAACATGATAGCACACACACTAGTGTGGGACCATAGGTCATGTAGTGATGGGTCCTAGCAAAACATTAGTGTGCAAGACAATTTATTTAAGAAATTGGAAATGTGTCTAATTTAATTATCCCTTAATTAAATTGGACAATAAATTGCAATATTATCTCATAAACACTTGTAATAGTTAACTAAGTGTGATAAACTCAGTTAGCTCATGAATTTTGAGTTGAGGGTGGTTGGTGAGGTATGTAAAGTGATTCTATGTGTTTCAGAGTTCAATTTGCAGTTATGTGCATGAGTTTAATGCATGAGAAATTAGTTAACATAATTAAGTGAGTTAAAGTCAATTGAACTAGTTGTAACTATTTGTTGCACTAGTGAGAGTTCAAGTGAATTAAATAAGATTTAATTCGCATGAAGTGATCTATCATGCAACTAATAATTTACTATTAATAGCTATATGCATGTCAGTTCCAGTGGAGACCCAGTTGAGACAGAGGTTAAAGGGAAGTTGACTATCAGTTGTATAATTAGAAAATTGCCCAGATGTAGTTAAAACACTAGAGGATTGCCCATGATACTTGCACAGTTGAGAAAGGATGAAATTCCTAAGGAATAGTGATTTCATTCCTCATGAATTGCATGAGAAAGGCAGGCTCAAGACAGGCTGAGAATTGGCTAAGTGTTGGCCCAATTTTTTGTGGATCGGTGTGAGACATTTGTGAGAGTGCATAAGACTCTTGTGAGAAGAGTGCATTGTAATTGTTTCATGATTCCTTGGTGAATATACAATAGAAGGTATAGGGGTTTTGAGAATCAAGCTTTCCCCGAGAAAATATATTTGTTGTGGTTTGATTTTCTTCTTTCTTTACTTTTTGTGATTGGCGATCGTGTTTATTTTCCACAATTAATTTATAGAAGGATTCAATATCTTGCTTTAGCATATCGCATGATCTAATTGAATCGAGGTTTGATTTTATTCTTTCTTTACTTTTTTTGATTGGTGATCGTGTTTATTTTCCACAGTTAATTTGTAGAAGGATTTAATATCTTGCTTTAGCATATCGCACGATCGGACTGAATCCATTGGTATACATATTGTTTGTATAATTTCTACACATACTTCATAAAAAATGTTGAGACATGTATGAAAATAGATATTATGAGCATGGCTCTTAACTGGTACTAATGGTTCATCAATCGGCTTCCTGGATCGCCCATAATCAACTCTTGAAGAATCAAGGTAAAAAGGATAAAAAAACCTCTCCCAAAACTTGTGAAAGTAAAAAGTGATTTTTTTTTCACTTTTTTCATTTTTATAAATGTTCAAGTAACTTTTAGGGTTTTTTCCTTATATTTAATTATTTTTCCTCAAGGATGATATGAAACAAGTTCTATTTTATTACTTTTCAGAATCAGTAAAAATAAATGAAAAAGTCACCCCCTCAGAGTCACCTTTAAGCTCTTTTCTGACTCTCAAAAACTGAAAATATTGCCAAATATTTGCCTTTTTGAACTCGTTAAAGTAAACAAAATGTCGTTTACCCAATATACGTTTACCCTTTTTTTAGGCCAGGATAAACTATTTACGAAAAAGGAATAGGCTTAGTCATTCATGGCTAAGAGGTTCTCTCAAACTTTATTTTCTACCTTTTTGTATTCGAGAGACTATCTACGAAAAAGGCCCTGTGGAGTTTTATTTTCCACCTCTTTTAAAACTCTATACATGAAAAGGCATTGAGTTTCACCTTTCTTGGAGTTGTTAAAATTTCACGACATTGGAATCGTCACCATGATTCTGCCGATTTGCTCCTTCCTAGGGCTCGTAAAATATACTAGGATGGATTTGTCCGAAGGAAAAACTTAGATGTCAAGCATATGCTATCCCATTCAAGTTTGTTTTTAAAAATAATTGGGGTACTCACTAGAAATTGTGGGGGAAAAATGGAGGTATTTATCAGTTGTGTCGACAGTATGTCACTCTTGAACATGACATTTAACTGCATTTCGGGTCTAGTTGGGGACATCCTACATTCATCACTTTGCCTCCATGGGTTTGGGTAATCTCTTTGCCTCTCATTTCATTACTCATTTTTTCAACATGACCTCTGATTCCATTTGAGTCAAATACTACCAAACTCCAGAGTCGTGTCGCCAATATGTTCAAGAGCAGTTCCTTCTGCAGTTTTTCAAACCCTGATTCTCTTTTCAATCTTGATTCACAACGATATTTTTCCTCTGTCTCGTGTCGATGATGTGGGATGCATAATGGCCCTCCTTCGACCGATTTCTCCCTATCGAATTTAGCTCATTATCTGGGAAGTTGATCTAGAGACTCCTTTCAGTACCTTAGAGTCAGCATGCATTAATGGCAGGTTTTTCACATTCAATGACATGTTCACCTCATTGGATTTCGATCGGATTATTTCACGAGCGTTCGACTTCAATTCCTTATTCACATCTCATGGATTGTATTGCCAGTACCTTGAGGGCCATCGTCAATATTTTTGAGATTTCTTAAATTAATTTTGGAGAAAATCTCATGAATGTGATAACAATAGGATTTGTTGCTAAATTGACTCCATTAAATCCTGATGTGGATTTATTGCATCCTATATTTGTTGTGAGTGAATTTATGATTCAATTCCTACTCCCAGCTATAAAATGTAAGCCCGTAGAGGCAAATGAGCATGAGGGATGTGAGGTGAGTGGAAGAGCAGATCAGAAACTCTGTTGTTGTAATTCTCCAGTTGATGAATGAAATTGCCGATGACCCTGTTTGGTGGATGTAGCTCAGATTGTTTGGGTGAACCACGTTAAAATATTCTTGACTTCTTTGTTTTTCTGCTGTGTGGATTTGATTGTTAATTTATTTTTTCTGTTGCTTAACTCAACAATTGGTGTCTGAGCTTGAAGTTGGAGACAAGGCGACATTGTTGTTGGCGGTAAGGAGGTCCAAGAAGCTGAATACCCTGACAACAATCATGGCGAGTCATGGGATCAATCTCCACCTTGACAAAAATTAGCCTGATACCCTGTTCCATTATTATTTTTATCTTTTCTGCAAGCCAAGAGAAGCCAGACACCATCGTAGCTTCTCTAATAAAACTGGTTTGGTGAACATGTCTGCACAGTTTTCCTTTGTATGCACTTTTTCAAGAGAGACACCCCATTCAGTGATAACCTGTCTTACAAAATGGTACTTTATAGGTATATTCTTTGATTTACTATGATAGGCCAGATTTTTAGCCAAGTGAATTGCACTTTGACTATCACAAAATAACTTGATGTTTTCCTGCAACCTACCAAACTCACCAAACAAACCTTTCAACCAAACCGCTTCTTTGCAAGCATGTGAAGAAGCTATGTATTCTGCTTCTGTAGTAGATAAAGCAACAATGTTCTATAGCTTTGACATCCAACTTATAGCTCCACCTGCAAGAGTAAAGACATATCCTGAAGTTGACCTTCTCTTATCTAAATCACCTGCAAAATTGGAATCAACATATCCACAAAAAAATTCACTATTTCTGTTATAAGTGATACAATAATCACTTGTGCCTCTCAGATACCAAAGCACCCATTTCACTGCTGACCAGTGTTCTTTTCCTGGATTTTCCATATACCTGCTGACAACCCCAGCTGCATGTGAAATATCTGTTCGAGTACAAACCATCACATACATCAAACAACCTACTACATTGGCATATGGAATTCGAGACATATATTCCTTTTCTTCATTTGTGTTAGGAAATAAACTTGAAGAAATCTTAAAATGGGAAGCTAAAGGGACTGAAACAGGCTTCACATTGTACATACCAAACCTCAAGAGTATTTTCTCAATATACTTCTTTTGTGATAGCCACAGCTTACCATTGCTCCTGTCTCTAAAAATCTCCATGCCCAAAATCTGTCTTGTTGCTCCTAGATCTTTCATATCAAGCGTCCTAGCCATCTGAGCCTTTAACCTGTTGATCTCACTTATGCTTTTGCTTAATAAAAGCATATCATCAACATATAACACTAAGATAATGAACATGCCATTACTTAATTTCTTAAAGTAAACACAATGATCATATTCACTTATATAATTTTGACTCAACATGAAAGAATCAAATTTCTTGTATTATTGTCGAGGCGATTGCTTCAGACCATACAATGATTTCTTGAGCTTGCAGACAAATTTCTTGTTGCGATTTTGAAAAAACCCTTCCAATTGTTCCATGTAAATCTCCTCATCTAAATATCCATGTAAAAATGTAGTTTTAACATCTAGTTGTTGTAATTCTAAATCAAGTAAAGCAACTAATGCTAACACAATCCGAATTGAAACAATTTTTACAACTGGTGAAAATATCTCATGAAAGTTAATGCCTGCTTTTTGAGAAAAACCTTTCGTGACTAGCCTCGCTTTATACCTATCTTCTGCATCATCAAAAACCCTTTTCAATTTGTAAACCCATTTACATCCCACAGTTTTCCTGTCTTTAGGAAGGTCCACCAGATCCCATGTGGCATTCTTGTCTAATGCCTTCATCTCGTCCTTCATAGCTTCTTTCCACTTATTACTGTTAGAACCTTCTACAGCTTCCTGATAGCACAAAGGTTCATCATCATTAGCGGTTAAAGCAACTGAAGTAACATAATCATCATACCTTTTAGGAGGACGTCTGATTTTCGTGGACCTCCTTAAAGATGTTTCTGGTTCTTCCACAATTTGTTGATTATTATCTGTAGAAACTTCTTCATGATCTGCATCTGAAACAGTTCATGATTTGCATCTAAAACTTGTTCATGATCTACACTATCATCAGTTTTTGAACTGTTTTCAAACTGAATATGTTGAAACTTAGGTACATTATCCTGTTTCAATTTATCATCTATTTCTAGATTATCAAGTGAAGATTCATTGAATTTAACATCTCTATTAATAATTATCTTGTGAGTAGTAGGATCCCACAACCTGTATCTCTTAGTCCCATCACCATATCCAGCAAAGATATATCTTTTTTATTTCGGATCTAATTTAGAACACTGATGTTTCGGAACTAGAGCATATGAATCACAACCAAAAACTTTCAATTTAGAATAATCACAACGATGACCTTTCCATACCTCTTGAGGAATTTTGCATCCTATTGCAGTTGATGGTGATTGATTTACCAAGAAACAATCTATAGAAACCGCTTTTGTCCACAATTCCTTCTGCAAATTGGCGTTACTAGGCATACTTCTTGCTCTCTCTAAGAGAGTCCTGTTCATGCATTCAACAACTCCATTTTGTTGAGGAGTATATACAGTAGTTTTATGTCTTTCGATCCTAGCATCCTTGCAATAATTATCAAATTCCTTTGAAGTAAACTCACCACCATTGTTGTTTCTTAAACATTTAATGGTTCTTCCAGTGGTGTTTTCAACTAATGCTCTAAACTGTTTGAAAACTATGAATACATCAGATTTTTTCTTTAACATATAGACCCACACTTTTCTAGAGAAATCATCAATAAAAGATACAAAATATGATGATCCTCCATATGAGGTTGTAGGAGATGGACCCCAAACATCAAAATGGATATAATCAAGAATTCCCTTACTAGTATGCTTTCCAGTTTTAAAATTTTGCTTGCTTTGTTTCCCAAATAGACAATGTTTGCAGAAATATAACTTAGAAGATTTTAAACTAGGAAGTAACTTACGATCAGATAAAATTTTGAATCCTCTTTCGCTCATATGGCCCAACCTTTGATGCCATAAACGAATAGAATTACAGTCGTTTTCAGATATTGTAGAAGCATGATTTGAATCTATTCTTCCTTCTAACTGAAAAATATTTCCAACCTTCTTTGCTTTCATTACTAGTAAAATTCCTTTATAAACTTTCATTACTCCACCTTGAATAATGGTTTTATATCCATTTGTGTCTAGCACTCCTAGTGAAATGAGGTTTTTTCTTAGTTCAGGCATGGTTCTTACATCAGTTAAAATTTTATTTGTCCCATCAAAAATTTTAATCTGGATGCTACCAATTCCCACAATATTACACGAGACATCATTTCCCATGTAAACCACTCCATCATTGATTGATTTATAAGATTTAAACCGCTCTCTATGAATGCACATGTGATTTGACGCACCAAAATCTAACAACCAATGTTGATAATGATTAGACAAACTAACTGATAACTCTTCATCACTCATACCTTAAACGGATGCCGAACCTATATCTGTTATGTTTGCTTCTTTCTTTTCTGTCAAAGAGTCTCCTTTGGATTTTTGTTGTTTGTTCCAACAGTCCTTCTTCAAATTTCCTGATTTTCCGCAAAACTAGCACTTTACCTTACTCTTCTTCCATTTTGATTTTGAACACGAGCTGTTCTGCTTACTGAAGCATCTTTCTTTAGAACAACCTCTGACCATCATTGCTTCTGATGTAGAGGTTTCTAAATTTGGCCTTTTTCTAGTTTCTTCAGACAGCAAAGCTCCAAGAACATCATCAAACTCAAGGGTTTCTGATGAACTAAGACTTATAGAAGTAACAAAATGATCCCATGACTCGGGCAATTAGCATAATAAAGTTACAGCTTTATCTTCTGATTCAAATTTTACTTCTATACTTTCTAGCTGCACCAAGAGAGTATTAAAGGTATTAAGATGATCAGTTATCATCGTACCTTCCTTCATGCACAAACTATACAACAGTCGCTTCAGAAGAATCCTATTAGTTAAGGATTTTGTCATGTACAACTTTTCAAGATTTGTCCACAAACCAGCAGTAGTTTTCTCTGACACGATGTTAAACAAAACATCATCCTCTAAACACAATCGAATGCCACTCAGTGCTCTTTCATCCATGTCACTCCATTCGTTATCTGTCATGGTGTAAGGTTGTTTGGATTTTCCCAACAGCGCCTTCGCCACACCTTGTTGTACGAGTAGATCATGCATCTTAACTTTCCAGGTCTCGAAGTTGTTTTCCCCATTGAACTTCTCAATCTCAAATCGAGCACTTTGTAGTTTTGCCATGTTTAGTAGCTCGTGTCACAAAATCTTCAATCGCAACTCTTAATAAATGATTTTTTTTTTAAAATGGCCTTGAAGTTAAAAAATGCCCTTCATATGATGGCATATTGGCATACAACAAGTTCAATCAATGTACAATGAATCAAATTTCAATATAATAAATTTGCAATTAATCGATATACCATAAATCGTATTACATCCATTGATTTAATACAAATTCCAAATGAATACAAAGGCATTTATTAAATTACAACTATATTTTTAAAAGGAATATAATAAAACAAAACAAATTGATTTTAAAAAAACTTCAAATCGATTTTATAAAATGGCATATTAATAAATTGATTCGAATGGAATTTCATAAATCGATTTCAAATTTCATTTCACTATTTAATGGCATTCAATATCAATCGACTTTAAATGGCATTCATGCACCTTTAATCAACATAAACCTGCATTCATACACACATACCATCTCACGATGCACAGTTCAGCAATCAACGCACAACAATTACACGCTGCAGATCTGACTCATGGTCTTCTACAGTTTTTCAATCTCCACGGTGCTGCCACAACCTATAGCTCATAACACTGCAGCTCCGCAGTCGTTCAACAATCCAGTTTACGATTTCGTCGACGGTCCATGGCATACGCCCTCCAGCTCATGGCTTACCGTGCTTGTCAACCTTTCTCTTGAGTGGACTTACAAAACAACAACAGTTATTGCTTTCAATCACTAATCTACGCGCGACTCGATTGGGCATTCATGCAAGCTCCATGGCAATCAACACATCTTCCGAAAGTAGCTCAAAATAGGCTATCATGCACACACACAGATAGCCTAATTGCTAATCAAACCAGCTCACGGCTCAACGCACTCAGCAAATCCAATTCAGGATGTCGTGATCCAACACTGAACGCTGCAATAAAAAAAAGCAGCTTCTTGGACCTCCTTACCGCTACTAGCAACGTCGCCCTATCTCTAACTTCAAGCTCCGATACCAATCTTTGAGTTAAGTAGTGGAAAACATAAATTAACAATCAAATCCACACAGCAGAAAAAACAAAGAAGACAACAAGATTTTAACGTGGTTCACCCAACCAATCTGGGCTATGTCCACCAAACAGGGGCATCGACAATTTCAGTCATCAACTGGAGAATTACAACAACAGAGTTTCTCATCTGCTCTTCCACTCACCTCACATCCCTCATACTCATTTGCCTCTACGGGCTTACATTTTATAGCTGGGAGTAGAAACTGAATCATAAATTCACTCAAAAAAAATATAGGATGCAATAACTCCACATCAGGATTAAATGGAGTCAATTTAGCAACAAATCCTATTGTTGTCACATTCATGAGATTTTCTCCAAAATTAATTTAAGAAATCTCAACAAATATTGGTGGTCTCTCTTGTTCCTATTAATAGTTTACATCATTGGATATTAATCAGGTGATTTCCTTGCATGTTTGACTTCAGCTCACTCATTCACATGCCTGAAATTGTACTTGATCGGGTCATGACAGAGCACATGACCCTGGATTTTGTCTGATAAAGTCCAAGTTGCGAGGCGATATGAGTTATTCATGACTGTATACATGACTCTCTTTTACGGAAGGCTACAACCATAGCTAAGTCCATCTTTGTGATATTTCTTATTGTTGGATGGCTGTGTCCATACCATGGATCCTATTTACATGATCTCGTTTACGAATGGCTGGGTACATGGCTCATACTCATGTATATATATCAAAGATTTCAGTTGTATATATGTACTTTATTAGCAGGTGTTTTTCGATGACAGCGTCTTGGTATTGGCATGTTCTCGTAAATCATTTCACCTCTCACTCTCGTTCTGCCTTCATGATTTAGGGGCATCTGTTACACAGAATTTTGTCACTGTCCATGAACTCCCTGTTCCTGAATCCTAGAGGACCCTAAATAGTGACCCCTGTGTCCCTTATACATCATGAAAATATGTCATTGTATCCCTTATAATCTGAAGAACAAAATCTTTGTTGATCATTCCTGGAGTAGCTCCTTAAAAGCCCATATTTTTGGAGCAGCGCGACCTCTCCGTGTCTCACCAGCACCGATGACCCACCCTAAGCTCGTGAGCAGTGCCAATCAGCGCTAGTATGGACATCACACCCGCACTGATATACTTCTGTAAGAGTTTTAAAAAAAATGAAAAAAAGTGTCATTGCCCAGAAGCTTCGAGGGTAGAGAGCTGGATGTTTATTGGTGAGGATATGGCCGAGCTTCCTCCCTTGGGGCCTCTTGTTCCTACAAGAGAGGAACCTCCCAAAGAAATAAGCCATTTTCCCATCATAAGTGGATCCATGTCCCCTCCCCCATCTCTATAAATTCATCATCCTCCAATGCCTCTATTAGTTAGAACAAAATAGAGCATAGTAGAGAGAGGTTTGAATATTTCGATAAGCTTTGAAGGAGAGAGTTAAACCCTTAGCATGCTCACACTGAGTTGAAAAAAAATTCCTTGGAGACGTGCTCGGATTCAGACCCACTGAAGGAGAGCTTCGACATCAAGGCAAAGGTTGTAACTCCTCTTCTATTTATAATATGACATGACTAATATTTATTTTTCATTCATGTTCATGTTTATCTTTGAGAATTCTGACATTCCTTGATCAGATAGATAGGTTATATCTATATATGCATGTTGTATTTGTATGCTTCTCCTTGTTCCTTGGTCACTTGTGTAGGTAATTGAAAACTGGTAGCAGCGGATATCAAGCTCTGGAAAAGCGAAGGATCAAGGAGCTTCGACGAAGAGCAACATTGCAGCATCAGATCGAGGTAGGTCATCTCTTTCGATCTATGTTTCATTTATGATATAGGAATGTAGGTGTTAGTGTGTTTCCTTTGTTGCTAGACCCACTCTAGGACTAGAGGGATCATCTCTATTCATAGCGAAGATTTACCTGTACAACATAAAGATTTCATATTTCTATCTATTTTTATCATGTATATTGTGAAAAATTATTGAATAAAATATTTATTATAATTTATAGATGAATATGAAAATTAAAAAAAACAAAACAAAACTAAAATCAAATTATGAAATTATTGTACATAAAACATTCACACCAAAGAAAAACCCACAAAAACATATATAAAAAATCCCCAAAATGAAAGCATTTAAATAAATAAAAAACATCTTGTATATGTTGAATAAATTAGTATTTATAGTTTAATCTTATAAATTTAATCTCTTAGTAAATAATACGACATGAACAATTAACCAACCTTTAAAATGTACTTGGTCATTGGATAGCCATCATAAACTCTATATAAATTTACAAAATCTACCCTAATTTAAACCCTTCGATATATATATATATATATATTCAAACTATATGTTACTTCAAGGCCCCCAAAACCCAAAAATAAAACCATAAGAGTCCATCTTATATCAAAACCCTTGGGTGAGAAAACACTTTGTTTTTATGATACACAAGCATCATAAATTGAACAAATAACCTCAAATCAGAGTAAAAGAATACCCTATTTTATAACCAGTTAAAATCCAAAAAACAGAGACTTTCCAAACTAACTCAAAAAGTAACTATATTATGTAGGAATCTTTGTGGAAAAAACTAACCAAACATAATAGATATAGAAATATCTGAATATTTTAGAAATTATAATTAAAAATGTATATATCTTCATATATTTAATATCTTAATTTTATTATTTTGAGACAAAATTGCTAAATTTTCACAACTATAAACAATAAATTTAAAAAAAAAAAATACTATTTTCTAATACTTTACCCTAATCGTTAAATGGACGATGTCAAAGGTAAAGAAAGAACCTGATTTAAAACAGGGGAAATCCTTCACTTCCAAAAATTCTGAAGAAATAACCTATAGAGTATAATACTTCACCCAAATCAAATCAATACAAACAGCTTATAACACTTTTACCCTAATCAGCAAAGCAAGACAGACAAACAGCTTATAACATTTTTACCCTAATCAACAGAACAGGGCAATGAAGCCCAATTTTAAACGATAAGAAAATCGTTTACTATGAGGGTAAGAATTTCAAATCTGAAATACTTGTTAAATTTAAATGTTTTTATTTTTATCTTAATCGGCAAACCAAGACAAATAACTTATAACATTTTTATTCTAATCCAAACAACAAGACAATAAACCTAATTTTATATTAAAAAATTCATATATAAGAATTTCAAATCTAAAACACTTGTTAAATTTAATAGTTTCTGTAATACACTTTTACCCTAATCCGGCAAAGCAAGACAAACAGCTCATAACATTTTTACTCTAGTCAAGAGAACAAGACAATAAACCCTAAGAATTTTAAATCTGAAACACCTGTTAAGTTTCAGTTTCTGTAATTTTAATGTAAGTTTTGATGATTTAAAAAAAAAAAAAACGTCAACTGATTTGCAAATAATTTACATAAAAAATTATCGGATTTACAAATTTTCTAGCTGTATTTGAAGGGCAAATCACCATGGCAATTTGTCAAATTCCATCCCTACTACTGTCTACTCTATTTGACTCCATAATTTCTCCGCCCATTGTTTCTTCAGCTTCTTCCGAAACTTTGCATCATTTTCTTTACAAGACTCACAGAGCTGCTTCAGCTTTTTGCAGCTGCCTATGAAACCCTTATGATATGCATTAAGATTCTTGAAATACTGCTTCTGGGAAAGCTTCAACTCCCGTTCCTTCTGTAACAAAACATCTGCATGTTGCTCGCCTTTGCATACACTCTCTGCCCACTTCGTCGCCGGATTCCCAAAATTTAAATTCTCTCCATTCAACAGAGATTCCACAACACTCGTTTTATCCAATTCCTCCAAATTTGGAAGCAATACTGAAAGTTTGCTTCTCTCTGCCGGAGTAAGTAGTTTTATCCAGGTCTCCTTGTTTAGAATATGTGTGAGGTCGTCCAAAACAAGTATTTCGCCCGGTATACTTATAGTTTCTGCTACTTCAGGTTCCCTGATCTTATACTTATTGCTCAGACATCGTTTTGTTATAGCGATCACAACATCCGGCGGCCTGCATGAAAATTAATGGTAATATTAATATAAGAACTCAAATTTGGAAACATTGTAGAGAATAGTAACAGTGTAGATTTAGTAGCAGTCTTTAGTTTTTTAATGGTGATATTTTGGAGTTTTTGGCTGATTTTAGGTTGGAATCTGGTTGGTCAAATCTTGTCAAATCTTGATTTGTGTTGTTTAAACAGGGTTTTATTATATATCCATCTGGCACTCTTAGAAACCCTTAGCCCCTAAATTGTGAAAATTTTGCCTGTAAAATTTGTGATTACAATAAATTTCTATAAGACCCCTAAATTATGAAAATTTCTAATCAAATTTATGATCTCAATAAATTCCTACCTAACATCAATAAATTAAATTGATAAACTCAAGATTACTGATTAGATTTATATACCTGTCTGTTTTCTTCCTTCTTTTCTGGTAATTTGCATGCAAGATGTCACGATGATGTTCGCAGTATCTGCAATTATTGGCACGGGGTTTAGAACACCGCCAATTCTCGTTGTCGGACCGGGTGCAGCGCAATTCGTTTGGCAAGTCGCATGCAGCTTTAACTTTCCTCATCACGAGGATAATAATGGAAATGGAGGGGGTTTTTGGTATGTCCAGATACACGCAGATGCCTAGCAAAACCTATGCACTCACAAGGTGGGAAAATGGCAAATAGAAGAGGATATGGTTTCTGTTGATATTTTTATAACCCAATGTGTTAAGGATATGAGCAGTTTGGCTTTATTAAGATGGTTATAATTTGGTGTGAAATTTTTTGTTATTTTGCTAGAGAATTTAGGTAAAATTAGAACTAACAAACTGTATAACTAGAGAATCAATATGCATAAATGGAATTGTACTAAAGTCAACTCATATCTAATCTTATGGTAAGGATATAAGCAGTTTGGCTTTATTAAGATAGTTATAGTTTTGTGTGAAATTTTTTGTTATTTTGGTAGAGAATTTAGGTAAAATTAGAAGTAACAAACTGTATAACCAGAGAATCAATATGCATAAGTGAAATTGTACTAAAGTCAACTGATATCTAATTCTAGCTAACTAGAGAATTAGCATGCAATTATCAGTTAATTATTTTATGACTTATGTATGACTCCATTTATATTGTGATTCCACTCATAGTAAAGAGAAGTAAAACCATACATATCTTGGAACACCAATGTTTATTTTGAAATCTCATTTCAAAGTCTTAATGCTATGTATGTCTCATAGTGCAGTAAAATCTCAACCAATAGTATCACTAACTTCTCTTGATTTTTAGAATTCTATTTGGAATTTCATATATATATATATAACTCATGGTTTATAAAATTAAGTAACCATCATTAGTAACAGTGGCATGTACACTTAAGAATGTTGATATTGTCTTCACAATCATTCAAAAAAATCAAATAGTTACAAGTTAAACATAAATATAATTTTCATAAAATTTAATATGTATATATATTTAAAGAATAATTTTGAATAGTTATAATTGAATTTTTATATTCTTTTTAATTTGAAAAATAAATAAATAAATAAATAATTTTTATATATTTTTAAAATATTATAAAGATAAATCTCCGAACAAAAATTGTAAATATCAATTTTTGCTATATTATTAATCACTTAATTTATATGATTACCCTAACCATATTTTATTGTCAAATAAAGAATTAATTCAGATATGTGGTGGTTTTACTGACATAATAAAGGAAATTAAAATTATAATATTTTAATTTTA
Source organism: Pinus albicaulis (assembly GCA_034641835.2). NCBI lineage: Eukaryota > Viridiplantae > Streptophyta > Pinopsida > Pinales > Pinaceae > Pinus > Pinus albicaulis. The sequence continues at coordinate 1,416,750,565 of CM076580.1, read as the reverse complement.
TTATTTATATGAATTATCTAATTCTTAATCAAAAAATTAGTAAAGTAAATTTTGAGGATTAATTCAAGTGATTATACCAAAAAATATTCTTTTAATTATTTTCCACAATCTACCATGTTTTTATCCATATATAGTATAGTCTATAATTTTATTTTATTTTGTCATTTTTTGGAAATAGCTTTAGATGAATTTTATCTAACATGTAACTAAAATTAAAGTGCATTTCCAAATTTTTAGGGTCAAAAATTCACATTTCATTTATAAGTATAATTTATGATTTTCATCTATATATAGTTTACTAAGTCTAGATTTTTTTGGGTCAATTTTTGAAAATAACTTTAGATAAAATTTTTCTAACATGTGATTAAAATTGAAGTATATTTCGAAGTTTTTAGTGTGCAAAATTCACATTCCATTTATAAATGTAATTTAAGTAAAGAAAAAGTTGCATCTCATTAAAAATTGTATTATCCAATTCCTTGTGAAAAAACAAAATTTAAATCTACACATAAAACATTTATATTTTCCCTTCCCCTTCATAAATTGGATAACTATGAAGATATATCTAAAAATGTTCATTTCAATAAGAGAGAAAAAATGGAGTTAGTTCAGTTAATGTAAATTAATAAATTTAATAAAAAATGGTTTAAGCAAATTCAAAATAACAATGTTTTAGTTAAAAAAAATTAATTAATTATTTAATTTAATTATTATTTAAAAAATATATTCTATTACTAGAATACTCCTTAATAGGTATTCATACTTTCTATTCAACTTCCAAATTAAAATATTTTATGAATGAGTATGTAATCTGACAAATTTGAAGTTAACATATTAAAATGTTACATTAAATCAGTTTACCTTCTCAAAAATATTGAATATTAACTAATTATATTAGGTATACTTAGTCATAAGAAAATATGTTTTAAAATAATTACTATAATTAAGTACAATTTATGCCACTTACAAATAAAATCCTATTATAAATGAGATGTGTATTGTACCATATTTCTTGACATGGGCAAAGTGTCTTCCAACATCTAAGTAATAAGTGAAATTTTTAGTAAAAATTCTCAATTATACTTCATAAAATTTTGGATATGAAACCTATTGAAATTCTAATCAAACAATTATTACTAAAATAAATTTGGGTGTTAAACTAAATAATGTAAATTCAAATAAACTATTTAACCTATTTTAAATAATAATACTATTAACTGGTTAGAATATAAGTTTGGGTGTTACACTAAGAAAAATGTAAATTCAAATAAAACTAGTTTAACATATTTTAAGTAATAACACTATAAATCAAGCTAAAACTATTTTAACATATTTGAAGTAATAACACTATACATCAAGCTAATAAATTAGTGTGAAGTAAAAAGTTATTTGCAACAATCTATTTAAGAACTTAAAATGATAAAAATTGGAAAAATAACTTAAATCCAAAGCAATAAAATTTATAGATGAATAGTTTACCTACCAATACCAAACCTTACAACGGTGTACATGATAATGACATTGGGAGTACATGATAACGACATTGGGAGTAGAAAATCCGAAAACATCGTTTACTCCTTTGAAAGAATAAACTTACTTTAATAATGACATTGGGTGTACATGATAATGACATTGGGAGTAGAAAATCCGAAAACATCATTTACTCCTGAAAGAATAAAATTACCTTACAACGGTGTACATGATAATGACATTGGGAGTAGAAAATCCGAAAACATCATTTACTCCCTCTGAAAGAATAAACTTAAGGGCTTATTCTTATTAAAAATTTTGAAACAAATTTCATTGAACAACTTTTGATACTAGTTTCGCTTAGACCTATATAACTTACAAGATACAACTATTTCTTGGAACTTTTGTCTTCCCTTTAATAAATTCAAGCATTAGACTTCCTTCATTTTCCCACTTTCCTAAAACAAATATATATATATATATATATATATATATACATTTTTTCCAAAAGGAAAAGTTATAATCAACCTTAAGCCTTATCTTCAATATATGCTATTGGAATTCCACGCTGAAAAGATTTCACAAGATAACCTAAATATAATTTGTTCAATATAATTTGTTCTACGTGGAATTAATATGTAGCTACGTCTTTAATCATAGGGACCATCTCACGTTTAAGTGTATTAAAATGTGAATTGAGAAAATTAATATCTCTCATGTACTTGTTATGTGTTATTCCAACACTTCTTTGGTTATTTGAGTGGGCATCATGATGAATGCCACTCTACATTTGATATATTCTTCTAGCTTAGAAAAAAATTTAGTCTCATGGATCTTGGTACACCTATATCTTTAGCTTTAAGAAATTAATACAACCATTAGTTTGATAATTAGATGAAGGCATTTACAATTAGTAGATGTGTCATTTTCAAGGATTGAGCCTCGTTTTTGATAGCTTGCAAGTGCTACATAATTAATCTTGCTTTCTTTCTCTTTCGTTTTAGGTGGTTTAGTGGTATATTTCAAACTTCCTTTATCACATTTTCAACTCATCTATAAGTAGGTTGGCACTATGCGATTTTACCAAGTTTTTGTTTTGAATCATTTCTAGAAATGTTAATAGCTACAGAGATAAGTCCTAGAAATATCTTAGACTAGTACATAATTGCCTCAGGTTTGTCCTTATCTCTTCTTGTGACTCATATGCGCAGGATATAAGCAAATTGATGTTTTTCATGTCAGCTTTTTACCATTTGACTTCTTAGAGGTATTGGGTTCTCCCCTTACATTCTTGAATAATCTTGAGTGATGATTTTGGAATTTTTCTTTGTAGCTTGTGAGGATCCCACTCAATCTCAGGATAAGGCTATCGAACCACTTATAGTAATTATGATGAGCGGGATCTCCAAAACATGGGATGTTTTAGAATTGATTTGTCTACAAAAATTTTGTAGGATTTCTTTATATTCCTCCCCTTATCTTGTAAAAAATTAAAGAATCAAGACTTACTACTATGTCACATTTAGAAGGGGTGAATTCACATAAACCAATCTCATGATAGTGTAATGACCACTTGTAAAACTACCATTTAAAGTGACAATGGCAGTTTCTAATGACCTAGCTTCCATTAGGTTAATATCTTGCGCCTCCTCTTGAGAATTCATATCTTCTTCTTCTTTACTAAATCTTCCTTCCTATATTTTTCTTATGTTTTCTTATTCTTCCTCATTCTTCTTCATAAACACTTCCCATTTCTTTATTTTCTTTCCTTATTCTTATTGAAGCTCCAGTGCTTCAACTTTTTATTTCCTCTTCTTCTATGATTCCTTACATACTCTAGTTCAAGTTTTTGTTAATGTTAAAATCCTAGTACTTGAAACTCTTTCACCAAGAATTTTGTTACCTTTGGTAAGATTCTTTTGCTACCATTTCCTTTCTTATGTGATCATTTTCTAACTATTATTTTACAAACTTGAAGCTACCTCCCATTCCAGAAAACACATCATTATAGTCAATATATGTTCTATAGACTTTTTCCTCTTCCCATATTTCATTATGATATGACAACATTTGGTTATTGAATTTGTAGTGTTGGCTAGTAATGTCTAGTGGGTCATTCCTATGAAAATTCTCTTCCGGGAAATAGAATCTTTCCATGGTTTATATTTATGTTATTTCCTCCTCTGTATATTTAAAACTATATGATCCCACATATAAGGGAAGTGGGGGACAATGTAGCATTTTGTCTTCAAATAAGGACACTCCAATACCATGTACCAATTTTTAACATGCAACGTCTTCGAGAGCCAACTTATCTAGTATAAACATGGGTAGTAAATGTAGAACTTTCTTATATCAAGAGATATTATTGTATTTCTCCTTCTAAATAAGATATAAATCACCTTCTTTCCTTATTACTTGCATAATTTTTCTCACATACACCATGTTAGGGCATAAAAAGAAATAACTAGCATAAGGGAATCATGAATTATTCATATGTTTTGTGATAATGAATCTAGTACTGTTGCTACCATAGGTCTTCATAGTAAATGTCCAAAGGTAGTAAATTGACTTTTCAATATTTTCCTACATCCAACAAGTCACAATTTTTAACCATATACAAAAATTACCTACAGCCAAATTCTTAAAAATTGAAAATATACAATGGCGAGAATAGAAAAATATACAAAAGGATTTTCTCCTGGAACCCAAAACTAGGAAAATCAGGTTGATTTTTCATTTATTCCATTCAGTGTTACAATAAATTATTTACATGTTGAATAATTCATAAACCCTAATCCCTTAACCCTGAATTAGAGCATAATCATAGTTCCCTTAAATGGATCTGCAAAATACCATGGGAAAAACCATCATGCCCAAAACCATGTGTAAAAACCATATGGAATGGGTGGGTCCACATTAAAAAAAGTCTTGGGGAATTGCCCCAGACCCCCCATGAAAGGGGCCACTGTTATGTCATGGGGGGTTGTTGCTCCACTTGTGACCCCCTTGTTGCGCCTAGAGCAACGTAACAATGTGTGGGACTAGTCATAGAAAGAATATAACACATACCTAACAAGAAGTTGTGCACTACAAAAGTAATGTCCAATGAGTAAGAATCCCTCTAAAATCTAGGTCTGTGCTAGGTGCTGTGGTTAAGGAAAACTTTAAGGATGGAAATTTATCTTAAAGTTGATGTTATGTATCCAAATCAAAATACCATAGAAACATAAGAAAAAATAGACCAATGACTAGAAAATAAGCCAATTTGAGGGGGAAACCTCCCTTTATATAACATAAATGAACAATTCTTGGATGATTCAAATGATAAGAGCTCCTTGGTATATATAGGAGTTTAAAGGGTCAAAATATAATCAGGGCCTACATGACAATAATAATGTAAGGGCACAAAAATAATAACATGGGATATAGAGTAGTATTACAGGGACCTACATGCCCCTTTATTTCAAAAAATTGTTGTCCTCAATGCTCGATTAGTTCTATATGCCTCTATATAAAATAATAATCCTCCCATCTGGAATCTTCAGCAGGTACCTTCTTCCACTTAATAAGATACTCTGAAATTGATCAATTTTGTAGCTTTCAGATTCTTGTTTCCATGATTACTTTAGGCTCTAATATGATTTTTCATTGTGCTAACTCAGAATGGATAATGGTGGTAAAATACCTAGGGTCTTAACTATATAATCTTTAATTTGTTGGCAAACCAAACATCATGCCACAAACTTCTGAATATCATATTTAAGGCCATCCCAAAAAAATTCCTTCTTGAACCTTTGGTATGTTTTAAAAATCCTGTGTGCCTTCCTATAGGAGAGGTGTGCAATTCCAAAAGAACCTTTGTTTTAGTTTGGAGTTGTTACATATATATAAGCAATATTTGTACAATAGTGAATCATTTTTCTAGATAAATGTATCAGATGCACTGGGATCTTGCTGCAACTTTTGAATGACTATCTGAACTTCGTCTTCATTCTTCCATTCATTTCTTGCTTCAGTTATCCAATCAAGTTGGATAATATAAATGGCATAGAGAAACACATACACATTCTCATCCCTTCTTAAGTGTACATTTGCAGCAACTTTTTGGCTCCCTTTTTTGCAAATGATTTCAAAGTCATAACCCTACATATTTGTGACCCATTTTTGATGTTATTCTGAAGATAATAATTTTTCCAAGAAATATTTAAGACTAATATACTATTTTTTTACCTTGAAGTGTCTTCCCATTAGGTAAGGGAACCATTGCTTCAAGGCACGTAGTATTGCCAATATTTCCTTCTCATACATAGGTTTTTGTAAATAATTTCACTTGATTGGATATTTCAAAATAAATGGGTCTTCCTTATTTTATTAAAATAGCACTAATTCCATTTTGTGAGGCATCATATTCCATAATAAAGTTTTTTTTGAATTCTGGTGTAGTTAAGACCATAGTTTGGCACATTGCCGCTTTAAGGTGTTGAAAGGCCTCAGTTGCTTTTGGAGTCCAAAAACATACATATTTGTTTATTAATATACTTAGAGGTGCTTCTATTTTCCCATAATTCTTAGAAAATTTGTGATAATACCTTATGAACCTAATAAATACTCAAAGATGCCTTAAGGTTGTAGGGATTTTTGATTCCTTGATGGCTTTAATTTTGTTGGGGTATACCTTAAAACCTTCATCATATATAATATAACCCAAATATTCCACTTCTTATACTGTTACGAGATGAATTACCCTAGGGTTTGGTTTGACGAAACCCAACAGAGCAAGAGGCATACAACAACAAGAAGCAAGCAAACTAATGGTCCAAATGCTTAAACTAGTAAAACTGGGAGAAGTGACCTTACCCATATATCTTATGTTTGATGTCATTCTCGTGGGGTTCAAACCCTCTGCTTCTCCACGTGCTTCAAAACCTTCCACTCATTCAAGAAAATCACATAGACTAGTAGTAATAGCATGCATGTTCTAAATGTCGCTGGTTAGATCATATAAGCTTATAGAAAATAACATGAAATCAACTATAACAAGATCATTAACATGTATAAAAGTATTAAAGAACGGGAAAAAGATTGTTTATTGATGTATGTAAAAGATGTGGAGGAATACCACCTAATTCATCCATAGCTCCAAGCGAAACCGTCCTCCGGATCCGTCCAGCCCAAGCCTTAACAATATTATCCCATAAGGAAGCACAAGGATATCACATAGAGGAGGTGAACATATCAAAGAGGGAAAAATGGGCTTCCTCAACCTTGGAAGTGCAGGAGGCATAAGGATAATCAAACTTTATCTGGGACTAATAGCCTATAGTATCAATGCCTATCTCTCTCCTACCATTAGGCCTTCCCATGAGGTGTATTTATACTTCCTCAAAATAGTTTTTTAGTTGGGAAAAATTTTGTACGTGGGCTCTTGTAGGTAGGCTTCTGGTGTAAACCATAAACCATGACCAGAAAATAGGGAGTTTTATATTTTTTTCATATTTTAAATTATATACTTGAGTAGGGTATAAATAGACCCTCGTTTGCGCGCGATTTTGAGAGGGAAGAGTCACGTATGGAATTCAAAATATTGTTTTTTAGGGAAAGGACCAAGTATGAATGGAAAGGGCTTCCCAAGGCCAATACATAGATCATCATGTTTATAGAGGTTATAAATGATGCTATAACAGATGCCTTCTAATATATGAGGTCAGAAGGGTTACATGATGGCGGAAATGCATTATGTGCATAAGAAAGAATCTTGCGAGAACTTGAGAGGACTTCACTAGATTTGAGCTTGGAAAAAACCAGTGGAAGAGATCAGAAAGCAAGCTCATGTCTGAGGTGGGCATACCCATGCTCATTGAAAGTGAAACACATTCGCATATCAATTATGGATCGGATCCAATATGTATACAAGTATATCAGAAATTGTAAAGTACATACTGAATCTTCTGGTCACTACCCCAAAAGGTACATATCAAATTCATGTCAACATATCACATATATAAGAAATATTCAATGACGCTGAAAGATATCTGATCACTTAAGTCACAATTGAATCTCCAAGTACGGAATCATAAGTAGTGTAAGAATGGTACTGCACGCAACTCAGGTGCCGACATATAGGATGTTTCTGTAATGAAATGCAACATATAAGATGGATGGTGTCACTGGCAGAAAATTGAAGGAGCTATCAAAGTGAACCAAAGGATGTTGATGCAAACCCAATGTCTTCACTAATCACCATGGCACAATTATACACTATGGGAATAAATGAGCTGAAGTCGACCATGTGAGAAATAATTTGATTACCAATCATTGATGTATACCATTAACAAACACGAGACAACTTGCCGATAATGATGATGAGATCCAAGGTACCTAGTACAATATAAAAAGTGTGAATGAATAAGTTGAAGTCGAACAATTGATAGAATCTACCAATCAGGAGACACTGATGTATTCTCACTATCGATATCGAAGAAGTCTTCCACTAATGACTGAAAATGCTAAGGTACTGAAAAAGGACTCTAGACCTTGTTGTCGGAGAAATGTGTCAGAGTTGATTGGAAAAAATCGGCTGGAAGGAAGGAATTAAGACATTCCACATCAATCTAGCGCGAGTGTAACTCGCAGGCCAATATTTGGAAGGAATCATATGAAGAAAGATGAAGTAGCCAACTCGAAGCACGCTTCTGGCATGCACAAAATGTAGCTAGTGCACGGTAGAAACCCTCTGAACCAACAAATAATGAAAGTTGACAAAGAGGAAAGGAATCCACCGATAGGGTAAAATGGAGACCAAGGTACTACATGAATCCCAGGTGTGATAATGAAATATAACGTCAAACACAAGGGAAACCACTTAGTTAAAGACCCATTTTGTTGATCAAATGTTGAGCACAAGGTCACCTATCAATGATGTAAATAGGGCCAAGGTGTGGCTCTAGGTTTACTCTCAAAGAAATTTTTGGAAGTCGATAAGAGAAAACCTACCAGCAAGAAGTCAATGGAGACCTTCTCAAACCAGCATGAGCAAAGGTCCAAATAGCTGATGTGATAGAAAAATACTCAGACATCCCAGGGAGGGCCAACTGAAAAATGAGTCAAGAGACACCGCAAAAAGGCCAACTCATGTTTACTTCCCTTGAACAAAATCATGACTCAAATGTGACTATATGGCATCATATGATAACTTTGTATAGGCTTTTCATGCAAGAGGCATGAAAAAACCCTCCATATGATTGGAAGAGATAACCAACTAGGGGAGTACTGAATCAATAACAAGTTTATGGCTCTCCTAAGTCAAACTAAAGCCTGTCCTAATGGAGAAAATACTTTTCTTTTTGTGGTTTGTTTAAGGGCGACACAACTGACTCTTAGCTACCATCAAATACAGAAGTAATTTCCCATTCCCGCTCTTTTTGGTATATTTTATTGTTTTGTCTTTTTCATATTAAAATCTTGAAAAGGAATAAAATAATGACTATAGTACGGTGGATAGAATGAGTGTCGTGAAACATATGCACTAGTTCCTTGGATAGGAACAATCCTATGCTCAATGCAAGGTGGCGAAACTGGTAAATGAAACTTAGAGGAATGTTCTGTCCACGGGGCAAAGGGTTTCAAGCTGCAGATGCTAAGTGATTGCAAGGCTCACTTTGAAGAAGGACTTAGTCAAAAATTTGGCTTATGCACAATTCCAAGTGAAGCCAGTTTAAGACCAAGAGGTACAAATGGTAAATATGCAATGCAGTAGAAAAACTCAACAAGAGGGAGCCTCTAGGATATAAATACAGAAATATATCAAAGAAGAATAATGAAGCTTCGTCACACAGGTCATGGCAGGACTAAAGAGGAATCCTAAGCCTACACAATTTTGCAGCATGGGAAAAAAATGCTAGCGAGGGTCTAACTAGGAAGCCCATGTAAAGGATGGCTCTACCATCATATCATGATTTTATAAATCGAATAGTGAAAATGGTTTAATAATCATAACATGACGGGGTCGACCCTATGGCAAGTTTTCAGTATGGAGGCTAGAATAAAAAATGCAACGTAAAGTGAATTTCCATAACCTATATGCGCGTTTTGAATACAATACCTACCATGAAGGGTCAGCGGTCATGGAATCAAAGTGGTAAAAATCATGTCAAAATCTTCAAATGGTCCTGAAAACAACCTATCTCAACACTTGCAAGCCAAAAGGTCATAAATTATTGACAAATTAAAAAAGTAAAAACAAACTTTATACAAGTAGGTTTTGAAAATTTTCGAAATTTGGGCATAAATATACCCTTTGAACTCAAATTTGTCATTGGAAAATTTGAGAAAAAGGCTCTGGAGCAAAAAACCGCCAAGTTCAATTTGGTCAATTTCTCGTCAGAATCACCTCAAATCTTACAGGAAGTCATCTGAAAACTCTTTCTGATGATTTTCTTTATCAATTCAAGTATTTTTAAGTTAATTTCACTGTGGGAATTAGATTTTTCAAATGAACCTCTACGTATATGTGGGTTGAATATACCCAAGTTGTATACATAGACGACTGTGTCAAAAAGAAACCCAAGTATGCGCAGAGTAGTTTTTTAAATCAAATAACTAGTGGATGAAAATTTGAATTGATCCAGGATGAGAATTAGTTGGAGAGAGAGGGAGCACGGTGCAATTTATAATGAGGTAATGGAATATTCCTTGTCCTTGGAAGTGCTATGAGGATGCGGATTGTTAAAGTTCTTCAAAATGCCAAATATGAAGAAAAATAAAAAAATTTCTTGAGATGCTTGTGGATTACTGGGAGCCCAAAGAAGATGAATTTATGATTGATCAAATGCCTCTGAGAATTTAGATTGAAGACATATACTTTGTCACTGGTATTTTTAGAAGTGGAGATTCAGTGAATTTGTCAGGGAATGCCCCAAGAGGGCTGAATGTAGATGACTACATTCGGCTATACTTCTCAGAAGATACTTAGAAGGTTGGGATCGAGATCCCATTCAGAGATATACATGAATTACAAATGATGTTCTTCTTTTCACTATTTTCTAAGTAGCTAGATCGACATCACTACACTAGGCATCACGAGCTACCATGAGTTTGGAAAATGATTTCATAACTCCATTGTATGATTGGTGCACAACATTGTTGACCAATTTGAAATTTTTTTTTAACTTCAATTCAGAAAAATAACACCAATAACTTCAGATATGGGACTATCCTTTGTACTTTGTTTTTTGAGAGACCACATGGGCTTTGAAACAAAGTGATATCAACCATCAGTAACCCACAGGATCCACATATAACAAGATGGGCTTATCTGATGAAGAGACTAGGGGGCGAGGAGGTCCGTAGAACTACCTTGGATGATGAGTTCTTCCTGTGGTGGGTAGAAAAATTAATTTTCATAGAGGATTAATCATATGCAGGTATGGACTTCAGGGTAGACCCAAATCTGCCCCTACCACCCGGAGTTGCATTGGGAATGATTGGTAAGATCGCATTTAAAATTTTTTTTATTATTTAATATTTTGGATTTTCAAAAAATATAAGATGAGAATATTTTCGATAGGACAAAGTGCTTACAAAATTATTGATCATGACATAGATGTTGGAATAGTTAGACCTTAGGGTCTACCAAGGCACAGGTGTCGTGAAGGAGAGGTGGAGAGTGCCGCAGGAAATCCCGAGGGAGTACTCCATGCCGTGCAGACGAACTTGGAGGGTCTAACTCACGAGGTACCTATGGATGGAGTGGAAGACATCCCAAAATATATTCAGAGACGTATGGTTGGTGTGTCATGGGATTGGGTGTGATTATTCCACCATGTGGCTACTGCCATAGTGTTCTTCTGAGATGCCCATCTAGGGTAGGGCTTGCAGACATAGATTTTTAGGATGTTTGGATGACTTGATCTTTTTTATATAGACATGATCAGGCATAAGCCCTAATTTTGTAGGACATTGTTGTCTAATTTTGTATATTTTTGAACATATGACTCTAATCTATATAGAGTGATTTCATGATGTCACTATCTCATATATATAATGATTATTAATGCTTTTGATGTTTAATGTGATGAATGAATTATATGCCAAATGATTTCTTGATTAGATAATGAATCAAAAAATGTATTTTCTGGTCGTGGAATATGGATATATATAATATCATTAAAATATCTTTGCAATAAGCACACTCTCATAAATAGGCGATATAAATATGGATCTCTGACACTATAGATGTTATTCAACTGAGACACCACTAGTTGTGAGTCCAAGTGCACTACTAACGAACCAACACCAAGAGATATTGCTTCAGATAGTAGATTGACCACATCAGTATATTCTACAAAATTATTCAAATCAGGACCAATACATGTGCCTCTTGAGACAAAAAGCTGACCGGGTGGATAGTAAATTACTGAAGTCGCGGAAGCAAGATTCTGGGTGTGTCGAATACCACCATCAACAAAGCCAAAATGAAACATATCATCCATAGATACCTACCAAGTTAGATGAAAATATCAACGTCACAACGAAACCGATAAACATATATGCACAAAAAATACATTATGTACAAACCACAGAAAATTCTAGGAAGAAGCCTAGGCATAATACTTCTTAAGATAGAGCTCATTTCTGGGCTCCACCAGCTTGTTTCCGTTAAATTCAACCAAATTATAAGCTCCCTTTTTAAGGACTCTTTTGACAATGAAAGGAACATACCACATGGATTTAAAATTCCCTACCCCCAATGCATCCTTGTCTTGATCATAGACCAAGACGAGGTTGCTTCCAGATAAAACCCTACGTCACACAATATTATCATACTGAACCTTCACTCTTTTCTTATGAGCCTCATTAACCATAGCTGCATCTCAACACTACTCATCAAGACGTTCCAGATAAACAAGGTGTTATTCAAAACTTGAAGTGTTTGTAAGAATCTCAACAACTAGCTTAAGGGAAGGAATCTCACATTCCATGGGAAAGATTGATTCCAATCTGTAAACTAGTTGGAAATGAGTGAAACCGGTTGCAGTCTTAACTGACATCTGGTATGCCCAAAGCACAGGATAAAACATGAAATGCTAAATGGATCTAGCTTTATTGATCGTCCTCTGCAGGATAACCTTCAAGGATTTATTCAAGGATTCCACTTACCCATTGGCATGAGGATAATAAGGAGATGAATGCTCGATTCAGAAACCTAATTTAAGAGCCAATTCAGCTATCATGGAGTTCTGAAAATGAATTCCATGATCAGTCACAATCTCTTTAGGTATACCAAAGTGATAAATGACTTGGTTGAATAGAAGCAGGGTTGTCGTTTCCCCATCGTTCGAAAAAGTAGGCATAGCCTCGGCCCACTTTGTGAAGTAGTCCACTCCTACAATAATGTACTTATGACCCTTTTTCAAAGGCGAGTTACAAGTAGTAAAATCAATTTCCCACTTTGTGAATGGACCGAAAGTGATAACAGGAAAGAGTAGAGTTGCATGAGCGCGCATCTTCCGAGTATAAACTTGACAAGGACAAAAAAATTTGACCGCCTCAACACAATATTTGAAAATCGAGGGCCAAAAATTTCCGGCACATAGAATTTTTTGAGCTGTAGCAATCCCAGATAAATGACCATCACAAGTTCCAGTGTGGCAATCATTCAGTACAACCTCGACTTCTTCTATGGTTATGCAATGTCTAAGGATCGAATCCACCCCACGGCAGTATAAAGTGTCACTGATGATAAGATAGCTCTTCGCTAAGTGACGCAATTTTCTATGCTCATCCTTCGAAAAAGCGAGGGGAAAATTCAAAGTCTGGAGATACATAATAATATCTCCATACCAAGAATATTGTTAAGAAATGAGGAAAATATGTTCATCAGGGAACGATTCCTCATTAACAATTTCTTCTCCACAAGGCAACGAAGAGATTAATTCTAGAAAAACCAATGATTTCTTGGATTTGGCATACAGGAACTCGAGATCGAATTATTGTAAAATGATAGTCCATATATTTCATTTCCCCCCAATCACTCGCCTACTGATAATGAATTGAAATGGATTGAAGGCTGCCAAAAAATAAGTTTTTCGAAGCAGAATATAATGCCTAAGTCATTGGACAGCATGGACGCCTGCTAATGCTAACTTCTCGATGGGAGAATATCACAATCGAGGACCTACCAAGCCATGTCTTAGATAATAAATAACATTCTCACAAATAACATCATCCTCCTAAACCATAACCATACATATAGTAGATTCTTCTGTGAAAAGATACAAAAGGAGATCTCTGCTATAATCAGGTGGACTCAATAAAGGAGCAGAGGTCAATGCCTTTTTCAAAACATCAAATGAGTGTTGAGAGAAATCATCCCACATGAATGGAATTCCTTTCTTCAACAATCTCATAAATCCTTTCGTAATATCAGCGTAGTTAACGATGAATTTCCTCAAGAAATTTATTTTCCTTGAAGACTCTAAAGTTGACGAATAGAAGATAGGGGAGGAAACTGATGTATTTCCTCAACCTTGAAAGGATGTAGAGGAATCCCTTCATTAGACACAATTATTCCCAACAACGGGCTAGATGTGACTATGAAAATGAACTTATTTGGATTCAACCAGATTTTATAATGATGACATCTTTCGAAAAGCTATCGAAGATGAGAAGGATGATAAATTCTCTTTCAAGAAAGAGCAGCTAAATTATCAAATAAACTTCGATTATATGCTTCATATCATGGAAAGCATAAGACATGGCTCATTGGAAAGTAGCTCCAACATTCTTTAGACCAAAAGTCATCTTCTTGTATGCAAACATACCTCAGGAGAAAATAAAATCATCTCTATGTTTATCTTGAGGATGAATGGTAATTTGATTATATCCTGAGAAACCATCCATGAAGGAGAAAATCTCATTCCCTGCACACTAATCAATAATATGATCAATAAAGGGTGTGGGGTAGTTATCTTTCGGACAATCCTTATTTAAATCTCTAAAGTCAATGTAGACATAGATCATTCCTTGTTTCTTTTCCGTAATAACTGGATTCGAAACCCATCCAGTCAAAGGAATGGGGTATATGAAACCCGCCTTAAGCGGCTTCTCAACCTCAGCCTTCATATTTGCGGCTTTCCTAGGATTGAACTTTGTGCTGGGCACGACTGGAGTACCTCTGACACAGACATAGCACAAGGACTATGTGCTAGATTTTCTAGAATGGAGTAGTTCTGAGCTTCCTTAGCATTAGGGTTGATTTTCAAACATTTAGCGGAACCTTTTGGCATGCGAGGTATAGGCTCAACTACAGACCTCTCAATATGGATTGGCTCAGATGTATTTGGAATGGCCTCAGTCTTCAAAGATTTAGATTCACCATAATCACATGATCTAGTGGTGACATCAACTTGAAAACTCACCATGTATACTATACATTTGAAGAATTTTCTCGCTCCTATTTTCCCCCTATTGGAGCTCCAGTATTTGAATTCATGCCAGTAAGCATTTCTTTCCCTTGGCTAAATGGACTAGTTAGGACAACTTGGGAACTATAGGAACCCTGTTGAGCTAACAAGCACTGAGCATCTTGAATCTTAGTGTAGAGATGAGTGAGATGGTATTGAGTGCACATCTTGCAAGGAAACTTGAATTTCTTCTTTGAACCTCTCTTACCCTCTCCAACATTATAGTTGAATTTATTTGCATTACCCTTCCCATCCTTATCCTCCCTCTTATTCGATCCCTTCTTCCTCACATAGGATTGTTTATTTCCTTTGGGGTTAGATGATTGGATAACATTAATCACTAAGGGCTAGGAAGGGGTAGACACTGATGGCGTACCATGAATAGAAGGATAATATTGTAGAGAAAACTACTGCAATTGATTCAAAAGGTTAGCCATATTATTATCGATCGAACCAATAAGCCCATCAGCATGGGGACCTGGCTTCAGTCACAGGGGCTTCACTGGGAGAAATACCATAGCATGTGGGTTCATATTGGGGGATATATAATGAGAAAAAAATGACATAATATATTGGGGGATATATAGGGGGTAAAGGGTTTTTATATATGCAGGTATAAAAAATGGAGCTCAAAGTTAATGAAAAAATATAAAGGGGTATTAAACATTTTAATGAAAAAATGGATACATACAATATATAGTGAAAGTAGGGGCTTTTAAATTGGGAAGGTGTATTGGGTTTATAATTGTAGGGGGTTAAATAATGTGATATTTAGAGGTATTTTCCAATATCTACTCTAATTAAGGGTATTTTTTAATATGCTATGATCACATGTGATATGTTAGAGGTTCATTGAGTGAAGCCCCCATGGCTTCGCTTTGGCTAAATCTATCTTAGAATGAGGAGCATCAGGCAAGATCTTATTAAGAAAACTAGACTAAGAATAGATAAGTTCCAATTGTTGGGCTCTAAAGATGGCTTACTCCTTGGTGAATACCCTAGAAAGAGATACATCCTTTGAGACTTCTGGTTGAACATATTTGAGGAACCATTCCATAAGGAAATCATTGGGAACATAGGCTTTAATGAGCCTCTTCCTTCTCCTCCATTACTAAATATGGTCAGAGATGTGTGTTTCCTTATCTTGCTGGAAATTGGCTAGAAACTTAGTTCCAACATCATAATGAACGGAAAACTAAAAATTATTCAAAAACATGGTAGCCAACTAGCCAAACGAAGAAAAAGTGTTCCCATTAAGCTCAATGTACCATTTAACGGCATTTCCAGTCAAGGTGCACTGAAATAATCTCAACCTAATTGAATCATGAATAAGGGAGTTCGATGAGCACCTGTTGAAGCCTCGAAAATCGATGCTTCAAACATTGGGGGATAACCACCCGGTCGGGAACTTAAGACAACTCATTTTCCGTTTGGAATGGTGGCTCCGACTAGATTTATAGGACCAGTTTCCTAATAATTTGAATGGGTTGGTAATGGAATGGTTGATGGAAGGGAAAATGGGACTAAATGACTGAAATGAAAATACTAACTAATCTAATTTAAATAATGACAAAGAAATTCTAAAACTAACCCGGGTATCATATGTGAATACAACTTAAAATTGTTTCAATTGAACAATAACCATAAAAATGTATTATAGCTTAATTGAAATGTGCAGCAAAAAATAAAGATAACTATGTTTAAGAAATTAAACAGAGCTATATTAGCATATTGTATTCATCATTGTATAGCATTTACATATACTTATGAAAGATAAATATTTCTAATATACTCAAACATGATATATATAAAGACATATTATGAAACAAAGTACATATAAACAATAGAAAATTTAAAAGAGAATATCATAAAACGAAATAAATTAACAGTGAATAGATAAAAATACCATATCCATCTTGAGACTTTCAAATGTAATCTGATACTCTAATCCAGGAATTCTGATGCAAAATCAACTCCAAGGTACATAAATGCAACTCTTAAAAATAATTCCGCACAGAATCACCAGATGTCACCCTTTATAAAAGAATATAGGAGTAAATGGAGTACATAAATGTAATCTCCAAGTCAAAAATATTAAAAATTAAGGACACTTTTCTAAATGCATGAAAGCGATTTAAATAGGTACTTAACAAAACAAAATAACTAAAACTATTCCTACAATCTATCTAAAAATAAAAATATCTGAAACTGAAATGCGAGCTGTTAGTAGACTGGCTCATTAATCATCAGTGGATGTGTGAAGGTGGAAAATATTGAGCATATCTTGGACTTCTGTTGGCCGACTCATTTTTGAATGTAACTGCCCAGTGTATGTAGCATCGGAGAATTCAAGAATGATACATTGAATAGCATTCGAAAGGAATTTGATGGCCATCTGTTGACTGTGTGGCTTGATTAGATAAGACCACATATTATCCCATGAAATTCCTTGAAGTTTGCTAATCTTTTAATTCTTATTGGTTATATCTTCCTTCCACCTGGAATCAGCTACTTTTACATTAGGTAATTCACCTTGGGTACAATCTGAGATCAAATTGGTAGCGTACAAGTTGTCATTAATCAATTGTGTTGTATTATTCATTAAACCTTTAGCCCTTGATATGGTTCTTTCTGATTTCATCAACTACTATTCCCATTCCATAAATAAAATTTCCTTGTGTCTTTCTTCAATTCTAGGAATATTAGCTTTTCTTCCCTGCTTTGTATCCTGCCATGAAAGGAACTCAGAAATTTTATCATCAGCATCCTCAATTTCTTGCCTAAGGGTGACTGATTTATCTATCAAAGATGATGTTACTTCACACAAAGGCTCAATTTTTGTTAACTGTAGAAAAAATTCATTTAACTGTTGAGATAGCAGTTTGTTTATTTCAAGAGCTTCAGTTATGAATTGGTCTAACTTAGGATACTCCTTGAATTTGTCCAATTCTAATTGGAACATTTTTTCCTGTTCAACCTTTGAATTTCTCTCATTTTGTAAAATATTTTATAGCTTTTCTACCTCTTCAGTCAATTGCTGTTGTTTGCCCAAGGCTTGTTCATCAATCTTTTTCTTTTCAAGGCGGAGCTGCTATTCTAGTTGTTTAGTTCTGAGTTTTGCATCTGGTACTTGCTGTTCCAACTGAATAATCTTTTGCTGGTCACCTGCAACCTGTTCTTCAAAAACAGTAATTTGCATATCCTTTTGTTTTACTAGCTGTGAAACTTCGGAAGTTTTATCTATAGTGGCAACACTATAGGCACCGGCATACTGAGACAATTTGGTGAGATCCTCAGATGGATCCACCTCAGCATTTTTATAAACAATATTTAGAATTTCCCCCTGTGATGCCAAAAGTGCATCTTGATCTTTTTTCCTCCCTTTCCCTTGTTTTCTTACTACAACCCTATGTTTGGGATTGTAGAATATATCTAAAGGAGGGATTTCTTCTATCTTTAGCATAATTTCTCCATTGGCGTTTTCAGGAATGATTTCCACATCCTGATATTTGGGATTGTCAACATGAGGAGTGTTTTGCAATCCTATCTGCTGGGAAAATTGTTGATATTGATTTAGCAAATGAGGAGAAACAACCAGTTCAGTATCTACTTGTCCTCCAAGTTGAGAACCTGCATTATCATTCTTGGGTGCATGTTCAGTGTTTTTACTTTCTTTGCTTCCTTTCTCAATATGTATATGGGCATCAGTACCCGTGTTCCCTTTTTCTGTTTGAACTAAAGGCTTCTGTGTATCCTTTTTAGCAGCTGTTTCTGTTTTGGCAGTGTCAGCTTTACTGCTATCATCCTTTTTTCCCAAAATAGGAACAACTCGTGTTACTTCTTTACCAGAAGTACTTCCTTCTTGTTGTGATGTTTTCTCCTGTATGGGAGCTCTCAAATGATCAAGAGGCACTTTAAGTAACCTCTGGCTTCTAAACAACAAAAACTTTTTCATGTCCTCGGGCTGCAACTTGGACTTGGCTGAATCAAAAACTTGGGATATATTATCCTTGGAAATAAATAAATCATCAAAAATGTTTGGTTCATGTTTGAACCGGGAAATCGAGACAGAAGTAGTAAAATCATACGCCACTTTTCTTGGGTCGTATTGTCTTCCAGGAATTGTTGAAAACTTAAGATCAGATATTTTACCAGCTTCTTTCTCAGCATCAGAAAAACTATTAAGAGTATAGTCACCACACTTGAAAGGGAAGGTAGGCCACATAAGCTTTTTATTGCTTTTCAAAACTCTAGACATTCCTTCCACTGTTATTTGATAAGAAATCTCTTGGGCCAACAGCTTATCTGGAACGTATAAGGGAAGGATATGCGGCTGAAAAATACTCCCAAAAATTCTGATATAAGTGAATTTTTCTTCCCCGAACCAATCTCCGATAGAAGACAAATCATTCTTGGATTTATTGGAAAGTCTAGGAGGGAAGTGCCCAAAAATGGTTTGGTAAATTGGAATTAGAAAACCATGGAAGACTCTGTAAACATGAAGTTTGAAATGATCTTTCCACAAGAAATTGTGATACACATGAATAGGGATAGGTTCTTTTGGAATCCATTTCCAACATAGCATGGGAAACTCATAATTGAAACAGAGGGCATCTAAAATATAAGCACAAAAATGGAAAGGGGTGGAATTCCATGAATTCTTGTCTTTTCTGTACTCTAGAATTCGATTGGCTATCTTATCCGACAAAATGATAGCCCAATCCATAATTTCATAACTAACAACAGAATGATTTAACGGGACCATTTGAATAGAAAATCTAGCAGAATTATCGTTTCCGAACAACCTACACATCATCGTTGCGGCATAACAATATGGAGGTGCGAGAGACTCCACAGAGTACATACCTGATTCCTCCTTCTTATTCTTATCAGGTTTATTCCTCCATTCTTTGATTGGCTCTGCCTGGTTTGGATGTTTCGCAACATATTCCTTAAGGAAGTCTTTGTTGTAAATCTTTTGTGGATTGAGAAGATGGTACATTGCTTTAATATCCTCTACCCTGAATGACCCGAACACTGATCCAGAAGCAGAAACAAAATTCATGTTTTGAATGGTCACATTTTCAATGACCCATCTAATAACATCATAGTAGGGAAAAAATTTTGCCCGGGCAGTTACTCGGTGTAAAAATGAATTTGTCAATGCACTTAGTTGAGTTTCAGAATCAGAGTTTGAATCTTCTTCATCGGGAACAGTTGCCTTAGGCACAACAATCCTAGATTTCTCTTTTTCAATCAAATTGTATACATTCTCCCATGTCATCTTTCCCAGTCCTTGATAGGAGGTGTCTGTGACTAGCTTGAGCTTTGCCGGTTTCTCCTTGGGCGGCATGGTTAATACAGGAGCTTTTGCAACAAAAGCAGGTTTAGATTTTCTGATTCTCTTTGACATTTTGGTGTCGAGCAAATTCTCTCTGGTTCGACGAATGAAAGGATTCGAACTTTTGTTCTGCAATTCAAATGAATGCCTTTAGCCGAAATAGAACATAATAATGAGAACAGCTATCCAAAGATCTGTTTATTTAATTAACATCTAATCCCCTCTTATTTACAACATAAATGCTCTCCAAGGGGTCACATTCACGCATTGAAAACACAATAACCCATGATATTTTGCCTGATTTTCAATTAATGTTGTCGTACAATCAGAGATCGGCGCATCCTTGTAATAAATGTTAAAATTCACTTTTGATGGTTTGCGATGCGATGAATAAATATAAAGGCGAAATAAAAATCGCATCACAAGTCTTCAATGGTGCGTAAGATAATTCAACATAATTTGTTGCCAATTTTCCGATTGTGACAATCGCATCGCAAATTGTTTTGAAAGGAAATGCAAAAATGCTTTCTACCGAATCCCGATTGCATCGGAGATTTTACAATGGAATGAACTGTTTAATACTATCTCCAAAAATGCGACTGTGATTGAGCACGATCACATCGGAATTTTAAAGGGAATGCAATGTTTTAACTGTCTTCTGAAACGCGATTGCGATAAATCGCATCGCATCGTCATAAAATAGAAAAGTGAAATAATTAATATTATTCCAAAATGCGATTGCGATTGAGCACGATCGCATCGGAACTTCTCAAAGCAATAACAACTCTTTAAAAGAACTTCTCGAAATTTTTTTATTGCGATTACTGTTTATATTAGCATATTTCTAAGTATAAATTTTTTCTAATATGTTCAAAATATGTTAAAAGGTCTTCTAATACATCGGATCGGAAAGTTTTTTTAAAGTTTGTGTACTTTGTGAATAAAATGTGATATGCACCCTTTTATCTATGAATATTTTATTTTTATTTAGGAAAAAGATATATAAAAAAGGGGACCTATTTTTAAATGAGATTTATTCTAAAATTTAAAAATGGGGAGGGTTGTAGTACAGTACAAAAATTAGCGATTCACTGGAAGAAACAATTATCTCTGAAAAAATGAAATGAATACTATATTTTTAGTAAGTAAAAATTTCTAAAGGTAATGAAAACTTTTCTTAAGATAATTTAAATAAAATCTAACTATGAAAAAGAATAAAAATCACTTAAAATTTCTTTCTAATTCTTCAAGGATAAAAACATTTTTGGGTTATCTCAAGCTTTGATTGGTTGATAATAATAAAGTAAGTGGATTTTCTCAATTTTAGCTTATGTAATATACTCTATTGTCATAGGTATTGCCTCTGCTGCCAGCAAATGTTCATAGTTTCGACAGGGTTACCTTTTAACCATTAACTATTCATTGTCCCATCCAATTAAGATTATGACTCTTTAAAAATAAATTCATAAGACATATTTTCTCATATTTTTGTCTTTTATTTATTTTTCTTAATTTAAGAGCCATTGTTCTGGTTTGGTAACCAGTTAGTAACAATTCCATTCACTAGTTGTAATTAAACTGAACAAGCCAGCTCGTGATGAGACCCCTTGTCTTAATTTATAAGCCATTACCCTGTTTTGGTATGCAGTATTGGTAATGTCAGTTTGATTACTTCCTATGATCATAGTAAGCAGGCTCGTGATGAGACCTCTTATCTCCGAAATTTGGTCATATAATTTCTTTAGAATTACATTCTAAAAAATCACAATCGAAATGGATAGGGTGAAATAGTTGTATCCTTAAGAATAAATTGATGACAATTTTCAGAGTTTTTGTTTGCTAAAGCTTGAAAAAGTCTTTACTTTTTAAAGATAACCTTTTTCTGCTTAATAAAATTATAATGATTTACATTTTCCTCAAAGTTTCATAAGATCATGCAAATGTTTTAAACAAATTTTCAAAGTTTAACATTTTATTTTAAACTATATAAAAATTGTAATCAATTCTCTAAAAATTCTTATTTACTTAAAATAAGTATTTATAACATTCTTTCTAAGACAATTTTCTAATAGTAAAAAGTCAATTAAACACTACTAACAAAATTTATTTACAAAAACAAATAAAAATTGCAGAAAGGAATATGTACAAGTAAGAAGAGGTTACCTCCTTATGAAAATAATTTCTTTAAGACAAGCCCGTTTATAGGAAGAGATTCTCTCTTTCTTGTTAAATCTTGAAGTATGAATGTATATGAGCCAATCTTTTCAACAACCTGAAATGGTCCAAGCCACATCTTTTGGAATTTGGGATGCTTACCTTTTTCTTCGTGTGCTTTATCCCATTTCAGAACAAGATCACCAATTGACAAATTTTTTGAGCGGGTGGAATTTGAATCAAAAGAAGATTTAACAAGTTGTTGATGTTTTTCATGAACACTTCTTGCTTTCTCTATATCCTCTTCTAATTTTAGGATTTGATCAAATCTCAATTGAATGGATGAGGAAGGATTTTCTTCAATGAATTGCACCAGGGCTAATGATGGAAGAGCTAGATTTGATGGTATTACATCTTCTTTACCATAAACTAAATTGAAAGGTGAAGTTCCAATAGAAGCTTTAAAAGTAATACGATCAGCCCATAATGCAAAAATTAAAGACTTGTGCCAATTCTTTTGATTTTGATCAATAGTTCTTTAATAATATTTAAGAGATTTTTATTAGTGGATTCAGCTAAACGATTACCTTGTGGATAATAGTTAGCTGAATGTTTCAATTTAAAACCTCTCTTAATTGCAAATTCCATTATACTATTACCAGAAAAATAAGATGCATTGTCAAAGACCAGAGCGTTAGGTACAACAAACCTGGTTATGATGAATTGATCGATAAAATCAATAATTACATTAGAATTGGATACCTTTAGAGTAATTGCTTCTACCCACTTTTTGAATTAATCTATTGTTGTGAGGATGTAATTATGCTGCTTGGAAGAATGAGGATTTATCTCACCAATAATATCAAGCCCCCATTTCTCAAATGGTTGTTCAATGTTTACTGGCTGTAGAGGAAAAGCTGGCTTCCTCTGTCTTCCACTAGCAGCTTGGCAAATCTTGCACTTCTTCACATAATCATGAGTATCTTTAAAAAGGGTAGGCCAATAATATCCAGCATGGATGATTTTGTGAGCTATGGAATCACCTCCAAAATGACCTCCTACTGGTCTATCGTGTAATTCCTGCAAAACCTTCTTTGCTTCAGTCTTTTCAAGACATCTTAGTAAGATTGAATCATAATTTTTTCTGAATAACACATCATTAATGATTTCATATTTAGTATCCTTCAATATTAAAGCACGTTTATTCTTATAGCTGATATTAGAAGGATCATACCCATTTTTCAAGTAAAATATCAGATCAACATACTGGGATTCAGAATCTATAACACTTATCTGACTCACTTGAATAGCATTCTATGGATCTTGATTTTCTGATATGTTATGAGCTCCTGCTAATAATCTGCAAAAACCTTGTCCTCTAACAATCTTTGTTGGTTTAATGTCAATATCATATTCTTGCAAGGTTGTCACCCAATTAGCCCTTTTTTCTCCTACTTATCTTTGAATTAGTAATTTTCTTACTGCTGAGAAAGGAACAATCACTTTTGTGTGCATTTTTAAGAGAAAAGTCCTAAAATTCTTGATTGACTTAAATACAGTGAAAGCTTGTTTTTCAACATCAGAATAATTCAGCTCAGCTCCTTGCAGATTTGAGCTAAAGAAAGAAATCGGTGCTTTGATTTTTTGATCATTGAGCTGTGTTAAAACAACAGCATAAGAAGCTTCGGTTGCCAAAGTATACAGAATAAAATCATTGGAAAAATTGGGAGTATTCAATGCAGGTGCATCAATAATTTCCTTCTTGATTGCATTGAAGGCTTCCTTTTCTTTATGACCCCATTTGAACACTGATTTTTTCCTAATCATATTCTGCATAGGAAAAACAATTAAAGAAAAATCTGAAATGAATCTTTTTACAAAATTAATCTGACCTAGAAATGATTGAATGGACCTTTTATTGTGAGGTAAAGAAATATCAGAAATTTCTTTAACTCTATCAGGATCGATATATATACCATATTTTGACACAACAAACCCTAAGAGTTTTCCTTGATCAAGAGAAAAGAAAGATTTCTTTGGGTTTAATGAAATACCAAATCTTCTACATCTTTCAAATATTTTTTTCAGATATTGTAGATGATTGGATATTTTCTTTGAATAAACTGTTATGTCATCAAGATAAATGACAACTGATCTATTAATCAGACCCTTAAATTCTATGTCCATGGCTCTCTGGAAAGTAGCTCCTGCATTCACTAAACCAAAAGGAATTTTCTAATAAGCATAAGTTCCCCATTTGGTCCTGAAAGTAGTTTTCAACCTATCATCTGGATGTACCAGAATTTGATTATACCCTAAAAATCCATCAACGAAGGACATGAGTTCAGAACCGGCTACCTTTTGGAGAATTTGCTCCATAGTTGGAAATGGGAAATTGTCTTTTTGACATGCCTTGTTTAGATTTCTTAAATCAATACAGATTCTAATATCGCCATTTTTCTTCCTAACAGGTACCATATTGGAAACCCAATTGGAATGCCTTATAGGAAAAATGATTTTGGCTTTCAGAAGTTTGTTGAGTTCTGTTTTGATTTGATCTTCAAGATTTGGATGAATCTTTCTCAATTTTTGTTGCACAGGTTTAACATCAGATAGCATTGGAATTGTGTGTTGAATTACAGAAATATCATAAGTCTTTAAATCTTCATAATTCCAAGCGAATACATTTTTGTATTTACTCAGAAGTTTAATGAAAGAAAATCATTCTTCTAGAGTTAAATTGAGACCTAGATTAACATTCTAGGGTTTAGAATCAGAGCCAAGATTGACTAATTCAAACTTCAAAGTTGAAATTTTAATTTTGGTATTAGTAACTTTCTTGAACTTGTCTTTAATATCATAAAGATCTTCTAGTTTAACAACAGATTTGGGAATCGGATTTTCATTATTTCTTGAAGTAATTTGCAGATCATGATCATATTCATCAATAATTTTTTCATCGTATGATTTCTCAGAAGTTAAGAAATTAAAAATATCTTGATCATGGTAGAATACTCTCCAGTTAGTGATATTATCTGGGACAAATGGGAAAAAAATTAACTCTACTAAAAATCTATCAGGACTGCAATCTTCAACAGGAAGGCTTTTAGATGCAACATTAGCTAACAAGTCAGCTGATGTGTTTTGATTCCTGGGAATAGAAGAAATATTAAATGCTATAAATTGAGTGGTAAGATCCTATACTAGGGTTTGATAGTGTTTAAGATGACCTAAAAGAAAATGGATGGTATTCCTTACTTGTCTTATGACAATTTCAGAATCTCCATATACTTTCAGGTATTTTACATCTAACCCTATGGCCTTATAAAGTCCTTGAATCCAAGCTTCATATTCAGCAGTATTATTAGTACACTCAAATTCTAATCTACATGATAGCATAGTATTCTCTCCATTCGGATCAATTAGGATGCATCCTGCTCCTGCTCCATCACTAGATTTTGATCCATCAAAATATAATGGCCAAAATAAATTCCTATCTATGGGTTTATCTACAAAAGAATCAGAAATATTTACAATTCATGAAGAATCTGATTGCGAAAAATTTTCAATTTGAGAAACAAAAGTATTTAGAGAGAATGGTGATTGTGGTGCTGTAAAATTTCCAAGAAAAGACTCGCAGAATAACCTCCAAGAATATTATTGTTGAAAGCTACAGGTTCATTCAGTTACTCATATTCAGTTACAGTGTGAGTCGTATGTTTCTCTCGTTCGACTTTGATTTGATTAGGTTTCCCTTTGTATGGAAGCCACATATGTGAATAATCGATTGAGATATAACCATTAAGTTTCGCAGACCAATCCCTGCTTAAGACTAACCCATAGAATTTTGGAATATCTGCAATTAAAATATCTATTCTTTGGACAATCCTAGGGTAAGAAGCTAGTCTAATGGTGACTGAATTGATTTCTTCAATAACTTGAACCTTGGAGCGATCCAATTGTACAATATGAACAACAGACTTCTGAGGTTCGATATTCAACTTAGCACAAACTGAAAAAGGCATTATATTGGAAGATGTTCCCGAATCAATCAAAAAATTATGCAAATTCTTATTGTATATTTCATAGGTTAGCAAAAATGGAGGTGTCTGGGAACCTTATCTTTCTCCAATAAGAACAGTTTCAGATGCATCTACTTTTTCTGGTGGCTTACCAGTCCCTCTTCTTTAGCTACTACACCACTCGGTAGAGGAGAAATGGGTGTAGCGTTTAATTCTTTTAATAACAGCTTTTGTTGATGTTTGAGTTTGCTGATTTCATATAATGAGATATTCGCTCTAGTATTTTTCATGTCAATAATATTATAATCTATCGGATCTGATACTACTAGAGTTTTGGATGATGATGTGGGAGGATTGGGAGCTGATGGCTGATTGTGAGTGGGTAATGAAGAAGTATTTTTTGCAGGAATTTTGTCTTTGGTACTTGGAGTTGTATTTTTCTTCTTCAGAACATTTTGAACAGGTTCCGATGTAGATTTTCTCCTAGTAATTACATGCATAGCTTCTTGTTCCATGTCACTATCTGAATTAGGGAGAATGAAATCCCACATTCCATTTATTTCAACTTCTTCTTCTCTTTCATCTTCTTCATCTGATATTAGAGGATTCTCTTCTTCTTCTTCATCTTCTGATTCTACATTGGGAGGTTTTGATTCACTTTGATTTCTCCTGAAATTTCTAAATGGTCTCTTTGTAGACGTTTCTGCTACCTGCTTCTTGATCTCAACCATCTCATTAGACATGGTTTTGAGGACCTTCTATAAACCTTCCATGTCATATGGATCTCTTGGTGTCTTTTTCTTGGAATCATCTTTAAAAGTGACTTTCTTTGATTTTCTTTCATCAACAGTGTTTTTCTTATCAAGAGCAATCATCCGCTTTTCCACTGAAATAGCTTCCTTCATATTTTCAGCTAAATTTGGCTTTGCAGCTCTATCTACGAAAATTGCTATATTTGAGGTTAAAGCGATAATGTACCATTCACTTCTAGCTTGTTCACTTGGTTTATATGTTGCATGGATTTTGTTCAAGAGTTTATTAAATCGTGAGTTAAAGTATTTAATGGGTTCCTTTGATTGAGTCTTTAAATTGGAGAGATCGTTAATTAAGGTAGCAACTAATCTATCATCTCCATATTTAGTTAAAAATTGTTCCTCAAACATATCCCAATCAGTGATAGAATCAGCAGGTAAGGAAAAGTACCAGGATCCCGTTTTTCCTTGTAAAGTATAGGGAAATAATCAGACTACAACATCTTCATGCTCCACTTGATTCAGATTTATAGCAAGCATGAAATTATTGATATGTTCTTCTGCTGATACACCACCATCTGGACTAAACTTTGGGAGCCATTTTTCAGGATGATCAGGTAGATCATGCAAAGGTGCAGCCATATTCACAGCTCCTGGTCTGGTCCATGGTCTTTGTGCTGGTTGTGCCATTCTTGTAACGATGATAGATGAACTAGAAGGGATAACTGGTATATTAGTAGTAACTGGTATATTAGTAGTAACTGTTGAAGTACCAGAAGAGACAATTAACGTTTGAGTAGATGTGGTTTGAGGAGATGAATATTGAGTAGATGTAGATGAGACTACTGTACTTTCTTGATTTGGAGCTTGGGAAATAGATGATTGAATATGCGATGAAGAACTGGTACCACTTTCTGTTTCCGATGGAGTTTTTCTTACTTTGACTCTACTAGGTATAGGAAATTATTTTGGGGAAATTCCAAGTTTTTCACTTTGTGATCTAGTAAGAGGTCTGGAGGAAACAAACCGCAAAGTGACACTACCTTCAGATAATTCCGATTCTTCTAATGATAATGAGAAACTTTGAAGTTTATGAGTCAAGGCCTCAACCTCAGGGGATTTAGGAGTTGGATTATCTGATTGTTCTGAAACTTTGGTAGTGGGTGTTTGAATAATTTCATCAATTTCTTCTATTGTGATTTGAGATGAGGAAGAAATTGAAGGTGATGAGGGTGATGTGCTCTTAGAATGGCTTTTGGATTTAGATTTATCTTCCATTCATATCTTATGGCCCTCCTTCTAGCACCAAAAATGTTGAAGCCTCGAAAATTGTTGCTTCAAACATTGGGGGATAACCACCCGGTCGGGACCTTAAGACAACTCCTTTTCCATTTGGAATGGTGGTTCCGACTGGATTTATAGGACCAGTTTCCTGATAATTTGAATGGGTTGGTAATGGAATTTTTGATGGAAGGGAAAATGGGACTAAATGTCTGAAATGAAAATACTAACTAATCTAATTGAAATACTGATAAAGAAATTCTAAAACTAACCCGGGTATCATATGTGAATACAACTTAAAATTGTTTCAATTGAACAATAACCATAAAAATGTATTATAGCTTAATTGAAATGTGCATCAAAAAATAAAGATAACTCTGTTTAAGAAATTAAACAGAGTTATAGTAGCATATTGTATTCATCATTGTATATCATTTACATATACTTATGAAAGATAAATATTTCTAATATACTCAAAAATGAAAGATATAAAGAAATATTATGAAACGAAGTACATATAAACAATAGAAAATTTAAAAGAGAATATCATAAAACAAAAGAAATTAACAGTGAATAGATAAAAATACCATATCCATCTTGAGACTTTCAAATGTAATCTGATACTCTAATCCAGCAATTCCAATGCAAAATCAACTCCAAGTTACAGAAATGCAACTCTTGAAAATAATTCCGCACAGAATCACCAGATGTGACCCTTTATAAAAGAATATAGGAGTAAATGGAGTACAGAAATGTAATCTCCAAGTCAAAAATATTACAAATTAAGGACCCTTTTCTAAATGCATGAAAGGGGTTTAAATAGGTACTTAACAAAACAAAATAACTAAAACTATTCCTACAATCTATCTAAAAATAAAAATATCTAAAACTGAAATGCGAGCTGTTAGTAGACTGGCTCATTGATCATCAGTGGATGTGCGAAGGTGGCAAATATTGAGAATATCTTGGACTTCTGTTGGCCGACTCATTTTTCAATGTAACTGCCCAGTGTATGTAGCATCAAAGAATTCAGGAATGATACATTGAATAGCATTCGAAAGGAATTTGATGGTCGTCTATTGACTGTGTGGCTTGATCAGATAAGACCACATATTATCCCATGAGATTCCTTGAAGTCTGCTAATTTGTTGATTCTTATTGGTTATATCTTCCTTCCACCTGGAATCAACTACTTTTACTTTAGGTAATTCGCCTGGGGTACAATATGAGATGAAATTGGTAGCATACAAGATGTCATTAATCAATTGTGTTGTATTATTCATTAACCTTTAGCCCCTTATATGGCTCTTTCTGATTTCATCAACTGTTGTTCCCATTCCATAAATAAAACTTCCTTGTGTCTTTCTTCAATTCTAGAAAGATTAGATTTTCTTCCCTGCTCTGTATCCTACAATGAAAGGAACTAGGAAATTTTATCATCAACATCCTCAATTTCTTGCCTAAGGGTGACTGATTTATCTATCAAATATGATGTTACTTCACACAAAGGCTCAATTTGTGTTAACTATAGACAAAATTCATTTAGCTATTGAGATAGAAGTTTGTTTATTTCAAGAGCTTTAGTTATGAATTGGTCTAACTTAGGATACTCCTTGAATTTGTCCAATTCTAATTGGAACATTTTTTCCTATTCAACCTTTGAATTTATCTCATTTTGTAAAATATTTTGTAGCTTTTCTACCTCTTGAGTCAACTGCTGTTGTTTTCCAAAGGCTTGTTCATCAATCCTTTTATTTTCAAGGCTAAGCTGCTCTTCTAGTTGTTTAGTTCTGAGTTCTGCATCTTGTACTTGTTGTTCCAACTAAATAATCTTTTGCTGATCACCTGCAACCTGTTCTTCAAAAATAGTAATTTGCATATCCTTTTGTTTTACTAGCTGTGAAACTTCAGAAGCTTTATCTATAGTGGTAGCACTATAGGCACCGGCATACTGTGACAATTTGGTGAGATCCTCAGATGGATCCACCTCAACATTTTTATAAACAATATTTAGAAGTTCCCCTTGTGATGCCAAAAGTGCATCTTGATCTGTTTTCCTCCTTTTCCTTTGTTTTCTTACTACAGCCCTATGTTTGGGAATGTAGAATATATCTAAAGGAGAGATTTCTTCTATCTTTAGCATAATTTCTCCAGTGGGGTTTTCAGGAATGATTTCCACATCCTGATCTTTGGTATTGTCAAATTGAGGAGTGTTTTGCAATCCTATATGCTAGGAAAATTGTTGATATTGATTTAGAAAATGAGGAGAAACAACCAGTTCAGTATCTACTTGTCCTCCAAGTTGAGAACCTTCATTATCATTATTGGGTGCCTGTTCAGTGTTTTTTTCTTTCTTTGCTTCCTTTCTCAATATGTATATGGGCATCAATACCCGTGTTCCTTTTTTCTATTTGAACTAAAGGCTTCTGTGTATCCTTCTTAGCAGCTGTTTCTGTTTTGGCAGTGTCAGCTTTGCTGCTGTCATCCTTTTTTCCTAGAACAGGATCAACTCCTATTACTTCTTTACCAGAAGTACTTCCTTCTTGTTTTGATCTTTTCTCCTGTATGGGAGCTCTCAACTGATCAAGAGGCACTTTAAGTAACCTATGGCTTCTAAAAAACAAAAACCTTTTCATGTCCTCGGGCTGCAACTTGGACTTGGCTGAATAAAAAACTTGGGATATATTATCCATGGAAACAAATAAATCATCAAAAATGTCTGGTTCGTGTTAGAACCAGGCAATCGAGACAGAAGTAGTAAAATCATACGCCACTTTTCTTAGGTCGTATTGTCTTCCAGGAATTGTTGAAAACTTAAGATCAGATATTTTACCAACTTCTTTCTCAACATGAGCGAAACTATTAAGAGTATAGTCACCACACTTGAAAGGGAAGGTAGGCCACATAAGCTTTGTATTGCTTTTCAAAACTCTAGACATTCCTTCCACTGTTAGTTGATAAGAAATATCTTGGGCTAACAGCTTATCTGGAACGTATAGGGGAAGGATATGCGGCTGAAAAATACTCCCAAAAATTCTGATATAAGTGAATTTTTCTTCCCTGAACCAATCTCCGATAGAAGACAAATCATTCTTGGCTTTATTGGAAAGTCTAGGAGGGAAGTGCCCAAAAATGGTTTGGTAAATTGGAATTAGAAAACCATGGTAGACTCTGTAAACATGAAGTTTGAAATTATCTTTCCACAAGAAATTGTGATACACATGAATAGGGATAGGTTCTTTCGAAGTCCATTTCCAACCTAGCATGGGAAACTCAGAATTGAAACAGAGGGCATCTAAAATATAAGCACAAAAATGGAAAGGGGTGGAATTCCCTGATTTCTTGTCTTTTCTGTACTCTAGAATTTGATTGGCTATCTTATCCGACAAAATGACAGCCCAATCCATAATTTCAGAACTGACAGCAGAATGAATTAACAGGACCATTTGAATACAAAATCTAGTAGAGTTATCGTTTCCAAACAACCTACACATCATCACTGCAGCATAACAATATGGAGGTGCGAGAGACTCGACAGAGTACATACCTAATGCCTCCTGCTTATGCTTATCAGGGTTACTCCTCCATTCTTTGATTGGCTCTGCCTGGTTTGGATGTTCCGCAGCATATTCCTTAAGGAAGTCTTTGTTGTAAATATTTTGTGGATTGGGAAGATGGTACATTGATTTAATATCCTCTGCCCTGAATGACCCGAACACTGATCCAGAAGCAGAAACAAAACTCCTATTTTGAATGGTCACATTTTCAATGACCCATCTAATAACATATTTGTAGGGAAAAATGTTTTCCCAGGCAGCTACTCGATGTAAAAATGAATTTTCCATTGCACTTAGTTGAGTTTCAAAATCAGATTCCGAATCTTCTTCATCAGGAACAGTTTCCTTAGGCACAACAACCCTAGGTTTCTCTTTTTCAATCAAATTTTATACATTCTCCCATGTCATCATTCCCAGTCCTTGACAGGATGTGTATGTGACTTGCTTGAGCTTTGTCGGTTTCTCCTTGGGCAGCATGGTTAATACAGGAGCTTTTGCAACAAAATCAGGTTTAGATTTTCTACTTCTCTTTGACATTTCAGTGTCGAGAAAATTCTCTCTGGTTCAGCGAATGAAAGAATTTAAACTTTTGTTCTGTAATTCAAATGAATGCCTTCAGCCGAAATAAAACATAATAATGAGAACAACTATCCAAAGATTGGTTTATTTAATTAACATCTAATCTCCTCGTATTTACAACATAAATGCTCTCCAAGGGGTCACATTCACGCATTGAAAAAAAAATAACCCATGATCTTTTTCCTGATTTTCAATTAATGTTGTCGTACAATCAGAGATCGGCACATCCTTGTAATAAATGTTAAAATTCACTTTTGATGGTTTTTGGTGCGATGAATAAATATAAAGGCGAAATAACAATTTCATTGCAAGTCTTCAATGGTGTGTAACATAATTCAACATAATTTATTGCCGATTTTCCGATTGCGACAATTGCATCGCAAATTGTTTTGAAAGGAAATGCAAAAATGCTTTCTACCGAATCCCGATCGCATCGGAGATTTTACAATGGAATGAACTGTTTAATACTATCTCCGAAAATGCGATTGCGATTGAGTGCGATCGCATCGGAATTTTAAAGGGAATGCGATGTTTTAACTCTCTTCCGAAACGCGATTGCGATAAATCACATTGCATCTTCATAAAATAGAAAAGTGCAATAATTAATAGTATTCCGAAATGCGATTGCGATTGAGCGCGATCGCATCAGAACTTCTCAAAGCAATAACAACTCTTTAAAATAACTTCTCAAAAATTTTCGATTGCGATTACTGTTTATATTAACATATTTCTAAGTATAAAGTTTTTCTAATATGTTTAAAATATGTTAAAAGGTCTTCTAATACATCGGATCGGAAAGTTTTTTTAAATTTTGTGTACTTTGTGAATAAAATGTGATATGCACCCTTTTATCTATGGATATTTTATTTTTATTTAGGAAAAAGATATATAAAAAAGGGGACCCATTTTTAAATGAGATTTATTTTAAAATTTAAAAATGTGGAGGGTTGTTGTACAGTACAACAACACCATAAATGGAAAGCGATAACATGGTCGGCTTGATCCTCACTAGTCTTCCCTTAAAATTTCGAAATATCTGATGGAATCTTGGTAGGAACCATAGGCCAACTCGGGCTGTATCAGATAATATCATTAGCCAACTTTGATATATCTGGAAAATTTAGGGTTTCCAGGAATGGTAAGCGTGGAGAACCCTGAGAATTCCATCCGCAATGGGAAGGGTTCCAAATATTTTGAAAATAATACCCTGGATTTGATGAGGCACCAGGTTAACAAGGAATGTTCGTAGAAGAAGTTGAACCATAAGGAAATCATTGTGGTCCAGAGAAACTCAGAGTAGGACCTCCTCCCACTACAGGGTTACCATATACAAGACTGTTCCCCCCAATAAAAGTATTAAAATAAGATGACACCCCTTGGTAAGGATTCCATGCATTAGCGAAAGGAGAGAAACCCTAAGAAGCACCTGCGGAGGAGAAAGACACATTCCCTTGTTTTCCATACATTAACTAATTCCTAGTTCGTAAACCATTAAAAGCAGGGTTCCAGCCTTCAAAAGAATTATAACTTTGACCTCCTAGAAAAGGATTAAAACCTTGACTTTGCGCGGACAAATGAAAATAACCTAAGGGTTAGAATGAGGAAAATGACCACTTTCGAAGGGAAAACCCTGAAAATAGGTTGATCCACTAGCCATAGAAGACATGGGTGTAGAGATAGTAGATGTAGTAGTAAAAGAAACTAAGGGAATTGCACTAGAAGGCATCCCAAATGAAAAGGGACCAGTATGGGAAGAAAAATCTTGGGTTCCCCCACTCGTAGATAGAATGGAGGTAGAGCCAAAAATTGCAATGCTAGGAGTGATGGTCGATATAGAAATGGTACCTCCTCCTTCTACAAAAAGAGGAGTATGCACACTCAAAGTACTCATAGTTCAATATGTGCTCCTAGCAGTGGCCATTGAAAGAAAAGAAGTAGAAATATGAGGGCTAGACGGTCTGTGAGATGGAGGCCCAACGTATAATAAAACATTCAAAAACTAGCAGGAAGAGGAGAGGAAGGTGTAATTTGAGGTTCAGGAATTTCTTCAACCTCAACTTGTTCTTCCGAAAAAAGGACCCTATAAAGGAGTGGAGTACTCCTCTCTAAATCACGACTAACACTAGGACTACCCTCGGAAATAATAGCCCGAAGCAGAGGATCACTCTCTGATGTGTTCATTGCTATTGATTGGAAATCACTAGTAGATCATGAATAAAATCTATGGTCATCAGTTCGTATCATCAGTCGGGCGGAATGATCTTTGGTCGGGTTTCGACAAATAAGAGAGGGGGTATCTCTCTTCTCTGCTTTCACTCGCCCTCGCACTTGACTCTATGGAGGAGAGCTTTCCCAGAAAACTTAACGTGGCTAGATTCACTCAATAATAAACTTCTAAGTTTGAAATTTTGAGTGGCCTTGGAGAGTTAATTCTCCACACACCTATTCCAAGGCCCTAATGACCTAGACTAGTTGATGTATATTAATGACAATTCGAAAATATTTTAGTTAATTTTAAATTATGCACTTGATTTTAAGGGTTGTTCTTTTAAGTCAGGGGTAAAAATGGAGATGCAACTTGTGATGTTTTGGATGCAAAGAGAAATCAATAGAAACCTGCTACATGAAAATGCAACTTTTTCTTCGATGAAAAGGGATTTCTACACAAGTTCTACGAACAACTAATGAAAGAAAGGAATTTTCTTTTCTTTTCAAAATACATGCTCACACACTCAAAATCTAACAAAAGACTAAACTTCTTAACCATTCAACTACACTAATACAAACTACCGATGTCGAATGCACTATTCTAGGACTACTCTAATCGAACAAGAAAATGAGTTTCTCAGTGGAGAGGTCTGAACACTTGACACAAAATTAAAGACAAGTCCAAAACAATAAATTCTCTCAACAGAAATTCCAAAAACAACTTGATACAAGAAGAGACAAATTCAATGAAGAAATTCTCTCAAAACCAAGCAATCTCACAAAACGACAAACTTCCCATTTGCTAAAAAACAATTGAAAACCATAAAACAAAACCAAAATAAAAGGCAAAGGGAAAAAAAAATGTTTTTTGAGTCTCTTTATTTTTAAGGAAGCAACAAAATCTCTTTGAGAAAGAAAAAAATACTCAAAACTCCAAATCAGCATGTTGAGAAAAAAGAGAGCTTAAATTCCTTAAGCCAACAATGTCACTTTCATGACAGGACTTAACAAATGGAACAGGATAACTAACTCAAACAAATGACTTGAACAATAGTATAAAACTTCAACAATCAAAGAAACTTAAAGAAAACCAAGAAGACAATTCAAGATTTGCCAGAAAAAACTCTTCTCAAGGAACCAAGAAAACCAAGAAATCCAACAAGAAAAAAGAAAAAATTGAAGCAATAACAAGGCTAAGCCTGAGAAAACCGACACAAACTCATTGTTCTGAAATGTTAGAATAGCCAAGAACCTCAGAAAGAAGTCCTGGTGCAAAACCCAAAACTGAAACTTCACAAAGCAAGGTAAACCATAGGTTGACTAGGTTTTCAATCAAGAAAGAGAGAAATTGATACACAACAGACAAAAAAACTTCCCAGAAACATCAAAGGTTTCACAATAGTGGCCAAGAATTGGAAAAAATACCTTACAAGATTCCAAAAATTAAATTTTCATTTAAAACTGACCATGCACAACTTGTCATTGAACAACCTATGTGCATACAAGACTGTGTACAAGGAACCCCACATATACGCGTATTTCTTTGGAACAAAATGCATATATACGTGACCGTGTACACTAAAAAATGTGTATAAAAATATTAATAATGAAAAAATAAAAAATCCAATCTTGATATAGAAGATCAAGAATTTTGCATGGATGGATAAATAACCAAAAATACTGGAAAAGTGATCAGATCAATCAGAGAACCCAAATCCAGAGAAAAATGACCCAAACTAGGAATTACATGGATGTAATCTGAAATGGAGTCACCAATTTTGTTACAAGATGAATTACCCTAGGGTTTCACAGCAAGAGGCATACAACAAGAAGAAGTAAGCAAACTAATGGTCCTATTGCTTAAACTAGTAAACTTGGGAGAAGTGAAATTATCCATATGTCCTACGTTTGAGGTCATTCCGGCAGGGTTCAAACCCTTTGCTTCTCCACATGTTTCAAAACCTGCCACTCATTCAAGAAAATCACATAGACTAGTAGTAATAGCATGCATGTTTTAGATGTCAGTGGTTAGATCATATAATCTTATTAAAAATAACATGAAATCAACAATAACAAGATCATTAACATGTATAAAAGCATTAAAGAACATGACATCAGGAATGGGACAGAGCTTCTTTATTGATACATGTAAAATATGTGGAGGAATACCACCTGATTCAGCCATGGCTCCAAGAGAAACTGTCCTATGGATCCATCCAGCCCAATCCTCAACAATCTTCTTCCATAAGGATACATAAAAATGTCACATAAAGGAGGTGAACATCTCAAAGAGGGAAACAAGGGTTTCCTCAACCTGGGAAGTGCAAGAGGCACAGGGATAATTAGACTTGATATGGGACTAACAGGATATAGTATTAATAAATATCTATCTCCTCCCTTTAGGACTTCCCATAAGGTGTATTTATACTTCCTCAAAATAGTTTTTTCAGCTGGGAAGCAGTTTTTCCACAACCTCCTGTAGGTAGCCTTTTGGTGTAACCCATAAACCCTGCCGAAAAAATAGGGAGTTTTATATTTTTTTCATATTTTAAATTATATACGCGGGTAGGTTATAAATGCACCCATGTCTGCACGCACTTTTGAGATGGCAGAGTCGCCTATGGAATTCAAAATATTGTTTTTTAGGTAAAGGAACAAGTCTGAATGGAAAGGGTTTCCCAAAGCCAATACATAGATCATCAAGTATACAGAGGTGATAAACAATGTTATAACATATACCCAAAATAAAAATTTGGTGGGTTTTGCGTAGAATTATTTCTCCCCCAACCGTTTGAACACCCTGTCAACATGTTGAACATGATCTTTACAAGACTTGTTGTAGGTTAGTATATCATCAGAAAATACTAACAAAAAATTACTAAGGATGTGTTTGAAAATGGAATTAATCAAACCATGAAATGTGGAAGGTGAATTAGTAATGAAAAAAAGCATGACCAAAAATTCATAATGACATTCATGAGTTCTAAATTTTGTTTTTGGAATTTCTTCTATTTTCATTCTAATTTAATGATACCCTAAACAAAGATATAGCTTGGTGAAGTAAATTTCTCCATGTAGTTCATACAACAATTAATCAATGAAAGGAATGGGAATTTTATCATTAATAGTGACTTTTTTTGTCTCTTTATAACCCATACACATATTCCATGATCCATCCTTGTTGTGCACCAATACTAATGGAGAAGAGAAACAACTTTGGCTAGGTTGAATATACATGCCTCTAACATTTCTCCAACAATACGTTCAATTTTTCTCTTCTAGGCATATCGATATCTATGAGGGACTATGTTTGGAGGAACACTTCCTAGAATCAAGTGAATAACATGATCATGATCGTGAATAGGTGGGATACCTTTCAAAGTCTCAATGTAACAACCCAACCCATATTTACCCACTTTTACAAGCTCTCCGGGGTTAACATGAGTTGAGACTTACTTTTCATGACCCAAAAACTAGGTTTCCATTATGGAAGTCATACATACAATATTTAAACTTTACCAATAACTTTGAGGGACACCTGATCCCCTAGATGTCAGACAACACCCACGGGTGATTATTCCCTGAGCTAGAACGTGCTTTTTTCTTGACCTTATTGTAGCCCACCCCTCCCACATTTACCTAATTTCACTGGCATGTTGTGGTAACCATGAGATGAAGAGCTACTATGACCTGACCCAACCTCCTGGGTCCCATTAAGGAAGTGGGGCCGACTACTAAAGACAAATTGACATCTCATAACATCCTATAGGGGAACAAGACACTTAGAGGATGAGAAACCATCCCATGTGGAAAAACCCTAAGTAGGAAACCTCATTTTTCGTGGGCCCTAAACCACACCCACAACAAGTTTTCCATGCATTAGGAAGCCTCCAACCACATGAAAAAGATTACATCCATGCAGTTGCAACCTAATGTTTCCAGTTCGGAGCATTTAGTCCCGAGATCTGAGCCTAAATCCCAAATCAGCCTCCAGATCACTTTCCAAAACTTCTTGAGATTTTACATAATAATAATTAACTCAATAAAAAGGATAAAAATACAAAATTTAATCACAAACATGACCTAAATAGGCATAACCATGACATTCATTTCGTCAAACATATTGAGAACATGTAATCTACAAGGTATGAATGCATATCTTAAGCTAGGGGTCTGATACTTATCTGAGAATCATCTAGAAGGTCTAATTCCCTCTCATAATAGCTGCAAAAACATTTGTAAGCTGATGCATTCAGTGATCAACTAATCAAAAATGTCAAAATCCATAGTTAGAACATGTTAGGAAACCTTTCTTATAACAAACATATAACCAGAATAATAACCTTGATAGAAAAACCATCAAAGATACATAATAATAATTACAAGTAATCATGAAATACGATTGGAAAATATATCTTATAAACATATGAAAAATCCAACCAAGTCAGGGAATTCCACATACCACCCAATCATAGATTGGGCTAAAACAAATCTTTCTTTCAGCCAATCACCCCCGTGCCATATTCCAAGCATGAATGTGGGACTAAAAAAAAAACAACCAGGGCTTCATGGAGATTAAACCACCTCCACAAGCATGCTCCTGCAATCCTGCCAAAATTGGTCAAGAGATCACATAACAAAACCAATACATGAACAACAAGGGATTTCTGGAGACTAAACCACCACCACCCTTAGGATTTAATGCAATCCAGCAAAAGCTGGTCAAGCTATTACTAGGCCCAAAAAAATCTTGGATTCCTTATCATTTCTTCGCTAATACCTTGAGGAATGTGCTTGTCTCCACTCTCGTGATTTACCACAATCCTGCCAAAACCAGTCAAGGGATTCATAGTCCCTATGGGAATTTTCGTGAGACCACCTCACCTGGTTCCAAAAACGACAATCCAAAGCTAAACTAAATAAAAGATCCCCATCACACCACCGTTATCTGGAAATGGCAAGGCAAGGTTGAAACCACTATCGCAACTAAACAAATGCATGCCAATGATAGAAAGAGAACCAAATACAAACATGTATGTATCATGCATTCAGAAGTGAGCTAGGAAATCACATATGCAACCTGTTAAATATAATTTTTCTTTTTGAAGGTATCTCATCCAAATTTTCATTGCATTTCCTTTCCTCCTTGTCCTTCCTTTGCTTCCCTTTCTCCAATTCTAGAGTGATTAGAATTATCTAAGTGTGCAAGAGTATGAGAGAATAGATAGATCTCCCAAATTGAACTGATAAAATTATATGAACTATTACCCAAAATCCTTTTTATGGTTGAGGCCTCTATTTTCTTCAATTTCCTCCTCATGCAAACATGCCACATTTCATCTCCCTTTTAACCTATTTTCCTTTATTTTCATAAATAAAATATCAATTAATGCCTCTTTTCGTTTTCAATTCATTGTCTAATGACTTTACTGATTTCCTTAACAATAATAACTCAAAGTGAACACCCACTAGGATGTTTTTCCAAACATTCAGCTTGGAATATGTGTCCCATGAACTTGGTCTTATTTTTCCTTTATTAAATTTATTACATCAACTTTTAACCCATGGTTGTTACAAACCCATCCCCATTAGGGGAACACCGTCCTTAGTGATCTATGACACATATGCCCATCAAACCATTGAAAAGAAAACATACTGCATATGGAGCCTTATAGCACATCTTATTGAAATATTTAAAATGACCATTCCTAAAAACATAAAAAACATACCATTTACTGGAGCTTTATAACATAACTGATTACGGGATTTACAATAACAACCACATATACTTATGCACATTTTCTTCAACCAGAAACTAAAAGAGCCCCATCACACCATTGTTCAAGTTAAACACACTCATGGTACACACACATGGGGAAAGAGTAAACACATATAAATAGAAAGATAAGCGTGATTTCTATTATTATTCACCATAGATGTACATTTATATTACATTGGTGTGACCCTTGGATTACCGTTCCAAGTGGTCTCTTGGACTCCATTTGTCCATTTGCCTTCCACACCCGCCTGTTGAGGATTAGGTGTCCAACATTCCCCCCCTTAATCCGAAAGGGTATGTGTGAGTCCAAGAAGAGAGTTTTAATACAAATCTGCAAAGTATGCATGGCATCACTTAGGCTGAATCATCTCTCTGAAATGTTGGCATAAAGAGGTGCTTTAAGGATGACCACCAACACTATAATGCACTGCAGTTCCCGAAAATCTTCCAAATCTCGCAAGAAGCTGAGGGCTTCTGCTAGAAGAAGTGTCCCTCATATTTGAAGAGGGAGACCTTCAACCTAGAAGAAGGGAGGTATACAACCTGTGATGGTTTAAGGATGACCACCAAAACTGGAATGCTTAATGTATTTCCCATAACTCTACCAAAGCTGGCGAGAAGCTGAAGTCTTCTGCTAGAGGAAGTGTCCCAAATTATTTGAACTGGAAGAATATCAACCTTGCAGGGATGGTTTAAGGTTGTCCATCAACCAAAGGCATGTTCATGGGCATCAGTTTATCTGGATACAACTCTGAATCTGGAATGACAAGTTGTGGCTTAGGCTCGCTTGAGGTGTTGTGTCTTTGGCTACAACTCTGAATCTGGAATGACAGGTTGTGGCTCAAGCTCGATTGATGTGGCTTCGAAGCTTGTAGATAACCACTGTTTTCCCTCCTGTTAGGTACAAGGTGACATGATGGAAAAAACTCAACTACAAGTTTTCTTAATATTTTAGAACAAGTTCTGACATGTGAATTAAACATCTTCTTGGTTGTTGATGCCCATTGCCAAGAAGCGATCCATCTAAGACGAATCTTTGTTCTTGCAGGAGGATTTTTTTTGAAGCATTTGTGTGAAGAATGGGTGTGCCAACTACAGTTATTGCATGGGTGAAGATCGAAACAGTGATCTTTCATATGGCTAACTCGATCAAAGTGTT
The DNA here is from genome assembly GCA_034641835.2 of Pinus albicaulis. NCBI lineage: Eukaryota > Viridiplantae > Streptophyta > Pinopsida > Pinales > Pinaceae > Pinus > Pinus albicaulis. The sequence goes on along the minus strand of CM076580.1, from coordinate 1,416,708,797 downwards.
GGAATTTTACAATCTGTTGTTGCTGCTTTGGAAGAGGAGCAAGATTTGGAACAACTGAATGTGAAATTTCATAAAGAAACCCGACACTCTAAAATTTTATGGGCTTGGAGTAGTCCAGAATATGAAAGGAAAACTCTTTGTCATATCCAAGACCTATTCTATGCTTTTTGTGGAGAATCTCTTCCAATGGTCTAATGATGGGCTTGGGAAGCTGTAATATTCCAAAAATTTAGCCTTCAGCTAAATGGAGTATTATAGTTTGTTTTATCGCTAGGTAGGTGAATAAGTGGGTGGAGAGGCCCATAAGTCTCCTTAGAAGCAATAAAAACACTTCAAGTGTGAAAGGAGACATTTTTCAGCAAATAAATAAAGCACCTCCAAGTGTGAACAGGTTTGGATCATGTTGATTCAGTCAACATTGACCAAGTCAATAGCGCTATTATGGAGGAGTGGAGATTAAATGAAGAATAAAACAGTTTTGGAGGGAGATGGATATCATGAATGAAATGACCTAATTGAGTGGGTCCAAGGGTAAGCAAGCTCATATTCTATTTAAGGAAGAGGATGGCAGCCATATGAGCTCATGTTTTTGGATTATTATTTTGATACTGGTCTACTTAGACTTGCATTCCTTTGTTGTGTAGCAAGGTTGTTGTGTTGTTTAGCACCGGGTGTTCCTGAGCGGGAATCCCACCTTTTCCTTAAGAGGCCTCTTGGAAGAGTATTTTATTCATTTCCACATTCAGGTTTCTAGGCCAAGCTACAACTTTCTTCATCAGCGCAGTTTCTGCAGGTTATTGTGCTGCGTTGCAGGGTGGAGCAGTGGAGGATTACATCGGGTGTCTTCAGAGCTAGGTTTTCAGTGGAGGAAGGTTTCCATCCATTAGGAGGCCTCTAAAGAAGCCCCTTGGGGCTTATTTCACACATTTGGCATCAGGCCAAGCAGTATTCATCCCCTACAGTGCAGTTTCAGTCTTGATCTGCGTTATTTTAGGGAGGAGTTGCAGGGGTAGTTGCAGTGATTGTTTTGGGAGGAGATTTCTTCAATGGAGGAGCAACTCTTTCATCCGAAGGTTATGTTGGATAAGGGTTGTAGATTTATACATCAACTTCAAACAAATCCTCTCATTTCTATTGTTGCAGCATATCTTCAGCCCTAGGGCTACAGCTTACATTGGCACATTGTGTGCATTTTCCGGAAACCCTCTTGGGTTGTCTTGGAACACTGATCTAGTGCCCAGATCTGGATGTTTAGATTCAATTGGGGCCTATATCAATATTTTTGCATCATTGTATCATATCCAGTTTTATTTATGCATAATATAACTACGCTGTAGCATCTTTCTGGCATTTTTTGTTGCAGCAACATCTCATTTTTTAGAGTGTTTAGTGTGATCACATTCTATGTTTAGTGCCTCATTGGTTTGCACTTATTTGTTGCATCTATGATCAATAACATCGTTTTATATTGGTCTCATGATTTTATATGTAAAATACTTGCTGCTTCTTTCATTTTATGAGTTATATTGCTTCTATTTCCAATTTAGAATATTATAATGGTATCGGAGCATAATCTTGGCTCAGCCTGTGCATTCAGCCAATATATCACCATGAGGAGAAGCTCTTCACCAGAAGAGTAGATGTACAAAAAATAGAAAAAGAAGACTCCATTATTTGGAGGAAGGAAGGAAGAGAGGCTCTCAAAACTTCTCTTTCAAACCATGTAGAATATCAAGGGAGATCTCAAGAAGATGAGAAGAGAGAGAATCTCCAAAGGAGCTTGGATCTAAAGCCAACTCTAGATTTTCACATGATGTGTGTGAGCATGCAGTTACAGACTATGATTCATAGCACAAACATATACCCAGATCTGCTATGAGGGAGATGGGAGAAGAAGAAATGCCTAGGAGGAAAGCTCTTAGTGATTATCTGCAAGAATATGAGTCTCAAACTGAGAAGTTTAGAGATCATATCACCTTCCAAGAATTTTTCAAGATCAAGGTGGAGAGGAGAAAGCAGCATGACATGAGGATATTTTTTCTATCTAATTTTGATGGATCACCAACATGTTCAACTAGAGCTTGGGTGGAGGAGCTACACACCTATTTGCAGTAGCACCAAGTTTCTGAAGATGAAGCCATCAAAGTTGCAGTGCTGCATTTTGAAGGTAAGGCCTATGCTTGGTGGATATTTGAGTACTTTTTATTAAACAATGTAAATACTTCTTCTTATGAAAAGTTCACTAAAAATTAGTGGAGAGGTTTGATGGAAAAAATTCTGAAGCACTCTTGGTGGAACCAACCAAACCAAAACAAAAAAAACTTGTGCATGGGTTGAAAGGACCAATAAACTCAAATCCACTTTAGAAAACTGTTGGAGAAGCTCACATCTTGCAGAATACTTTTCTAGAGGCAAGAACTCTGTTCCATATTCTTGAACAAGAGGGCATGAAGATCCCTTTTTTAAAAGAGGATCGTCTTATTGAGAAGGTGACTCCAATTCATATTAAATAAGAAGAGAAGGATGGGGTCAACAATGTTGTCATACTAGAGCACATCTAACACCTCATGTAGAGGTAGATGGAGCACTTGCTCCAATAAGAGGGATTCTTGTATCACTGCAAGGAATTCCCCAAGATCTCATATATGGAGGTCAAGGCACAATCAATGAACAACATGATTGTGAAACATTGCATATGGGAGGAGAAGGTAGGAAGGAAGGTCAACATCACTTGATGAGGATCACACACACCTATCTATTCCAGAGAGTTAATGCAAAGAAGAGGCAGGCTGATTTTCATTGTGATTTAAGGGGCAAGGTTATCCATCCATAAGTGCAGTCTACTCTTGACATTGATGTCTCATTACATGGAGGCATTCCACCAGGAAGACCACCAGATCAGGAGATGATAAGGAATGATTCACATTGGATAGCACCACTCTTAGATCCCAGAGGGGTAGATAATTTGGAGGGGTCTATTACAACATAGAAATTTTGGGATAGATTCAAGGAGGAGGGATACATTCTCCCATTTTCAGCATCACCCACTCTCACTACACATATTGCGCTGACAGAATTTGTTGCAGTGACGGAGGATGGTACCTTCATGATGCAAGGGAACTACTCCATTAATTTGGAGAAAGAGAGGGTAATTCCTTTGAGGAAGGAATCCTCCATACTTCAAAGTATATGGAGGCCACTCGTACTGACATTGGCCAAGATGAGGAGGTCCTTTTTGGATTGTAGCTTCTCATGGGAGGCCCACTTACAAAGGGCCCCACTGTTATTCGAGCATGAGCAGCTGCATGATGGGCATGGAAAAAATTTTGAGGATGAATTTGGCATGAGTGATGTCAAAGGAGAATATAGCACCATGTGGGGAGCTTCACATTTTAGATCTTCAGCGATGTCCCTTGGGAGGATTGATCCATATTGGAGATATCAACTATTGGTAGAGTACTCCAAGGATCTTGGTGCTTGCATGATTCTTGATGACCCGAATGGAGATGATATATATCTGGTGGTTGATAAGGTCATTTATTCCTATGGTAGAGTCTTCTTGACTAGAGTTTTTGAGTTCAAGGGGAAGCTACTACATGCAGCAGATGTGGAATTTCTTTCCATGCACTTTGATTCATTTCATTCTTTGATGGAGGAGTTCACTTGGGAGGGCATACAACATGATATATTTCAGCATATGGAGAGATGCATAGCCTAGATGCTGATGGAGAGGTTGGCATAGCCACTTCTTTACTCATTGAGAGTGAGGGAGAACTTTCAGATGAGCCATTTCAGCTCAGTGACCAAAGTACATAGTAGAGAAGGTACATTTTTGCATTGTGATTTGTACTTATTTACTTTATATGAGAAGAATGTTGTATTAAGGAGGGTCATTCCTTCTTATGCATTATATTATGATATATTTTAGGCCAAATGTAGTATCGATATTGGCTATCCTATTGGTGGTTTTTGGGGGAAGCCACATGATTCTTGGTGTGCACCATTGACACCACATTTTACCTTCATGATCCTATCTTATAGGATGATTGTGGCAGCAAACAAGTGGCTGGAAAATAACCTTTTTGGCTTTTATTTGAGGCAGGCAAGGGATGCACTACGCTGGTTCCATGAGTGGAACTATGATCCACTTTCCGGTTGTCATATGGAAACCTATTTTCATTGGTTTTTTCTTCCATATATTGATGATGTTTCTATGTTCATGGGAAGCTTTGTTTGGAGAGTGGGACAAGAGTTGGAGGTGCCCATTCAGGGTATGATTCTCCCTACTTTACATGTTGAATGTTTTAGGAGAAACAATGGGCAAACCATGATTTCCATACTACTCTTTTCTTCATGTGGGAGGAACCATTTGGAGAACTTGAGTTTTTGTAGGAGGCACTTCATGGCTGAATTGTTTGGTGGGGTAAATTGGGCCATTCTTGGAGGCCATGTCATTTTATCCCAAGATGAGTAGCAGCCCCATACATACCATAAATGGAGAGAGAAACAACTTATGTGGAATAATATAATCTCTCCATGCAACCCCAATACATTGCATAAACCTAGGGTTGAGGATCCTTTTGATGAGCTACCTAGAATGGCTCATTTCATTTGGATGATAGCATTGGTATGGGATTCTCTCATTGGGAATGAGGTTCCCCATGTTTTTCATCACTCCTACCTTGAGGAGGCCATTGGACAGCAAGAATTTTTCCACTTATACCTTCCACTTTTTCATGATGTGAGCCATTTGGTTTTGCATACTTGGGAGGAAACATTGGAGGGAAAATTTATTGCAGATTATTTTGAGTAGTGATGGGGACTATTGATGAGGAGGCCACAAGAGGAGGAGGGGAGGAATTTTTCTCTCATTATACAGTTTCTTGAGGACAAGAAAAAATTTGGAGGGGAGGACTGTAATATTCCAAAAATTTAGCCTTTAGCTAAATGGAATATTATAGTTTGTTTTTTCACTAGGTAGGTGAATAAGTAGGTGGAGAGGCCCATAAGTCTCCTTAGCAGCAATAAAAAAAATTCAAGTATGAAAGGAGGCCTTTTTCAGTAGCTAAATAAAGCACCTCCAAGTTTCAACAAGGTTGGATCATGTTGATTCAGTCAACATTGACCAAATCAACAGTGTTGTTATGGAGGAGTGGAGATTAAATGAAGAATAACGCAGTTTTGGAGGGAGATGGATATCATGAAGGAAATGACCTAATTGAGTGGGGCCAAGGGAAAGAAAGCTCATATTATATTTAAGGAAGAGTATGGAAGCCATATGAGCTCATTTTTTTGGATTATCATTTTGATATTGGTCTGCTTAGACTTGAATTCCTTTTCTCTTTAGCAGGGTTGTTGTGTTGTTTAGCACTGGGTGTTCTCGAGTGGGAATCCCACTGATTTCCTTGAGAGGCCTCTTGGAAGAGTATTGTATTCATTTCCACATTCAGGTTTCCATGCCAAGCTACATCTTTCTTCATCACCACAGTTTCTGCAGTTTATTATGCTGTGTTGCAGTGTGCAGCAGTGGAGGATTACATCGGGTGTCTTCAGAGCTAGTTTTTTAGTGGAAGAAGGTTTCCACCCATTGGGAGGCCTGTAAAGAATCCCCTTGGGGCTTATTTCACACATTTTGCATCAAGCCAAGTATTATTCATCCCATATATTACAGTTTCATTCTTGATCTATGTTATTTTAGGGAGGAGTTGCAGGGGTAGTTGTAGTGATTGTTTTGGGAGGAGATTTCTTCAGTGGAGGAGCCACTCTTTCATCCGGAGGGTCTATTGGAGAAGGGTTGTAGATATATACATCATATTTAGCCACATATTCTCATTTATATTGTTGCAGAATATCTTCAGCCCTAGGGCTGCAACTTACATTGGCACATTGTGTGCATTTTCCGGAAACCCTCTTGGGTTGTCTTGGAAAGCTGATCTAGTGCCCGGATCTGTATGATTAGATTAAATTGGGGCCTATATCAGTATTTTTACATCATTGTATCATCTCCAGTTGTATTTATGCATAATATAAATACACTGTAGTAGCTCTCCGGCGTTTTTTGTTGCAGCAACATCTCATTTTTTAGAGTGTTTATGTATTGGAGGCTTGTGTGATCACATTCTATGTTTAGTGCCTCATTTTTTTGCACTTATTTGTTGCATCTATGATCAATAACATGGATTTCTATTGGTCTCATGATTTTATGTGTAAAATACTTGCTGATACTTTCATTTTACGAGCTATATTGTTGTTATTTCCAATTTGGAATATTACAGAAGCGAAATGTGAACATCTGCATCTGCATAAAAATCTGCTTTTGAACTAGGCACTGAATGTGAATCGACTACAACATTATTGACTTGCTGCTTATAGGAGTCTATTTCAATGTTCTAAAGAGAAACAAGTTCAGAATGATGAATCTTCTATTGAAGCTCATCTTGCTAAAGCTGTGATTCAAGCTCCAAAAATTCTATTTTTTCTTGTGTATTATGCAAACAAGTTTCAATATCATAGAGATTTTTCTTGTTGATTTCTACCATCTCATCAATAGTGGAATGAATTAAGGTATTCAATTACTTTAATTCATCATCAATTTGACCCATTTTTAATAACAATGCACTTGTAGGTATCTCACACAATTCTAAATGACTGCAAATTTAAAGAATATAAATAGTCCCTAATGCTTATGAACAATGTGCACCAATATCATTCATTAAATCCTGGGGTTCCATCATTAGTGATAGGAGTAACAATATCACTTTGAAATACTATGGATGAGACTTGAATTCTCATATATATAGATGCTTTGACTATGGTACGAATAAATATTCTCTGAACTTGGCACTTTCTTGAAAGAAAACAATATTCTCTCAATACTCATATAAATGCAACAATCATTGGAGATCCAAGCCTTCATGCAACTTCTAGCTACTTGTATTGGACCAGCGACTTCGGAGGAGAAATACTCATATCAAATCGAGATGAAAAACTAGAAGAACTATCAAAATGATGTAGGGAAACGACAAAATTTGCAATAAAAGAGGCCCGAGGCTCTGGAGATGAGACTTCAAGGCCATGTGGAGGCAGCGCCAATATAGTGCATATATACTCCAAAAATAAATGCTCAGACAATGTTCAATTCAAAGCTATGTATGGATCACCAAGGAATAATGCATGGAGATGCTCAAACTATTTAAAACATTTCTCAAAACATGTATCTGCAAAGAGCCGTTATACTAGTGTTGGGGATTTCAGACGAAGGAAACACAAATCAGCACATATATATACCACCTCGCATCATGGCAGAGTCAAAATTTACTGTTAATTTAGATGGACTCTTCAAATTGTAACTTCTCCCTCCAAAAATATTCATGGAAATGATGGATTGAAATAATATTGCAAATGATTACCACGAAGTTTGCAAACAATGTATGGAGAAGCTAAATCTTGTAGTGCGCTCTGACAATTTTTCTTCTGAGGGGCGTAATTCTGCATACAAGAAAACCCTTCAATGGACTGTTAAGTGAAGTGAATGCTGAAGCCGGAGAGAAAATGCTGAAGCCGGTCAAGTCTCAGTGCAACGCTTTTCCCATGTTGCTAGCCTCCTCCCTACGCAACATATTTCACACAGTCGGCCCTCCTCCCACGGCCATAAATCCTCCGGAATATGGCACCAACCATATGGTGTGTCGAGGGACCAGAATACGGTGAAGCCAATGGAGAGGGGTGTCAACCACTATAATGAGAAGTGATTATCGGAGGCTCTGCAAAATTGGAAAGAGAGAGAAAATGAGCAGTTGTCTTGAACCAAGCGAATGTCAATTTTCACGGGACAATCGTATTCATGTCTAGGAGAAATAAGGTTAGAGAGGGATTCGAGGCAACATAAGCGATGAGTCGACTGTGATATAGAAAGGAAGGAATCGACAGGGATTCATGTATTTCATGGATGACGTTAGTGACACTGCAAGGTAAGTGAAAACGATACTTGCATCATCGTCAACATCATGGAAATGAAATATCCTATCATGCGGCCGCATTTGCCACCATCAGAGCCATATGTATACCTCATCGACTAGAATCTAAAATCTACATTCCTTTTCATTCAAGACGCTCTTGGTTTTTTTTTTTTTTTTTACAGAGATCTCACAGTTCGATATTCCACGAGAAGATCAATGGCATTCACCTACGGTTTGTAGATACCTATCCATTCAATGTTATCTTCTAAATCCCATAACCTGAGACTGACAATTTGATCGGATATAAATTTTGTAAAAGAAGAACAATGGAATATGGAGCATGATATGTCAAGCAATATGGATCTTTACATGTCAAGAGAGATTCAAAGCTTTGGTTGATGAGAGAACAGTGTATCATGCAAATGTGGGTGTATCATCGAATGTGTGCAGTGGTGTCTACAAATCTAGGTGTAGTGCCAAGAAGCACAGTGGGGAGTTACCGACCAAAAATGCCAAGTACCACTACTTCCTTCTGTTTTGAACACCATTTTTCTATCCATAAGCCTTCAGTTGCTTTCCTACTGCACTTAAAACCCTGCCTCCTTTCCTAGCCCTCTGCTTATTAGATGAAGGAGGCCTTTATCACAGTCTTTCAACCCTATGCTCATGTATGGAGGAGGTTTTCTCATTCTTTGAACCCTCTTCTCATCTATGGAGGAGGTTTTCTTAGTCTTTCAACCCTCTGCTCATCTATGGAGGAGGTTTTCTCAGTGATGCCATTTCATCAGTTTTCAAACAGTGTTATCTTTCCTTTCACTGCCTATTCATACTTAAGCAAATGAAAATGAAAAAATGACAATATTCCATGAAGGGCATCTCTCTGAAACATGTAATTCTGCTTTCAAATACCTTTGTGCATCTTTAGACAATCAGAGGTAGCCTGGTCAGTATCTGTAGAGCATTTCTTGTCATTTATAATTCACTAACCTTTGACTGTGTTTGCAGGAGCTTAATGAAATAACTTTCTATCCAGTATTTGCATCCCAGGCTCAAAACCACATGAGAAGCAGTTGTCTTCTCATGTTGAATTTAATAATGTCTTCTGGAACACTAGTATACTTCTGCTCTTTGAAAGAGACATTGAAACACTATAAGTCTACCTAAAATCAATTTAACATGTGGCATATGTATTGCTGAGACATCAAGGCTTGTTAGTGGCATGACCTAAGGGTATAATCAAGATTTATTTGCAGAAATAGGAAGGTTATCTAGGACTGGTTCATATTAGACAAAGGTTCTTTGGCTTTAGGATAGTTTTCCAAGGGAGAAATGCCTAAAGCACCACTACCTAACTTAGGGGAGACTTCTTGGACAGATTTGGATTATTCTCTTTGGAGTTGATTGGCAAGCTAGTATGGCTGAGGCTAGATAGGGCTTGACAATGAGGTTTTATCTCGTCATGGGCTGATTGAAAAGGTTAGGAGGGAAAAAATGTTAATGGGTGTTTTCCAGCTAGAAAATTTGACAAATTTTGAGATCAGCTTCTAGAAAAATTGACTTTAACAAATAGTCATCATCAACAGGTGAAAAATATTGATGACTAATAGTGGCTCCATTTGGGGAGGGCAACTCCTTTTTAGGAGGTGTTCAGAATTTCAGATCTCGGTTCTTTGAAGACCAATGCCTTTATCCATTAGCGCAAATTTTTTTCTTCCTTGATGCTATTTTTGAAAATTGACAGCATGATTAGCATCAATGATATTTCTACCTACCCCACTATATTTCCTAACATTTTTTCTTCTTTTGGGTGCATTTGGACTAGCAACCCTTTGACATAGTATTTTTGAAAAATGACACTATCTAGTTCTACACTTATATCCGCCGGGAGTTCAAATTAAGCTGATGAAATCCTTTGTTTCTCTACCTATGCTAGATCGACTGCCAAGGTTAAGTTGTTTGACAGGATTTTATTCTCTAATATAAAACATGAAATTGAAAAATGACCAAATCAGGATTAGATAGTCTGATTTTTCATGTACTTGTGGCATGAAAGACAAGCTGCACACAAATATTATTTTGCATAAAATGAAAATCTAGAAAAAAAAGGCTAGGATACACAATTTGTTTTTCATCCCTACTTTCCTCTTTGGTTCTGTTTTGAGCATGTGGAACCAGTATATTTTCCTAATCTACTCTCTTTGATAAGTTAAGCTTACACAATGTTGACCATATTTTCCACTCACTAACTTATCAGCAAATAAATTTAAAACATGTTAAGTTATGATTAGGCTAGATAACTGAACAAGACATTTGAGCACTAGTAACGGCATTTAGACTTGCACGCTTTCCGAATGACTATTTTTTGAACACGGGACCTTCTTTCTATTTTTCTATTGTTTTTTGAATTTTCTGTTTTTGATTTATTTTTCAAAAAATGGTATATACAATGATTGAAAAAATTTTGACTCAAAAATCTTGGAAATGGCTAAACTTAAGCATCTTATCCTCATAAGGATCTCCTACCACTCTTGGTCCACTCAGCTCTTGAAAAGAAAAATTTGGAAAATTTTCTCTTTCAAGTATGACATAAGGATTCATGCATGAATCTTTGAACAACCCCGTATCCTCCCGCTGTACCTCTTTATACCTCTGTTTTCCACTCCCTCTTTTGCTGTACATCTTTTTCAAATAGTGCAGATATTCTTTGTCATTTTTGAAGTATATGATGACATCATCAAGGTATGCCAGAATGCAGAAATTCAAAACTAGAAACATGGATTTTAGGAGCATATTTTTGATATCCGGTGGTTTTGCAATTCTGGGTTTGAAAATGGAACTACTTCCAACATACTTAAAAAAATATTTGAGTTGTCTACTTTGCAAAGGAATTATTTGGCTATAACCTGAAACATCATCTTGCAAAGACATATTATTAAAATCACTTATCATTGGTATATCATGGTCTTGGGTAGGAAGGATAAAATTTCTGTCACAAGGGTGTGTATTAGTGTTTCTAAAATCAAAATAGATCCTATGACCAACTATTTTATCTTTGACTATTACTGTTTGGTTCATATTTTTGTATTTTCTTTTGTCAGATGGCAGTGGCATAGTGTTTCTCACTGTTTTCTCTATATGAAGTAGTATTTTGAACAAGATTGCAAATTCTAGCAGTTCTAAGTCTTTGGTGGAGTGAAAGAATGTTAGCCAGTTCAAGTAACTCAGGTATATTTGGACTGTAGTCATCATATCCTCTCATAAGAAGTTTATCAGGCATTTTTTCTGGATTTTGAGTTGTTATGGCTACAGTCAAGGTTTCATTTGAAATGGTAGAGTTATGTGATGGAAAATCCTTAAGGTATAGTAAGAAAATTAAGCCTCCCTACCCTTGAGTTCCAAAGAGGTATAGTAAGAACATTAAGCTTCCCTACCCCTAACTTCCAAAGAAGTTTGTGATATGTAAGTCTTCTAATGCCTCTGTTCTGAAAAAGTTTCCTGATGTTACTGCTGATGTTGGGCTAAGGTTTGAGCAATTTGTTTGATGGTACATAATGGTTCATGCTTCTTGCTCTATCCCTGTTTCAAAAGGAACAAACTTACTTTCCTCAAGACACAGCTGCTCATGGTCATGATAATTTTGAGAATCTATTTCATCATAGAGAACTTGGGGAAGCTGAGGAGGTAAGTCTAAGTTTGTTTCAAATCCTTCTGAATTTTCTTAAATGTCCTCATCAGTGTGTAAAATGAAAGAGTTCAGATCAGAATGCAAGGAGTACATCAGGATGTTATCTAGCCTTTCCGGACTACTGACCATATATTTCATGTGTGATTCCTGATATAGTATTCTAGTTTGGTTAAACACAGGAATAATGGCGTAGGACATATCAGGTTGAATATTTCCCTGAAGCTTAGCTCCCTAAGTTCTAGATAAAAGCATTCCGTACTTGGGGGGAATGTCTGCTACCACTATGTCCATGATTAGGTGTTTTACAAGTATTTGGGCCAAACTGAAACAAAGATCTTTGATCAAGCCTAGACATTTTACTCTACTGGAATAAAATGAGTATAAGTCTTTATATGGTCTTGTAATTTCTAGGCCTAATCTTTCCATCACAACCTTTGGCATGAGATTATGCGAGGCCCCGGAGTCTAGCATGGCATTGTGTAATATTTCGTCATGGATATTCAAACTGATATAAAAGGGAAGAGTGGTTCCTTCTTGGAATTTCCCTTCTATTTTTGGACCAAACAACACTTCAGGAGTGTCGTCGGCTAGATTAAGGGTGTTTTCATAATTTCCTATATTCAGGACCTTTAACACTTGAGACTTATAAGAGCTTTGGGCAATAAGTTTAGTGAGGGGCATGGTAATCTTTATTTTGGCGATTTCTCCCTAAAAACTGAAGGGTGCTTGTAGTTTAGACAGGTTTTCTTCAGTTTTTTCAGCTATGACTTTTTCTATGTTCTGAGTTTGCTGACTTTGTTTCGGGATTTTGTTTGACATAGCCACCTCGAGAATATTTGTGGAGGTACTAGGAGAATCTGAGCCAAGACTTGTTTGAATAGCTTTATCTTTGTTTTGGTCAGTTTTCTTGACCACAATTTTGTTGTTATCCACTACTTTTTTAAGGATGGTATTAGGGATTTTAGCACTGTCCGAGCTACCTTTCTTGGAGTTGTCTTGGTTTTTTCTGCTTCTAAGGTCATACTACCTGTGAGCTTCTATGATGGCATTATGAAAATCTATGGCAAGATCTTCAGGATTTTCATAGTTGGTTTCATTCTGATTCGGAGAGAAGAACGCTTGTTCTTCTTCTGTGAGGTAAACCTCACTCTCGTTATCACAGCCTATGAGGTTCAAGTGATTTTCATCAATGGTTTTTGTATCCCTATCATCTTCTTCCACATAATTTTCATTAAAGGGTGGCCTAATTTGTTGTTCATTTTCCCTTGGTTTGTTTTGAGGTTGTTCCCTCCTAATATTTTGGTTCCGGTTTCTGTTTGGAGGGTTTGGATGGTTGTCCCTAAGAGGGGTCTTTTCACTTATCGTTTCCCACATTTTTGCCATGGATCTAACCAAGTCATCTATTCTAGGATCTAAGGGAGGGGATGAAGTGGAGATCTCATCCTAGTACATGACTTTCCTTTCTGATCTAGTCCTAGCTCTCTTTTCTGCTAAGTTGGCTTCTGCACTTATGGCCACTTTTTGCATTTCCTCTAAGGTAGGGGGGTCCTTGTCTCTTAGTTGATAAGTCATGTCTAGGTCAAAGCCTTCAGGGAACTTTGCTAAGGCTGAGCCAAGTGGAGGTTTGAAGTGAGGCGGGAGGGTGTTATACACACTGTTGAACCTAGTGCAGTATCCCTAGACACTTTCCCCATTTTCCCGTTTTAGATTGTTATACTCTGACAGGATTTGAATGGGGTTCTTTCGAATTTCCCACTTGTTTATGAAGGTTTGGTAAAGTTTTGGGAGATTGTGGATACTGTTTGGAGTTAAGATCTTAAACCATTTTTTGGGTTCGCCGCCCAAGCTTTGGGTGGACATCCTCATTCTGATGGTCTCGTCTTCTATTTCCATGTATTCAAAGGCATCGCTAATCCTATCTACATGTTTTTGAGCTGTGGTAGTCTCAACTCCGGTAAAGTGCGAGATTTTGGATTGATAGTCATTTTGTAAGGTGGCTAAAGGGTGTGGCAGCACCAAGGGTTCATACCAGGTTGCCATGGCAGGAGCTAATGGATGATGCACAAAATGAGGGCTTGTAGGAAGAGTTGAGGTGGTTTGGATGGGTGTGGCAGATGTACTTGGACTAGTGATCTGATTTTGAGCAGATCTAGGATGGTAGGAGCCAAAGTGATGGAGAAGCTGAAATTCGGGAGGTGTAGTAGACGAGGCTTCTCTACTAGGACTCTGTGGCAGATCTAGGGGCTCAAGATCATCAAAGTTTACCTTACTTTGTGACTTGCTTCTAAAAAGGGTTTTTGCTGATTTTAAGTCAAATGGGGAATCGGGTAAGGCTGTGAGGTGTTCAGGTACTAATATAGCTTTACGGATGGACCTATCAGTAGCTAAATTTCCAGTTTTGGAAGCTTGCCACAGAATCTTCTCTGGGTCATCTACTATGATAGGGGGATTTGGGTCTAGATGAGATCTGGTATAGATCCTTTGTGAAGCCAGATTTGAATCTAGAGTTTAGAGAGGATGGTATTTGTGATTGTTTCGGATGGATGGCCTCTCTAGGGGTTTACTAATGTGAAGGATGGTCAAACAAAAATGAAGACCAGTGGATTCGCCAGGTGGATTTCTGTGAGAACTATAGTCCACCACCAACACTATCAAAGATGCTTTCAGGAAAGATTTTTCTAGCAAACTTTGAGATGAAGGCTTGCAAGGAAGAGTGATTCACTTGGTTTCAATAGTTTGCTAGGCTGTTTGGACAAGCTAATGATTCTATTTGCAAGATTATTTCGGTTTATCTCCTATTTTTAGGTGAAGTCTTCTGAATCACTAAGTTATACTTAGTTTGTCACTGATTATAGAGTTTGCACCATAAGTTTTAAGTTTTCAGAGAGGATGAGTCAACAGAAAGGTATGGTTTATGAATTTTTTTGTTTTTTATGGAGTTTTTTAGCCTACTGGAAGTTAGTGGAGTCACCAGGTGGAACTTGGTTGTTTTCTGTAAAGATGTAGCTATGGTCGACCACCAATAACTAGGGAAAAGCCAATCTGGGAATGTTTTTGGGGTTTTCTGAGTTTTTGTGTAGCCTATGAGATTTGGAAGAGTTTCCTATAACTGAATCATCATTTTGTTAAGATGGTGAAAGAGCTAGCTTCTACTTTTCAAACAACACTTAAGTTTTCTAAGTTTGATTGAGACTTCGAGAGTTACTAAGGAGTACTTAGATTGTCACTAACTCGAAAGGTCCCACCGTGATCGCCATTATGTTAGTGTGGCGATGAGGTGGCTTAATAGTATAGTGCGTTTTAGTTCAAAAAGGGGCTTTCTGTGAGTCTTGAAAGGTATTCAGATTAAAATGAACTCAGAAAAGTCCCACCGTGATCGCCATTATGTTAGGGTCCTGTGATTTGGCTGATTGGCAATCCAAATGACAGTGTAACATCAAACCAATCTTTGGAGCCCAAGGACCTAGCCTTCCTGGACTCAGAGAGGGCTCTCTCTATTTGTGTAAGGGATATCTGTGTGTTTGATTATTGTGTTCTTGATTTTAGGCTAGTTATGAAGTAGGTTTTTGGTTTTAGTTGTGAGGGATGAACCGATCAAAGACATAAGATAGATAAAAATATGTCAGATCAACTGGGCTATGGGGTCGAAAAGGTCAATAAAGCTTTCAGATGGTGATACAAGGTTGCTGAAGGGCCGATTTGATTCGAGGTAAAATGGATCTTTGGGAAAAATGGAGTGAGATGAACACTAAATTGGTGAATAACAAAGGATTTCAAGCATAAATATTTTATTAGTTGACATAAACATGGTAGGGAAAACCATTAATCATGATAAATGTAACTGTAAACTGATCAATGCATAGAAATAAACATTCAAGCCATGCATAGAGATATATGACTCTCTAACTTTAGGAAATGGCTATCAAACTTTGGGGAAATACATTTAAGACAAAAAAAAAAAACTCAAATCACTATGAAGGAATGCCTAAACATAGTATTTCAAGCTATTGGGCATTTTGAAAACAAGATTTGCATATTTTTAGGCAAAGGGCAAGATCAGTACAAGACCTCTTTGGTTCAACAAATGACAATCTAATCAATCAAATAGAGGTTTCATAGGCGGAGCTATGGCTAGCCATGAGTAATCAGGGCATACCATGAATCATACTTAGCATGCATAAAACCATAAATGAAACAAGAAAACAATATTCTTCAGTTATAAAAAAGAAATCAAGAATTCTTTAATATGACTAAGAATGAAGAAAACATAGAAGCTATAAGAAACAGGAAATTTGAGGTGCCTCCAAGGGCATGTCTCAAATCTATTCGCTACTATCTTATAGCAAGCAAGAACATGGAATTATGAATGAAAACTAAGAAAAAAAACAGAGAGAGAGACACTATACCATTCTACCAAGTCATGGAATCCAACAACAATCCTCTTTCATCATCCAAAGGCACTCAAGAAACTCTCCACATGCATGAGACAAGTATTTCTTCCAAGCTTGTATGGCCATATATTTCTTCTATTAATAAATTTCAGCCTTATTTACAATTAAAGCCTTTGGAATATATAAGCCAAAGTGAGGAAAACCTCTTAGTTCAACTTGCAATCTCATTGTCCTATCCAAAATATTTGATTTTGTCCTTGAGGCTTTGCAAAGCCCAAGGCACGAAATATCTAATAAAATATCTCAAAAATGATAAAAAGGGAAATATATTGACTTTTCATAACTAATCATGTACAAAAATAGCTAAACGCAAATGAGGAAAAGTCACTTTTGAAAGGTTCAATTTTTACAAAAATACTCAAGAAATATATCAGCAAAAAGTCATGTGACTTGCCGACAACTTTTGGAGGCCTTCCCGATGTCGAAATGAGGCCCATCATGGCTCGTTGGAAAGATATGAGTGTCTAATTTCTGAAAATATGTATGTTTCTCCAAACTGAGCACTAGAAGTCCTCCAAAAATATACCTGTGTGTAAAAACCCAAAAAAACAGGCCTTGCTGATAAACGGGGCAGAGTGTAGAAAAAGCGACTGTTTTTCGCCATTTTGGGGGAGAAAATGATCTAAAAATCACTGAGTATATGCCCCTAAAATTATGGCATCCAATGATACCATTCTCATCCTTTGAGGATGCCCCAAACTGAAATGGCGATGCCCATGAGTTTTAGCCAAAAACCCAAAAATGACAAAAAACCAAAATTTGTCGAATTTCGCCCAATTTTGGCGAGCATGACCCTCAAGGGTTTTCATAAATATGCTGTGAAGCTGAGGCCAAAATTTTGAGCTTTGAGGTGTCTTTCCTCAATTTTGGTGCTTGGCACTTCCTTTTAGCCTCCTTGAGTTTGTCCTGAAGGGCCTTTAATTTCTGCCGGGCAAACTGATTGAGTTTCTTATAATGCCCGGTCATCCTCCGTTGAAGGTCCAAGTCTCTACTTGCCTTCTCCAACTTATTCTCCAAGTGATCATTAACCCTCTCAAGCCATGCTTCTCGATTGTTCTCTATCTCTTGTGTGAACAATGTAGTGAGAGGGATAGATTGGAGAAGGGCAGCTTCTTCTTCCATTTGTTTCTCAAGGGCCTTTTTGAGCCCCATGGTTCTTGGCCTCTTTCTCCTAGGCTGATCTTCATCTTCGCTCTCATCGAACTCACCCATGAATTCTTCCAATATCACTTGTGATTTGGAGGCCTCATTTTTGTATTTGATGGCCTGTGTCTCATATACTTCCATATGGACACTCATCTATTTGTTTTGAACTTGCAAAAAGTGATTGAAGTTTCTAGCCCTCTCAAGATCAGTCCTCAAAGCATCAATTTGGTTTTCTCTATTGATCAAGAGAGTTTCAAGGATTCAAGCTTCATTGTCGCTATCATTACTTTGAATTTGAATTATGTCAAATTCCCTCTCATTTTCATGATTTCTTTCTTCTTTCTCCTTTCCTTTGCTTTGGCTGGCTCTTTTAGTCTTCCTCCTCTTGGAAAATTCGACAATGGGCTTCTTGGGCAATTTTCCCTTGCTTCGGAGGGCCCTAGTAACATTTGGAGTTACAACTCTAGGCACCCTTTTCCTTGATGTCTGGGGCTTGGCCATTTTTGGAGAAGAGAGCATGGCCCCTTGCCTAGGAGAGGCAGCTAGCACATGCTCCATTAGCTCTTTACCCTTGCTACTTTGCTCATCATTCTTGCCACTATCTTGGATTTCTTCATGGATGCCTTGGCTGTCCTTTTGCATTTCCTTTTGAGGGCTGTCCTCCTCACTGTGTTTCATCTCTTCATCATGCTGTTGTTCTTTTTTATGAGGCTGTTGTTCTTTTTATTGAAGTTGTTTTTCATCATCATGTGGTTGCCTCTGTTCATCATGTTGTGGCTGCCTCTGTTCTTCATGTTGCACCTGTTCATCATGCCCTTCTTCATCATGAGGCTGCTCACCACCACTGTGCTGCATTTTTTCATCATCATGCTCCTCTTCATCATGCCCAGGAGTCTGCTATTCATCATCATGTTCCTCATCATCTCCTTGCTTCCCTGTTTCATCATGATGCTGCTCATCATCATCTTCCTCCTATTGCTCATGTTCTTCTTCCTCATCATGCTCTTTTTCTCGTTCAATGGGAAATTTGAGCTTCTTGGGAATAGGCTTGCTTGAAGAAGGCGAAGGATGGTGTGTGGAAGGTGAAGGAGATGTATTAAATGAAGGGACAGTGGTGAAATCCGGATGTGTGATGAAAGTATCCCAAGAGACTTCCTTCTCCTCAAGCTGATGACGGATGATAACCTTGATGAGGGAGTGATGGAGGAGGCAGGCTGTCCACTGAGAAGGAGGCTTTTTCTGAATAATGGAGGCCATTTTATCAATACTTCTATGTAGGAAGAAAGGGATATTTAACAATTTGGCCCTCATAAAATGCATGAGAAATCGGATATGATAGGCATAGACTCGGGAGAATCTTCCCTCGCAAGTGAAGTATTTCATGATGATCTTCATGAGGGGGGCGTAACTAGTCAATAGATATGAGAAGGGGAAAATGGATGGACATGAATCTCTATACTCAGGCTTTAGAAAAGGCTTGTATTGTTCTGAGTCCAGGTGTCTTTGTTTAAACCACTTGTCCTCGACATAAGGGATTTTGGTGGTCTTGGAAATGGATCTTGGAGAGAATTTGAAATCTAGGCCTGCCAGCTGAAAATGCTTCTCTTGAAACCTCAAAGCACAAATATGTGTCAAAGGGGAATAGCTCTTCACCTCTTGCACTCTTTGACAAAAATCTAGACACCCAACCTCATGGAAGTTAAACAAGACTGATGGATGAGCATTTACCTCCTTAGTGGAAATAGGCTCAAATCTCCCGTGAAGGCCACTTCTACTATCTTGCCTGGGAGGCATTTTGTTTTGAATGTTCTTTGCAAAACCAAGCTATCTGAAATGGCTCTTGAAATGTTTTTCTCAGTCACACCTCTGTCCTACTTATCAGTCACTATTTGACCAAGGAAAATTTCTTTAAATAATTTGTGAAATAGTCCTCTAACACCAACTTTTTGCTCCTTATAATCACTATTTTGTCCTCTTTTATGCCAATCAACAAGTTTTTGTCAAATGAAAAACAAACAATCAATTTTATTACTGTGCTTGGGCAAGGTATTTGAAAAGAGGTATCTGTGGCTTTTTGTTAGAACAGAGATCTCCTTGTGTTTTGAGAGAAACAAAACGGCCTTGTATTTAGATAAAAACAAAATCACCTTTCCCCAAACAACACTCTTCTGCTATTCACTATTTATTATACACAGGTAGACAAAAAACACCCTCAAATGAATTTTACAAAATCTCTCACCACACTCTGTCTTATGGGACAATGGAGGCAGCACTAGTTTGCTATTTCACCATTCAAAAGAAGACACTTTTTGAAGTGACAAGGCATTCAAATATGACCACTGTTTTCACTTTAAAAAAACAGTGTTCACCTTAGGATCACTGTCTCACATTACAAACACTGTTTTCACCTTAGATTTTCCAACAGAGATTAATTTTGTTTTCACCACTGCTATGACACCTTCAGCAACTTGAAAACCTTCTACCACTGTGATTTTTTCCTTGCAATTTGTGTTATGGTTTATCACTGTTTTTTAGGGCAGTTTTAGGCCTTTTGAAACTAATGTAAACACACCCTCTTTTACTATACCAATCTTGGGCAATCATGGCAAAAAAAACCTCGGATTTCATTCAAACAACTTACTCTCCTACCATTGTTTTAGTCTTGAAAATCATGGCATCAATCGCCCTTTAGAAATTCAAATGCACCAAGGGGCGATAAAAAATACCTTGCAGAGGGCTTATGGTCCTTTCTTGATGAGTTGGGCAGCTTCAAAGATGCTTTTCGAGGGTTTTTGATTGAGCAGCACGTTCAGGTGGAAGAGCGTCGTGCTGTGTAGAGGAGTCGGGTCGGCCTTCGGGCAAAGGTGACCACGCGCCCAGGCGCGCCGCGCACCACAGTATAACCTCTGTGTATTTTCGCTTCTAAACGCGCCGCACACTTTTCCAGCCACACCGCGCGGGCTTAAAAGCCTAAAAAAACTTGAAGTTTGCTTGAAATCTTATGTTTCTTGCAGTGAGCAGCCTAGGGGAAAGTTGCTCGCATTTTGAATTGCGCAATGTGATTTGGAAACGGTTAATCCACCCTTTTATAGCTGTAAAAAACCAACAACCTTTTGAAATTTCTTTGCGAGGGTTTTGGAGGCCTTTTGAAAAGGATTTTTGGTTTTAAACAAACATAAAGCACTACTGTCATCCTTTATAATCTTTAAAACATCACAAAGCCACTATTTGACCAGGACTCTAAAAGGTGTTGTGGATGATATTTTTTGAGGATCCTCATACATATGACCCCTTTTCAAAGTGAAAAAGCCATCTTGAAAACCAAAATATTTCTCAGTTTTTTTCTCATTAAGGCAATACTCTTTTCACTGTTTGCCTATTTTTGTCCCTTGAAAGGTAAAACTCTGATCAAAGACATATCAATGATCTGTGAGGCATTCTTTTCCATTCTTGCAAGGAGGTAAACCACTTTAAAACTTATTTTGACAGTTTCTGCTCCTGTTGTTTTGATGATGATCATGCCCACTATGAAATTGATTGAACTGTCAGGTGCTCTTTGAGCCTTTCTTTTGACTATGGGTGAAGAACCTCATTTGTACTCCCCAGATCTTACCCATACCTGTTTATCAAGGAAAAAGGCCTTTAAAGACCCTTGGGACTCAGTCATTTTCACATGTCCATAAAGAGGCTTTTGACTGTGATAGTGGCATGTTTTATTTGCTTTGAGTGTGGTCTGTGAATTTAAAACACTTGCCATATCCTTTTTCACACCTAGTGTCTCTGTGTTGTTTATTTGTAAAGTCCCCTTGAGAAGAAAAGGCTTAGGTCACCTTCTTGTCAATTTTGATGAGTTTTTGAAAAAGATCTTCATGAACAGGAAGAGCACACCTTTTTGAACATCAACATCACTCTTTGGCATATGTCTAACCTAGCTCTCAACCTATAAACCTTGAATGGATTTCCTCTAATTTCAACTCTGCTTTTTGATGGAAAATAATGGCTAGATTTCATGCCTGTTGATCAAGGAGAAAATCTCTGGAAAGTTTTTGATGAAATCACATACCTCAGCAGGATTTGTTCATTTTGGCTTCAGATTTCCTTTTAAGGAAAACTTTGATAGAAGAAAAATTAAACCTCTTGGATTATCACGGTACCACTTATTTCCTTCTGTTTTGAACACCATTTTTCTATCCATAAGCCTTCAGTTGCTTTCCTACTGCACTTAAAACCCTACCTCTTTTCTTGGCCCTCTGCTTATTACATGAAGGAGGCCTTTATCACAGTCTTTCAACCCTCTGCTCATGTATGGAGGAGGTTTTCTCAGTCTTTCAACCCTCTTCTCATCTATGGAGGAGGTTTTCTTAGTCTTTCAACCCTTTTTTCATCTATGGTGGAGGTTTTCTCAGTGATGCCATTTCATCAGTTTTCAAACAGTGTTATCTTTCGTTTCACTTCTTATTCATACTTAAGCAAATGAAAATGACAAAATGACAATATTCCATGAAGGGCATCTCTCTGAGACATGTAATTCTTCTTTTCAAATACCTTTGTGCATCTTTAGACAATCAGATGCAGCCTAGTCAGTATCTGCAGAGCATTTCTTGTCATTTATAATTCACTAACCTTTGACTGTGTTTGCAGGAGCTTATTGAAATAAATTTATGTCCAGTATTTGCATCCCAACCTCAAAACCACATGAGAAGCAGCTATCTTCTCATGTTGAATTTAATAATTTCTTCTGGAACACTAGTATACTTCTGCTCTTTGAAAGAGACATTGAAACATTGTAAGTCTACCTAACATCAATTTAACATGTGGCATATGTATTGCTGAGACATCAAGGCTTGTTAGTGGCGCGACCTAAGGGTATAATCAAGCTTTATTTGTAGAAATAGGAAGTTTATCTAGGACTGGTTCATATTAGACAGAGGTTCTTTGGCTTTAGGATAGTTTTCCAAGGGAGAAATTCCTAAAGCGCCGCTACCTAACTTAGGGGAGACTTCTTGGACAGATTTGGATTATTCTCTTTGGAGCTGATGGACAAGCTAGTATGATTGAGGCTAGATAGGGCTTGAAAATGAGGTTTTATCTCGTCATGGGCTGATTGAAAAGGTTAGGAGGGAAAAAATGTTAATGGGTGTTTTCCAGCTGGCAAATTTGACAAATTTTGAGATCAGCTGCTAGAAAACTTGGCTTTAACAAATAGTCATCATCAACAGGTGAAAAATACTGATGACTAACAAGCTCAACTAATTTTAACTCACTTAACTGAGTTAAACTAAATAACAACTCCTGTAACTACTCTTCCAACTCTGTCATAACTTTTCCACTTCAGTTCTAACTCAGTCCTCCATACATGAGTCACCAACCAGCCCTAGGAATTGCGTAATTCTTTCAGCCCACTGATTTTCCAAATCTGTTCATTGAAATAAAGTGCTCCAAGAGAATAACTTGATATTTATTGTCGGATTATTATTAAGGGCTAATAATAATCGACATGCACCTATTTTAAGATTGACGATCTATAAATAGACTTCACCCAATATTCTAAAAATAGAATTTCATCTATTTTTCACATTTGATCAACCATCTACAAATAGCATCCTGCAACTTATAGAATATTCTCACCATGTATAAAAATATACATACACCTAAAAATATCCTGCGGGCCCCACTTAGTGAAGGTGCTTACTTTTCACTAAGCTCATCATCTTGATGAATCTCAACACTCCCTCTCAACAAGATAGGGATTATCCTTCACCCCGATCATGCCTCTATGGTATTCGAATATTCTCTTGCTGAGTGCCTTCGTCAGAATATCTGCATCTTGATCTTTCGTAGGAATGTACTGAAGCAACATGATCTTCTACTATAGACAATATTTGATATGATGATACCAGATATAAATATGTTTAGATTTATCATGAAACAAAGGATTAATCGAGATTTTAATGCAACTCTGATTATCACAATGTATCACTGTAGGATCTAAATGAGAACCGAACAAACCGACAAGGATCTTCCTCATCTAGATAGCCTCACATGCAGGTTGACTTTCTGCCATGTATTCTGCTTCTGCTGAACTGAGTGCCACGAATCTTTGTTTCCTACTGTACCAAGAAACTGTTATAGATTCGATACTAAAAACCCCTCCTGATGTGCTCTTTTTTTCCATTGGGCTTCCTGCCCAATTTTCATCCGTGAAGCTATACAGCTTCACCTCATCCATCTGTCTGTACCATAAACCATACTCAGATGCGCCCCTGAGATACCTCAAGACATGCTTGCCTGCCTTCCAAAAGAGCTTGGTAGGCTTAACGATCACTTGTGAAATCTGGTTCACTGCATAGCATATGTTCGGCCTTGTATTAACTAAATACATGAGCGAACCCACAAACTGTCGATAAACAATGGCATCCACTACCTTTGCCGATGTAGCATCCTCTTTCCTCCAATTTCCTGGAAGAGGAGTATCCATGGGCTTGCCGTCCTCCATGTGAAACTTACCAAGTATCTCCCGAGCATACTTGCCTTGAGACACAAATAGTTCACCTTCTCGCTGCCATATTTCCAACCTAAGGAAATAATGAAGGAGGCCCAAATCCTTCATCTCAAACTTCTATGCAAGTTCTACCTTGCATGAGTGTATCAATTGCTCATCCCCCGTTAGTATTAAATCATCAACATAAAGAACAATGATTAAAATCTTACCCTCCACCACAATTTGGTACAGGTTTGCATCTGCCTCACTCTTGGTGAAGCCAAGTCTGGTGAAATAGTTGTCGATCCGAGTGTACAAAGCACGTGGTGCTTGCTTCAGTCCATACATTGCTCTTTTGAGTCTACACACATGCGACTCATTGATCAAGATCTCAAATCCTTCAGGCTCCTCAATGTACACTTCTTCCTTAATGATCCCATTAAGGAACGCGGTCTTCACATCCATCTGATGAATGTGCCAACCCATTTGCGCTAAGAGAGAAAGGATGGTCCTTATGGAAGAATATCGTGCGACAGGTGCAAATGTTTATTCATAATCAATCCCCTCGATTTGTGAGAAGCCTCGGGTAACAAATATTTCCTTATACTTCTTGACGCTCCCATCAACAGCTTGCTTTACCTTGTAGATCCATCTTGATCCTACAATTGATTTACCCACTGACCTGGGAATAATCTCCCAAGAACTATTTCTGAAAATGGAGTCATACTCCTCCACCATGGCATCTACCCATGTGGGCTCCTGCATTGCTTCTTCAAAATAAGATGGCTCTATCATGATACACTTGCTCATAAGAGCCATGTATCCAGTAAATCGGTCAAGTGACTGTCTTTGTCTGCGCTGTGATGTAGGGACTCCTACATTATGTGCCGCATTAAGATTTAGTCTCTTAGCTTCTGTGGTATGATTTATTCCTATTCAGATGTTTGGTTCTGCATGAGTGGACTCCTCCACTCCATGAATCTCCTCCTGTGGCTGATCCAAATATAGAGGCTCATCTTTGGGAACAAATAGCTCCTCTTCTGCATGAAAGTGTAGCTCCCTCTCAAGCAGCAACTTCATGGCTTTCACCTCATTTAATTTTATATCCCGTCGCACCACAATCATTCGATTATTTGGAAAATACACACGATAATTATGGGGTGCTTTTGTATACCCCAAAAAATTCCAAATTCTGTAGTCGGCTCTAGCTTGTTCCTCGC
Source organism: Pinus albicaulis (assembly GCA_034641835.2). Lineage (NCBI taxonomy): Eukaryota > Viridiplantae > Streptophyta > Pinopsida > Pinales > Pinaceae > Pinus > Pinus albicaulis. The sequence goes on along the minus strand of CM076580.1, from coordinate 1,416,683,856 downwards.
ATCCTTTGTCACATGAATATAAACAAATGAGCCAAAAATCTTCAAATGAGGAATATTGGGCTTCTTACCAGTAAAAGATTCTTCAGGTGTACTCATGCCAAGTACTCTATGAGGACAACGGTTTTGCACATAAATCGCAGTGTTGCATGCTTCCACCCACAAGTGCATCGGTAGGCCCTAGTCATGTAACATAGCTTCTATAGAACCCATGATTGTTCTATTATTCCTCTTCATGACCCCATTCTGCTATGGGTTATGAGGCACTATGATTTCTCTTCGAATTTCTTCTTTTCTACAGAATTATTTGAATTTTTTAGAGATATATTCACCACCATTATCGCTCTGCAGAGCCTTCACTTGCTTCCTCGACTCCTTCTCCACCAATTCTTTAAACTCATAGAACTTTGAGAATTTTTCGCTCTTCTTTTGCATGAATAAGATCCAACATCTATGAGAATAGTCATAAACAAATATTACATAATACCTGTGTTTTGTTGTTGAAGCAATCGAGAAAGGTTCACACACGTCTGTGTGAATTCTCTCCAGGATCATCGAAGCACAGTTCAACTTATCATGAAAGGTGGCCTTCACAAACTTACCCATAGTAAATCCTTTGCACTAATCTGACTATGCAAGAGAAACCTTGGGAAGTCTAGTAGAAATCTGCTGAAAAATCTTCAAGGTGCCATGGTGAAGATGGCCCAATCTCCTGTGCCATTATTCGCCCTCATCCCGGCTCACCATTTCTTTATCTTTGATCATCATTGCAGTGCATCTATCTACCTTCATCTTGTAGATATTCTTAACTCGAATCGATATCCTCTTGGTTTGAACCATTGTTTTATGTCGCAGGAAAGCTTTTCCCTCGCCGAAAAAAGCATCATAACCTCTGTCCTCCAACATATCGACTGAGACCAAGTTCTTCTTCAGACCTGGAACATGCATAACATCTTTCAACAGAAATGGTTTGCCTGACTCCCTCTCAAAATTAATGGTTCCAATTTTGGTCGAACTGTATCTACCATTTTTTCCCATTTCTATATGCATTTGGAGATCCTTCTCCTCCAAGTCACTAAACAACTCCTTGTCTCCCATCATATGGAAGGAAGCACCAATATCAAGATACCACACCGATCCCATTGCATTTGAAACCAAGCATGCGATCAAGGATAAATCAAGTTCAAATTTTGAGGCTAATGCCTCACCCACTGCAGCTCCAACAACCTTCTTGTTATTATTTTTCTGTGGGCAGTTAGTGGCGAGATGCCCATGTTCGTGACAGTGAAAACACTTCACCTTGGATAAATCCATCTTCTTGCCTTTAGCCTCAGATTTTGGATGGGATTTCTTAGCCTTCCCTCTCCTTGCTTTGGCAGCCAAAGCACAATTCTCTTCATCATCATTCTTTGATGAAGATCCATCCCTGGTATTCTACCTTATCTCCTCTTGCACAAGATCCGACCAAAGTCGCTCCTAATCTGACAGTTTCTCCCATCCATTGAAAGAGTCTTTGTAGCTATGCAAACTCTTCAGAAGCCCAAGGAGAGCCAAGCTCACCAATTCATCATCCGAAACTGTAATTCCCACACTCCCTAGCTCATCCCTGTATTGGAAAAACTTCGTGAGATATTTTGGAATACTGCTGCCCTTCTCCATTTTGATTTTTCTGAGCTTATCTTTCAACGCCAACTTCCTACAATCGTTTTTGCTTTGGAAAATATTTTTCAAAGCCTTCCACATTGCAAATGGAGTGGCTTTCCCATGAATGCTTGACACAATATGGTCTTTCACACCTTCCAATAGAATTATTCTTGTCTTCTCTACCTTCTTTTTCCATGCGTCAAGTCCTGCAGCATCACTAGAAGTAGGCTTAGGAACATCGCTATCGATGAACTCCTTCAATCCATTATCTTCAAGCACTGCCTCCATCCTGTCCTTCCAGGCTATGTAATTCTAGATACCCTCAAGTGCATACTCCAATCTCAACCCATTGAAAGACATTTCAATGAATACTCAACTATCACACCACGAAATTTCTGCAGCAAATTCAAATTGTCCACCAGCACAAAACTTAGCACCTCTTCACAATTGCAATCTCCAGTGATTAACACCACTCTGATACCATGTAGAAATTTATTAATAATGATGTATTACTAGATTCTCCTAATCTAAGAAATTAATAATATGTTAAATACAAAATCCTTCCACTTAATTCTTTGCAGAAATTAAATCGCCAATTGCAAACTCATGAAGAAAATAAATTGCACATAAACACAGTTGTTTAACGAGAAAGCTTAAAGCTAAAAACCCCAACTATCATATATTATGTATATCAATGGAATAATGTAATAATCTCATACAAAGCTTAGTACATCAAGCTCTCAGTACAATCAACATTCATTACACTATCATGCAGAAATTTTCATATCTATGCACCAATTTCTTGCCTCCTGATAGCCTGCCTCCACTACGCAATCCCTGCTGAAGAAGACCCCTGAATGAATTCGAATTGGCTTTGCCTTGACTCCGCAATCCTCATTGGAATCTCCAATGCGTATCATATGCATTGAATTCATCACTATAGTCACAATAGATCGTCCATCTCACCCTTTCACCTATCTCTCCACTAGGTCTCCACTGGAACTGACATGCAAGTAGTTAACTGATGTATTTTTTCAGTTGCAATTGAGTATCTAGTTATGAATTAATTAAATAATTATTTCACTAAACTCTCACTAGTGTATCTTTCAGTTAGACTAGATACAACTAGCTCAACTAAGTTTAACTCACTTAATTGAGTTAAACTAAATAATAACTCCTGTAACTACTCTTCCAACTCTATCATAACTTTGCCACTTCAGTTCTAACTGATTCCTCCATGCATGAGTCACCAACCAACCCTAGGAATTGCGTAATTCCTTCAGCCCACTGATTTGAAAAATATGTTCACTAAAATAAATTTCTCCAAGAGAATAAGTTGATATTTATTGTTAGATTATTATTAAGGGCTAATAATAATCAATATACACCTATTTTTAGATTGGCGATCTATAAATAGACTTCGCCCAATATTCTAAAAATAGAATTTCATATATTTTTCACATTTGATCAACCATCGACAAATAGCATCTTGCAGCTTATAGAATATTCTCACCATGTCTAAAAATATACATACAGCTAAAATTAGCATGCGGGTCCCACTTAGTGAAGGTGCTTAATTTTCACTAAGCTTGTCATTTTTTTGAATCTTAACATGGAAATGGTCATAGATAAATGACTTACTTAAACATGGTTGAATCCAAAAAAATGATATATAATATAATTCACTGCGAAAACCCCTCATACTTAAATACAAAGAGTGAAGGGAGCTCTACTTGAATGTTTCATGAGGCACGACACTTACTAAGGTTTTGAAAATGGGGTAGAAACCTAAGTGGGCTTGATTGTGGGGATCCACAGTTAAGTGCCCTTGAGCTAGAGGCGATCTGGGATGGGTGACCTCTTAGGAAGTCCTGGTTACCAGGTGCAAGCCCTGAAAGTGATGATTGATGCTATGTGATTCATTTCACTAATTTCAATCCCACTTCTTCACCCCTGTGAGCATCACCTAATGCAATGAGTGTTAAGTGAACTATTCAAATATCATGAGATATTAGTCAGTTACAACTACCTGTCATGGAAATGGTCATAGATGAATGACTTACTTAAACACAGTTGAATCCCAAAAAATGGTATGTAATATAATGCACTGGGAAAAACCCTCATACTTAAATACAAAGAGTGAAGGGAGCTCTACTTGCCTGGTTTATGAGGCACAATACTTGCTAAGGTTTTGAAAATGGGGTAGCAAGCTAAGTGGGCTTGATTTTGGGGAAAAATCCATAGTTAATCGTGCTTGAGCCAGAGGTGATCTGGGATGGGTAAGCTCCTGAGAATTCCTGGTTACCAAGTGCAAGCCTGGGAAGTGATGATTGATGCTACATGATTCATTTCACTAGTTTCAATTCCACTTCTTCACCCCTGGGAGCATCACCCGATGCAATGAGTGCTAATTGGATTATTCAAATATCATGAGATATTAGTCAGTTACGACTACCTCTCATGGAAATGGTCATAGATGAATGACTTACTTAAACGTCGTTGAATCCCAAAAAATGATATCTAAAATGAACACATTGTTCATAGAGCTTTATAAAACTAGCTCGATACAATATTCATAATAAAATACACAAACACACACACACACACACACACACATATATATATATGAAAATTTTCTCTAACCAACAAATAAAAGGTATGATGCTTTCATCCACAACAAGGGAAACCAAAGGCTCACACCTCCACCCTCAAAGTAATATCAGGATTCACATCCTTCTAATTAATCCTAGAATCCACTCGCAAATTCAAACCTGCATCCAATGCCCAACACTATGATCTTGCGCTACTTTTTCCCTTGGTGAATAGTTACATACACATTGTTTTAACGCACACACACAATGTGCATCTGATTCCAACTCGAAATGATAATGACCAAACAAATTTATCCCCCATCCTTCCCTTCTCTACTACATAGTCCCTTGGGAAATACATTTACCCCCTTCCATGCAATCACTCACTTTCCAAGTTCCTTGACATCGCCTTTCATGGGTGATCCATCCCATAGAAAGGTTTCCTCACATCGGAAGGTCCAAAACCCAAGGCATGTCCCTGCCTCAAAACCATCATACCATTAATAGCATGATCATGGAAATCAATGGAGACTATTTGGTACCAGTGTCCCATACTGGCCCTTGACCTGAATGCTTTACCAATATACTACTTAATGTTCCAATTCCTTTTTGTTATTGCTGCTAATTCTTGCAATCAGTTTCAACTACCCCAAATCAGGAATTTCCCTGCTTTCCTATACCAAGAACATAATTGCCATTAGACTAAAAAGGAATTGAAATAAATTCAAATCATACCGCGTTGATGGCTCGTCAATAAGGTACACCTAATTTTTTTTTTCTTCCTCTCACAATAAGCCAAACTAGCTCTTTGATCAAATCATGATGTATAAACATATCACATCCAACTAGCTCAAAACTCAACCATCATAAATTAAAATCATAGATCACATACAACCATCATAAATCAGGATCATATATCACCTGCATAATTAAAATTGAAATAAAATACTGATACTTGTCTTTTAAATTATTCTTTACTTTTTCCTTTGTTCTTTTTCCTTTCCTATACACACATTGAATCAGTTTCCAAACCCAGTAAGCACCTAGTGCCTTCTCTTCTCTTCAACCACGTATACACACTAGTTTGGTTTTCTAAACCTAGGAAGCTCCCAGTGTCTTCTCTTATCTTCAAGAAACAATGGAATCTATAGACTAATCCACCTCCTCCCTCAATATCGACAACAAGGTTATCCCCAGACGAAACTTCCTCAACCCTCAGTATCAGCAACAAAGGTGTCCCGAGACTAAACTGCGTCAACCCTCAATATCAGGAATAAGGGAATCCCAAGACTAAACCACCCCACCCTCAATATCAGCAACAAGGGCATCAAGGGACTAAACTATCTGACCCTCAATATCAACAACGAGGGCATCCAAAGACGAAACCACCTCAACCCTCATTAGCAACAATAAGAGATTCCAAACAGTCTCATACCATTCCATCCCATCACATTGTAGAACACATAGATATACACAATGAACAAAAAAACAAAAAAACCAACACCCAATGTATAACGCGACACCTACACATAAACCCAATGTACAACATGACACATACACCTACAGCTAGTGTACAACACAACACATACACCTACACCTAGTGTATAAGAAAATACATATACATACACATCATACAATACAACAAATACACAATACCACATATATATAAAACATGTGCGACATGTAGACAATACCACATGTACAACATGTACACAACACCATGTGTTTAACATGTACACATCACCACATGTACACAACACCACACACACAATGTGTACACAATACCACATGGATAGAGAAACACTTGCACAAGGTGTACAAAAAACCACATGTACACGACATCATATGCACAACATGTACACAACACCACCTGCACAATGTGTACATAGTACCACATGTACATAGCACCAACTGCACAGTGTGTACACAACACCACATGCACACATCACCAATTGCACACAACACCACATGTACAACATGTACACAACACGGCACGTACATAGCACTGCATGTACAACATGTACATAGCACCACATATACAAAACAACATACGTACAATGTGTACAATGCACCACATGTACATCACATCCCATATACAACATGTACATAAAATCATCTATAAATATCACCCCATATATGATATGTATACATATACAAAAGATTACTTCTACACATCCAAATACCACACTATCTCTAATGAGAAGCCTTGTTTCTAGTGTCTTTCCACTATCCATTTTTGTCCTAGCATGTCATAGATCACACTACTTCCATTATGTTGATGTATTCCTCACCATAGTCTGCCATAAAATAGACATAGTCATAGTGTAACACTTAATACAAAATCATATCCACATGATATTGACCTCATATATTTTTTAGGGCTACTCTTCCCACTTGATTCCTCATAAATTGTAGAAGCCTCAGGTTAAAATTTCATGTAATAAAGTTAATAAGGGAAAAATAAGACCAAGGTCATGGGACACTTATTCCAAGCCAAATGTTGGGAAAAACATCCTAGTGGGTGTTCATTTTGGGTTATTATGGCTAAGGGAAATTTTGCAAAAGGAAATGGCCAAGGATTTGAAAAAGAAAAGAGGCACCAATTGACATTTATTTATGAAAATAAATGGAAATAGGAAAAAAGTGAGATGATAGGTCATAGGTTGCATGTGAGATATAAATTGAAGAAATATTAAGGAAAATGAAGAAATTATAGGCATCAATAATTAAAAGTATTATGAAGATCAGTTCATGGATTTTGTGAGTTGAGCCTTTTGTCAGTTCAATTTTGGAATTAGTCTCAGAGGAGAAGAGCACGAAGAGGAGAAATCAATCAATGAAAGCAAGAAAGAAAAGGAATCACAAGGAAATAAAATGAAGGATGAGAAAGTACAAGGAAAGAAAAGGAAAGAAAGGATCAAGCAAGGAAAGGTTAGATCAAACAGTTTTAGCAGTAATACTTGTAGGTAAAAAATTGCATGTATGATTTCCTAGTTGGTTTTGACATGCATGATATGTGCATTTTGGAATTTGGTTTCTTTGTTGTTCATGGGATGGATTTTGATGGGTTTTGCTAGTGGTTCTAGCCTTTCCTTGCCATTTCTAGATAGCCATGGTTTGATGGAATTATTTCTCGGTTGAGATTTTGATTTCCATAAGCTTTTGGATCCAGGTGAGGTGGTCTCAAGAAAATCACAATGCTTGGGGGTGGAGATGGTTTTCTACAGTAAGCCCTCAACAGGTGGGTGGAGACATGAAATTTCCTCAATGGATGTTGAAGAAATTCTGAGGCATCCAAGCTTGGTTTGGTTTTGTCTTCTTGGAAGCAGTTTAGGTGAGATCACATTATGGTGAGGGTGGAGGTGGTTTAACCTATGATTTCCCTTGTTTTTTTATGGATTCGTTTATCCCATGGGATACCAAATTCATGCTTGGAATATGGTACGGGGGTGATTGGCTGAAAGAAAGATTTGGTTCAAACCAATATATGGTTAGGTGGTACATGGAAGTCTCGGACTTGGTTGGATTTTACATATAGTTAATAAGAGCCAATTTTCTCTTGTCTTTATTGAGTAATTATACTTTTTATTAAGTGTCTTTAATGGTTATTCTATCATTGTTATTGATTTGGTTATATGTTGGTTATAATCATGGTTATATGATAGATCTATGTATGGATCTTATCATAGTTCGATTGATGAATGTATGGTTAGTGAATGCATGACCTAATTGGTGTTATGATAATTGTTGTGAGAAGCCATTGGTCCTTGTTGTTAAAACTCAGATAAATTTTCATATCCTTATGTTCATATATGCATTCATGACCTGTAGGTTTCATGTTTACCATGCATTTGATGAAATATCAGTCCTGGTTGGGAACGGTCAGGTCAAGTCTTGGTTCAAGATTTGATTTATAAGATTTATTTATATGTCACTCATCATTTCTAAAAGTTTCACTTATTTCTAGGTAGAGGCTTGAGTCCTAGCCCCGAAAAAGTGGCTCAGAATTCGAGGTTTTTATTGTAGAACTGACTAGCAAAGTTCACAATCATCGGAAGATAGGCCAAAGGGAGAGACTGGAGGCTTATAGCCACTTGCATGCGATGGAAAGGGAGTGATTAAGACTCTAATATAGTGACAAAAATATTTATCTTAGGGGTTTGACACCTAGAGGGGTTGGGTTGCTCCTAGAAGTCTTGTAGCACCTGAGGGACGTCAGTAAAGGTCTTAGTTATTGACTGCATTTCCTTAAGTTCATATAGGAGGTTAAGTCTTATCATAGTGACCCTCAACTCATGTTTACCCTGGGAAAACTGATGATAGTGGGTAAATGTGGTAGGAGTGGGTTACATAAACGAAGAACCTCTTCATGTCTTTCACCTACATAAGTAATCCTTATTCCACAAGAATGACCTTTGAAAACCATATCAGGAAATGATGTACATACATACATACATACATACATACATACATATATATATATATATATATATATATATATATATATATATATATATATATATATATATATATATATATATATATGAACATTAGCATAAAACATTGATGACCCCTAATTACTCGTCAAAAAATGGCATATATATATATATATATATATATATATATATATATATATATATATATATATATATATATATATATATATATAATCAACATAACCATGATCACACCATAATTACCAAATGTCATAAGGTTAAGGTTAAGATAACTCCCTCTATTTGTGCACAAAATTGAGAACAAAAATTACCAACATAGCCAATCCATCTAACCCCTCAAATCCATTCACCTTACCCTTCATGTTACCTTTCTCATGATTGTCCTACCACTGTACATTTACCCCAGTGGACACAACCAATATGACTAGTTGTCATATTTTTTCCTTTAGTTTCCATTATACATGCATCGAGCTTCATCTCAGTCTTACATTACTTGTTAGGTTCCATTCATCTCTCCACTAGCTCCATTATCTTTCCTATTTCTACAACCAATTACTAATACCCTCAAAACAAAAAATATGGGAACAAAAGGCCAAGAAGAAGAAAACCATGAAAATCCAATAGTAATACAACACCACGAAAAAAGTGGCAAGGTTGTGCACCAGACAAAACAAAATTCAAATAAAGTGTAAAAAAATCACAAAGCACCAAGAGAAAAAAAATTAGTAACAGACAACATGACTCAACCCCAAGGCTTCCCGATGCTTCCAAGGGAAATCTCAACCCGATCCTTCTTCAAGATTTCATGGAAGTCTATTTTTCCATGAAATTTCATACATCATAATGTCATAAACACATAATTTTTAGTGTATATATAAATATAAAAATATACCAATTAATTACCTTACCTTGCTGAAATTGAGTCTTAATATGTATTGTCACATCACTCGGTTACTAGTTACATCAACAAATTAATTTTTTCCTTGTCATACTAATATCAAGAATGTTTCCTTGCATCTATTCGTAGATGTTAGTCACATGTTCCCAAGATCATGAAATTGTGTCTATTAATTTTAAATAAAACTATACCAAGACTAACAACCATGTCATAATAAACAATCAACTTACAATCATTAGTCATAATACTATAACTAACACCCACTTGCACTCAAGTGCATATCAGTTGTATCAACATATATTTTTCATTATAACTGTAAAAAAACAGGTTATTCCTCTCAAAAATAGGTTATAAAAAACTCAAAAATAGGTTATTCCTCTCCTCTATAATCTATTTCACCTGTATGGATTCTCTCTTTATCAGCATATATTTATCAGTATAACTGTCTTAAAACAATACCATTCTTCATGCAATCTTATAGACACATATTGATATCATGCAATTAATAAAACATTCAAACAACCTGTAAACATACCATTTTGGCTAAACCAAATATATGAAATAATCAAAATCATACCTTAACATATCTCAGGGGAGGCTATCACATCTGCAAAAGTAATTCCAGATTAGTGTGACACAATATCACAAGTATATCAACTCATACTTGAATATCATAACCATAATCATCTACACATGCTAAACCAAATTAGTAGGATACATATACCATGAATATCTTGAATGAAATGAACATAATCATCATGTGTACGAATGCAATGGATATAACAACAAGTTACTATCATTCATGACTATCTTACACATGTGTATATGACCACACCAATCAACTAGCATCTCCTATGCATGTAACAAGAAAAACAATAGAATGATAGATAAGTATATAGCCATAATGCATATAACGATCGTTAACCAACATACCTATATGCCAAACATAAGAACTTGTATGACAATATGTCCTTACCTCGAGGTCCAATTCTACAACCTTGCTTTAATAATATGCATCTCCTACTCCATGTTGGCCAACATATTAGCATCATAACATACCAACAACATCATGATAACATAAACTGCATATATTGACCTCATTCACGACAACCTTAACCATCACAATGCATGCATAACAACATGCATATATTACATCCCATCCAATTGTTTGAAACATGTTGTGGTACCAAATTGATATTAGATATCACCCAAATAGAAGAGAACCTGATTTGATACCAATCTCTAGCCCACCCCTCCCAAATTTACCCAATTTCACCTTCTTGTCAGGGTAACCATGAGAGGAAGACCTACTATGACTGGACCCGACCTCCTAGGCCCCATTAAGGATGTGGGGCCGAATACTAATGAAAAAATGACATCTCGAAACATCCGACAGGGGATACATGACACTGATAGGCAGAGAAGCCATCCCAGGTGGCCAAACCCTAAGCTAGGCCCCTCCTCTTCCCTAGGCCCTCAACCACACCCACAACAAGGCCTCTATGTGGTTGGAAGCCTCCAACCACATACACAAGATTACATCCATGAGGTTACAAGCTAATTTTTCTAGTTAGGAGCATGTGATCCTGATAATTGAGCCTAGATTCTAGGTTAGCCTCCAGAACACTTCCCAGAACTTCCTGAGACTTTCCAGAATAATAAGTAATTCAACGAGAAGGATAAACATACAAAAATTAATCACAAAGTTGACCTAACGAGTCCTAACCATGATATTCATTTCGTCAAGCATATTGAAAACATGTAATATACAGGTCATGAATGTGTCTATGAAAATAGGGTATGATACTTATCTGAGAATAAAAAAGAAGGTATAATTTCCTCTCATAATAGCTACAAAAAAAAATTTTATTTCATCCATTCAATGAACATTAATAAACTATTAAAAGAATTTGAAGATATTGTAATATTCCTAATTTTCCATGAGATAATTGGAATATTAGAGTTCTTAATTTTCATAATTAATTAAGTAAATAAGAGGGTGGAGGGACCCATAAACCCCATAGATGAATAAAATCCACTTTTGATGTGTGCATGTGGATATTTTAGAGCTAGATATACATTATGGAGTAGTGGAGCAACTTCCTAAATGAAGGAAGAGTAGAGATCATGGATCATTAATGTAAAATCATGGAGATATTGGAGGAGGTCAACTAAGGTCATAGTGCATTCAAAGTAAGATCATAAAGAACTTATGATGATATAGTGGATGAAGTGGTGAATCTAATGCATGCATGATGGAGAGAGTGGGAATTAAATGTAGACATGATGGAGATCATGGAGAGACAACACAGTCTTCATGGAGGCTAGTGGCCACATGTAAAATGCAGCTATGAGGTGGGCGAGGGCTATGCAAGGCTCATAATCTATATAATGAAGATGAAGGCACAATAGAAAGTAGGATTTAGATTATTATTCCTTATTTGTTTAGATATATATTTTTCATTTGACATTTCTATGCATGCTTATTCTATTTATCTAATTCTGCAGTGTTGTTTAGCACAGGGTGTTCCCGAGCAGGAATCCCACCCTTACCCATGGGGGACTTCGAGTGCCTACTCTGGGAAGGTTTCTATTGAGCTCCATTCATCATCAGGCATTGATACCATGTTCATACCACTCTCATATGCACATTTAGTCACAGGAATAATGCATTCATGCTTCAGGGTTAGAGAGGTGGAGGTTGTTTCTAGCACTTTTTCTAGGAAACCGGTGGAGGATTCATCCTTTCACCTCGTGCTTCATTTTCAGCCTTTCAGGAGAAAAAAATCTATATCTGGCATACAACCCATTTTATTTTACCTCCATGCAGTAGCAGTCCCCTCAAGGATTTCACAATTCAGTCCTATAGATCTGAAGGAGGAAGGAAGCTTCCAGTATTTCAGTTGGAAATCCTATGAGGGACCATCTCCTCACTTTGCATTCACTGTTTCCACCATTGTTGAGCTGATTTGACATATTCAGCAGTAGGCTAGAGAGCCTCCCTCCTTGACAGTGTATTTTTTTTCAACATTTGTGTAGCAGCAGCTGCATTCAGTGGAGAAGGTTTGACGAGCTAGATCTTGAGTTTCCAGCTTAAGGATCTAGTGAAAGGATCAACCCTTTTTCATTGAGCTGATTTTATAACATTACAGCCATATGTGCAAGCCCTAAGAGGGTAATTTTCCTAGATTTCTAGATTTGGAAATCCCTTTCTGGGTTATCTTGGGTGTCCATCATATAGCCCAGATCTGAAGTTTTAGCATCATTAAAGCTCCAAAACTTCCTAGATCTACATTTCATATTTTGCCAGCAATTTTAGTCCCACCTTTTGCATCAGGGAAAATGCATTATTCCTTCCATCAGCCCATGAGTTATGTAGTCCCTCTTGGGGGATCATTTCAGAGTCATTCTAGGCCATATCTTTGGCTTGAGTGCGTCATATTTTGAGCATTATTGTACTTGCTATCCACCTCCTATATAATAAAATGGCTCAGCTATTATGTACATTTGTATGGTGTATTTAGATTACTTGTTTACATTGTTGTAGTTCTTATATTTTATTTTATTATTACTGCATTCTCACTTTTGGAATATTACATTGGTATCAGAGCATGATCTTTGGCTCAACTTGTGGGCACTTCATCTTTTGCATCAAAAGAAGAAATAGGTTGTAGAGATCTATCATGAAGGAGGATTGCAGTTTTGCCACTCTTCTCTTAAGATACATGTAATATCTCTCCAAGGAGGTCAATTAAATTAAGAGAGAAAGGCAAAGGAAGGTTCCAAGAAGATTTGATGAGGAAGGTCCAAGCACTACCTATCAGCAGAAGAAGCAACTAGAGAAGCAAAGAGCTTCACATCATTCTACTAGATCCACTTCCTTTGAGAAGGAAAGGGAATGGTGTGAATATGAAGGATATTTGGGGCATGAGACCCTAAGTAAATATATGTTCGAGTAAAAATCATAGCCTAGATATCTCAATGAGAATCTAACTCTCCAACAGTTTTTACAACTTAAAGAGGAGAGAAGATCCCGAAGCAATAATAGAAGAAAGAGGCATAGATTCTTATTGCCTACATTTGATGGATCTCCCACAAGCACATTGAGGGCTTGGAGGGAAGATTTAGCACATTATTTTTGAAATATCCTGTAGCAGAAAGAGAGGTTGTGGAGATTGCAGCACTACACCTAGAAGGTGAAGAAAAATATTGGTGGCTCAGTCATTTGTCACATATGAGAGTGTCTGCTTATGTAGATTTTATTCTAAGACTGAAGAAGAATTTTGGTAGGAGGAAATCATATACATCTCACATAGAGACATCTCCCATCATTGAGATGATAGCACATGAAGAGCCGAAGGAATATGTCCTCATTATCACTAAGGAGGAGGAGCCTCTACCAACACCACCAGCTGCAGATGTACTTACATTAGGAGGAGTATCACCTGCATCTCTGCAATATGGTATTAAGTTCTTGAAATTACGATCCCCATGCATGATTCATGAGATGTATGAGGAGAAGGTAGATACTAGTGCTGGTACAGTTGAAGAAATGAAACCATCATCATTACCAGTAGTTGGAGAGACTATTGCAACTGTTAAAGGAACTCTTGTAGATGTGAAAGATGTTCCACAGATTCATCTTATCCAAGGTTTGCATATACTTTCATCTCATATTATTTCAGTACATCATATTGAGATTTGTGAGACCATGCCATCAGGGGAAGTGCATAACGAAGGATTAGAGCACCTTGCTGATTTGAACCAACAAATTATCACTACACAGAGGAACCTTGACTTGATCAAGGAGAAGATGTATTGCTATCCTAGTCTGCCATGGTTGAGATACACCCAATACTTTGTGTTGAAGTATGGAATTGCAGAATATGAGAGGAGCATGGTCCTATTCAATACAGTTCCAGACCATGAGTTTAGCATTGTAATTGGCCAAGAGATAGAACATGTATCACCATGCAGATCTACAACGTTGTCACTTAGCAGCAATGATGATGAGAGGGGCCCATTATTCTTGGAGCATTTTGAAGGTAGCTTCACTCATGAAGCACTGAAGGGACAAATGATAGATGGTAGACATCTTATGATGGAGAGTACTTTCCATTGTCAAGATGAAGTTTTCTTCATGAGCTCCTCACAACTCAAAGAGGATATTATACCTATGACATGTATGGAGCCTTATGGGTTCCAATGGGCCATTGGTGAGAGGATCTCATGGAGAGACCTCAATGGAGGTGCACTTCAACATGTCATGAAGTGCAAAGATATTCACATGGATGAGGTTGGTATTCTACATTGGGAGGATACCAAGATTGAGCTTGGCATGATTCATCATCCACATTGAGATGAATGGATATCGATGAGGGGCGGGAGGTTGCCTACCTTCCTGCAGATCTATGATATCAGGCAGCAAGAAGCATGGTTTCACTGGTTTCTTTTGGGTGAGTATGTATACTACCCAAAAACTCACACTTGTGTGGTTCATGCCAGGTATATTAATGATGACATGCAGCAGGAGGAGGCATGGTTGCGCTGGTTATTGATGAGAGAGTTTGGACATCTCATGATATATCTTATGTCCATGTATTTTATTTTATTTTGGATATGTCTCATGTCTTTACATGTATTTATGTTTGGATATATCTCATGTTCATCTATGTATTTGGGTTTGGGAAAAATCATTTCTCTCACATGATGTGGCATAAGGGAGCTTATTTGTATTGTTATAATGAGACATTCCACATGTCCATTAGTATGTTGTTGCTCCATGACTTGCATCATGATGATGTAAGGAGGTAGCAAGAATCCTTGTTGTTTTGGTTACTATTTTGAGAGTATGGGATGATTTATTCCCATACATTGCATGCTATTGATGGAGGATGGCAATAAGAGGCCTTACAGTGTTGGATTTTGTTGGGGGATTATGGCCATTGTACTTGGTATAATGATGATGCGATGGGGCAGAAAGATGCATTATTGTGGTGGATTCTCTTGAGAGAATATGGCCACTACATTTGATACAATGATGATGTGGTGTGGCAGCAAGAGGCATTGTTGTGGTGGCTTCTTTTAAGAGAGTATGGCTCTCAAATTTATATTGATGCTAATTTGGCATGGAAACAAGAGGAATTGCTACGGTGGCTTCTTTTGAGAGAGTATGGCTCTCATATTTATATTGATGCTGATTTGGCATGGTAGCAGAAGGCTTTGGTGCGGTGGTTGTTATTGGGAGAATATGGTTTGACATTGTTCATGTTTATCCATATGTATCTACTTCTTGTTTTTCACTATGTTGATGTTATGTTTGGATCCTACATGGCCAACGGGGCTAATGATGAGAGCATTGATGGATGCAATCTACTCTATGTATCATGGGTTGAAGAGATAGTTCATGAGTTGGGAATTTCCACTTTGGGAAGGAACCACTTCATTTCATGTATCTCATGTATGGAGAAGATATTTGGACATCATATGGTTGCCACTTGGAGATTCATTGAGGAGGAAGGGTATCTAACTTTACAATTGGAGGCTATTATAGACATTCTAGAGAGGCAACTTTAGAGTTGGGCATGCATTAAACATTGTGGAAGATGGGGAGGCCTTCCATATGAGGATGCAATTTGGAGGGAGGATGTTTTTTGTAGCATCCACTTTTATTTTTCCTTGAGGACAAGCAACATTTTGGTGGGGAGGACTGTAATATTCACAATTTTTCATCAAATAATTGGAATATTAGAGTTCTTAATTTCATAATTAATTAAGTAAATAAGAGGTTGGAGGGACCCACAAACCCCATAGATGAATAAAATCCACTTTTGATGTGTGTATGTGCATATTTTAGAGCTAGATCTACATTCTGGAGTAGTGGAGTAGCTTCTTAAATGAAGCAAGAGTGGATATCGTGGATCATTAATGTAACATCATGGAGATCTTGGAGAAGGTCAACTAAGATCATAATGCATTCAAAGTAAGATGATAAAACACTTATGATGAGATAGTTGAGGAAGTGGTGCCTCTAATGCACAAATTATGGATAGAGTGGGAATTCAATGCAGACATAATGGAGATTGTGGAGAGACAGCGCAGTCTTCATGGAGGCTAGTGGTCACATTTACAATGCAGTTATGAGGTGGGCCAGGGCTATGTAAGGCTCATAATCTATATAATGAAGATGAAGGCACAATAGAAGGAAAAATTTAGATTATTATTTTTGATATATTTAGATGTAGATTTGTCATGTGACATTTCTATGCGCGCTTATGTTGTTTAGCTAAGTCTGCAGTGATGTTTAGCATAGGGTGTTCCTGAGTAGGAATCCCACCCTTACCTAGGGGGGACTTCAAGTTCCTACTCTGGGAAGGTTTATATTGAGCTCCATTCATAATCAGGAATTGGTGCCATGTTCATACCACTCTCATATTCACATTTAGTCACAATAATAATGCATTCTTGCTTCAGGGTTTGAGAGGTGGAGATTGTTTCTAGCACTTCAGTTAGGAAACCAGTGGAGGATTCATCCTTTCACCTTGTGCTTCATGTTTAGCCTTTCAGGAGTAGCAGATCTATATCTAGCATTTAGGCCATTTTATTTTACCTCCATGCAGCAGCAGTTCCCTCAAGGATTATGCAGTTCAGTCCTATAGATCTGAAGGAGGAAGGAAGCTTCCATTATTTCAGCTAGAAATCTTGTGAGGGACCATATCCTCACTTTGCATTGACTATTACCCCCATTTTTAGTTGATTTTACATATTTAGTAGCAAGCTAAAGAGCCTCCCTCCTTGACAGCACAATTTTTGTCTGCATTTGTGTAGCAGTAGCTACATTAAGTGGAGAAGGTTGGAGGAGCTAGATCTTGAGCTTCAATCTTGAGGATCTAGTGAAGGGATCAACACTTCTTGCATTGAGATGATTTTATAAAATTTTAGCTATCTATTCTTCAGTTCATGCAGCATATATCCATACTCAACAGTATATATGTGCAAGCCCTAAGAGGGTGATTTTCCTAGATTGCTAGATCTGGAAATCCCTTGCTAGGTTATCTTGGGTGTCCATCATAGAGCCCAGATCTGAAGTTTCAAAATCATCAGAGCTCCAAAACTACCTAGATCTACATTTCATATTTTTTCAGAAATTGCAGTCCCAACATTTGTAGCAGGGGCAACGTAGTATTATTGCCAGCAGTCCATCAGTTACATAGTCCCTCTTTGGGGAGAATTTTAGGGTCATTCTAGGCAATCTCTTTGGCTTGAGTGCCTCATACTTTGAGCACTTTTGTACTTAATATCCACCTCCTATATAATAAAATGGCTCAACTATTCTTTACATTTGTATGGTGTATTTAAATTACTTGTTTACATTGTTGTAGTTCTTATATTGTGTTTTAGTATTAATGCATTCTCCCTTTTGAGATATTATAGATACATAGCTAGAACCTATTATGGAACCGTGTTTATAACCTTCATATAACTAGAATAAGAACCATGATATAACAACCATCAAAGCCACATAATAAAAAGTAAAATTACTCATGAAAAAGAATAGGAAAATAGCTCTTATAAACGTATGCAAAATCAAACCAAGTCAAGGACTTCCACGTACCACCCAACCATAGATTGGACCTAACCAAATATTTCTTTCAACCAATCACCCATGTGCCATATTCCAACCATTAATGTGGGACTCAAAAAAAAAAAAACCAGGGCTTCCCCAAGATTAAACCAACTCCACCCTCATTTTGCCACAATCCCACCACAATTGGTCAATAGATCACATAAGAAAAAAAATATATGAAAACTCAGGTATTTCCAAAGATTAAACAACCTACACCCTTAGGATTTACTGCAATACTTCCAAAAGAAGTTAAGGGATTACTAGGTCCAAAACAAGCTTGGATTTCTCATAAGTTCTTCACCAATACCTTGAGGAATTTGACTATCTCTACCCTCAAGCTTTACTGTAGTCCCACCAAAACTGGTCATGGAACTCCTAAGCCCTATGGGAATTTTCCCGAGACCACCTCACCTAATTCCAAAAGCATCTAGTAATCCAAAGCTCGACCAAATAAAATAACCCCATCACACCATGGCTATCTAGAAATGTCAAGACAAGGTTGAAACCATTGTCACACTTATGAAAACCCATGCCAATGATAGCAAGAGAACCAAATACACACATGTATGTGCCATGCATTCAAAAACCATTTAGGAAATCATACATGCAACCTATTACCTACAGTTTTTCTTCTTGAAGTTGCTTGATCTAACGTTTCCTTGCTTGTCCTCATTTACGTATCCTTATTTTTGTTTCCTTTCTCCAATGCTAGAGTCCTCCAAGAATTCTTTAAGTGTGTAAGGGTATGAGCGAATAGAGAGAGCTCCAAAAATAAACTGATAAAATCTTGATAACTAATCCTCATAAGCCTTATGATCATTCAGGCCTCTATTTGCTTCAATTTATCTATTTTTCCTTCAGTTTCCTTCTCATGCAAACATGTGACCTTTCATCTCCCTTTTCTCATATTTTCCTTTATTTGCATAAATAAAATACCAATTAATGTATATTTTCCTTTTCAATGAATTTTCCAATTACTTTTCTGATTTCCCAAGCCATAATAAACTGAAGTGAACACCCAATATGATATTTTTCCAAACATTCAGCTTGGAATACGTGTCCCATGACCTTGGTCTTATTTTTCCTTTATTAAATTTATTACATGAAATTTTAACCCGAGGTTGTTACACCTAAAACCCAGTCGCACACATGCCAAGCCCTTGATGCAGCCAAAAGGCTCTAGCCGCACATAGAAGCCATCCTCTATGCATCTACAACCCAAAATACTAAGTTTTTTTTCATGTGGTCGTGGATTGAGTGCCTAAATTTCAGGGCTAGACCACAAGCCACTACCCATAACTGCCTAGAACTTTCCAGAATCAATTCAAAGATAATCACAAGTATGCATGACCTATATTTAGGCTTAGATATTTCCCAAACATGCCAAACATATGATAAAAATTTAGAAAAACATATGGTAATACTAGTAGTTATAGGTTATGAATGCATATATCTCATGGTTTCACCATAGAATCATCAATAAGGCTCACTGCCCTCTCAAGATATTTGCATCAAACACTTGTTAGCTCATACATTCATATAACCTTTAAATAACTTATTGAAAAATGAATAAGATCCATAATGAGAGAACATAATTTAACCATGCATGTAACCAACATTTAACTAGAATGAAGCCATAAACAACCAGTAATAGAATCATCACAGTGACCCATACATGTGTTCATTAATCTCAATAAGAAATAACACATAAAAACATATGTAAATCTCAACCAAGTTAGGGACTTCCACATACTACCCAACCATATATTGGGTTGAACCAAATATTTCTTTCAGCCAATCACCCATGTGCGATATTCTAAGCATGATAATGAGATCCCATGGGAAAAACCAAAACAAAACCAACCAGGTAATCTAGAGGCTAAACCACCTTAACCCTAAATGATAGTGATTTCACCTAAACCAGTCTAGAAATCACCAAACCAACAGAAGCTTGGATGCCTCAGAATTTATTCACTGTACCCATAGGAATTTTCCTATCTCCACCCACATATCAAGGGATTCCCGAATAAAACCGTCTCCATCCCCAACCCTTGGGATTTTCCTAAGACCACCTCACCTAGTTCTAAAATATTCTGGAAATCCAAACTCAACTAAGAATGAATCCCATCCCATCACACCATGGCTATCAAGGAAATGGAAAGGCAATGTTGTAACCATTGCCAATCCAGGAAAAACCCATGCCAATGATAGAAAAGTAATCATGTAAACCAAATGCACACACCATGAATTCAAATCCCAACAAGGAAATAACACGTGCAACTTGTTACCTACAAAATATTCTTATTGTGGTTTCTCTTCCAATATTCTCCTTGTGCTCCCTTGCCATTCATTTTCTTGAGTTCTTGCCTATGTATAAGTGCTCTCTCTCCCCTCTTGGAGTTTGTTTTCTTCCTTAGAAAAAATAAAGTTGAATCTAATCAAAAGCTGTGAATTTTTTTCTCATATGCCTGTTTATCATTGATTTATGTTTTTTTTTCCCGCAGAAAAAAATCGAACCATCTATTAATATAGAAAGGTTACATATCATATGCAGAGCATTTTCGTTTCCATTTTTATCAGATAGAGAAACCAGAATCAACTGTTTGTAGGAATTTCCATGAGTTCCCCCAAAACAACCCAGGCAAACATATCCTCTAGGACAAGCAAAATTCCTGTAGTTTCCCCAAACCCCAGCTTCCTATTTGGAAAACAGCCGAAACAAGAGATATGGGAAAACCACAGTGTCAAAATGTGCCAGTTAGTAGACATTGTCCTGGCAGTTTGAAAACATAAATAAAGAGTTCAAAAATGGACAGGGGCTCAGGTCTCCTTTGAGAGGAAAACAGCACTGAGTCCCGTCATAATGTTTTTTACATGTATGAATTTTTTTTATATAGTAGTATATACATAAAATGAACAACAAATAAATTAAAGGGGAGCTGTAGACAGCTCAGATGTTATGCAAAAACTGGAGGAGAAATTTGCCTTGCCACCCCGTCAACCACTTCTTCTACTGTCCATGCCCCCAGAGCCTGCTCAGTGCCTTTTTTAGAAAGGTTGTCTGCTTCTGTGTTTCATTCCCTGAAAATATGACAAATATGGAGCTCAGTAAAAAACCTTTTAAGAAGAATGATCTCATTAAGCAAAGGAGTTAAAAGATAGTTTTTGTAATGCTGCAAGCCATTGGTCCACTTAATTGTGTTCAAAGAGTCACCAAAAATCTGTGCCTCATGCTCATTGCACAAGGAGAGCCAACAAAGTAGAAGATGTAAGGCTTTAAGTTCAAAAAAATTGTTTGTTCCGGTGCCAAGGACAATAGAGGCTTTGAGGAGTTTCCCAGAGGGAAAGAAAATAACCAGGCCAACTCCGCATCTCCTGTTAATGTTCGAGGCCCCATCAAAGTAAGCCCAGGGGATGGAACCCTTTATTTCTTCTCTCTGAATAGGCCTGATACACGGTGGGGTGGAAGGAGAAGGGATATTTTCGTAAATGGCCACTCCTTCTGTTGCTAGTCTGGCAATGGGGAAGGAGGTGTCTTTAAAGATCAAGTGGTTTCTGGCTAGCCAGATTCCCCAAGCAACCAACAAGGGCATCGATCTGACTTTATCATTGGGAGCATCCTTCCACCATTTTTTCTAGGCTTCAGAAATCTCCTCCCCATCCCATCTTTGGGGGGTATTGGTCATCCTCAGCATTTCATTCCAAAGGATTTTTGAAAAGGGGCAAGAAAGGAAAATATGCTGAGTAGATTCCTCGCTCTCCTTACACAAGGAGCACCACCCGGGCCCAATTTTTCCCCTTTTCTGAAGAAAATCCCATGTAGGGACTTTTTGTTGAAGAACACAGCAGAAGAAAAACCAGGACTTGGCTGGCCCTTTCAGTTTCCACAGCAACTTAGCCCACCATCTTGGATCCTCCCATCCTTTTTGAGTCATTAGCCAGTCATATCCCATCTTTGGAGAGTAGAAACCTATCTGAGAATGCACCCATCTCAGTTCATCTGGCTTATCATTAATGCGAATGTGAGAATTCAGCAGGCTTGCTCAGAAAACCCTCCATTCCTCTTGCCACCTTTCTTCTAGATAAAGAGTATCCCCAGAGAGCCACTCTTGTCACCAGATTGAGGAGTGAGCAGGGTTAGCTATATGGTGAAGGAAAAAGAGCCCTCTGTTATTTATATGTTCGATCAGGTCTCAAGATAGGGAAAAAATGTCCGAACAGCCCACCCATAGGTCTCTTCCTAGCCTGACTGATCTACCATCACCAACATTCCATGGAAGTCCTTGTTCGATAATCTATACAGCTACCACCAAAGATTTCCATACCACCGAGGAGTTTTTGGATGATTTATTAGGCAGTTTGATTCATTCCAATGGTGAAATTGGATCAATATACTTTCTTCTGGTTACAGTGGTCCACAGATTGTCCGAGGAGATCAGTCTCCAGGCTAATTTAGTAGCTAAGGACCTAGAGAAAGGATACAAGTCCTTTATCCCCCATCCACCCCAACATTTTGGTCTGACAATTTTGTCCCATGCAACCCACGGGGTGACATGGTCCTTCTTCTGGCCTGCCCATAAGAATCTGCTACAAATTTTGTTGATCTTCAATAGGATGCACTTCGACACCTAGATGAGGCTAGCCCAATAAACCGAGATGGCCATAACCATAGATTTGATTAATACTAAGAGACCTACCCTAAAAAACCATTTAAAACTCCAATGCTTCATTCTGTCCTCAATTTTTGCCAAGAGCCAGGACCAATCTTGTACCCTGTAAGAGTCGGGCTTGAGAAAGAAATCGAGGTACTTAAAGAGGTCTTGTAGAGACTTAAATTCAAAAGAGAGTAGCTCTTTTACTCTATCCACTTCTACATTAGAGAGCCTTGCGGTTGTAATGGAGGATTTCTGTTCATTAATACTCAAACTAGTGGCTTTTAAGAAGAGATCTAAGATCCTTTTCAGACAGCGGAAATCTTCCTGACTCCCATCACAAAACAAGAGGATATCATCGACAAAGAGAAGGTGGGTCGCCCAAAGGTTGAGCGCAACTTCTATCCCTTTCAGTTCCCCTTGTCTCTTTGCCTCTTTAATCATTAAGCTGATTCCCTCCGCTGCAAGAAGAAACAACAGGGGGAGAGAGAGAGGGCACCCTTGGCGCAGGCCTATTTGAGGATTGAAAAAATTAGAAGCTCCACCATTGATCAGGACAGAAATCGAGGTCGAAGTAACACACCCCATAATCCATCTTACAAAATCATACCTGAAACCAAGATGCGTTAGGAGAAGCCTCAAATACATCCAGCTGATTCTATCAAAAGCCTTGGAGAGATCAATTTTGATGATGGCCCATTTTTTCCGGCTCTTTTTCAGGCTATGGAGAGTTTCCTGGGTTACTCCAACAGCCTCCTGAATTTTTCGACCATCCAAGAAACCGAATTGTTCAGCAGAGATGTTTTTGGAGAGAAAGGGTTTCAGCATGGAGGCAATGACTTTAGCAATGATCTTATATAAGCAAGTACACAGGGAGATGGGACAAAAGTCGTTAAAGGAGGAGGGGTGATCAGAATTAGGGATGAGGGTCAGGAAGGTAGCATTAAAAGGCTGATATACCAAGCCTAAGATCCTGGATTCTTCAACAACCGTAGCCAAGTCGTCACCGAGAGAGTCAAAAAAGTGGAGGAATAATTCCACTGTCCAACCGTCCGGTCCTGGGCTTTTCTCTTTCTGCATCGACTTAAGGATAACTTCCACTTCATATTTTGATACCGGAGACATCAGACATTCATTCCCTTCCTCATCGATGAAACTTGGAAAGAATTGAGCTACTCTTATAACTTCGGAAATGATGGCTTCTTCTGGGGCTCTGAAAAGTGCTTTGAAATGGGCAACCCCAAGAGAGGCAAGCTCTTCAAATGACTGTGCCTTTTCCCCATTTTCTTTTGGAATTTCCCAGATAGTGTTTAGATTTTTCCTTCCTTTGGCATAGTGCTAGAAAAACTTTGTATTTTCGTCCCCTGCTTGGAGCCAGATAACCTTCTCTTTAATCGCCAGCTTTCCTCCTTCACCTGGAGAAGTTTCCTTCTAGCTGCTTCGAGCTCCCGAATTCTATCTCGAGAAACCAAGGTGGCATAGCCACCCCCTTTAGGGTCTTCCAAGAGATCAAGTTCTGCATTAATAGCCCTCATCTCCTCATCTTCCTTTAGAGATTTTTGAGTTACCCAATATTTGGTTGTTGCCTTCAACCTTTTGAGGTTGTTCATAAAAGCCTTGCTTCGACTCAACCCCTCCCCAACTTATGACCCATCCCTTCTCCAAGTAGAGTGAAAGAGGGCTAAGAAGGAGTCATCAGAAATCCAAGAGGAGTTGAACTTGAAGGGGGACCCCGGTTTTTTAAGGGCTCCTTTTTCCTCCAAAAAGATCGGGAAATGGTCGGACAGGCTCCCTTCACCCACCCAATGCCGGAAGATAGATAATTTTTCAGTTAATTCTTCACCCAAGAGAAACCGATCTATTTTCTTTCCCACCCAGTCATCCCCCACTCTTTTATTTCGCCAGGTAGGTCTGGGTTTGAGAAGCGAGAGATCAACTAGATGGGATGATGCAATCTTGGAGAGAAAGAAATCAGTTAAGGGGTCGGCTCGGGCGCTGGCTCCCCAAGATTCCGAGACCCCCAGAGAAAAATTGAGGTCACCTCCAATGATCAGATTAGGATGGGCTAGGAAATTTTTTTGAAAAAAATAAGTCCAAAACAACTTCCTACCCTGACAGGGCCCATATACATTAAGGAGAAGGAAAGGGAGGCAAAGCTCCTTAGAATATAGCTCCAGTGCTAGTGAGTTTTCAGACCCTGAAGCAGAAATTTCTCTGAGGTTTCCCGCTTTATAACCGGTGACCACACCACCAGAACGACCATTAGCATCAAGGGCCTGAAAGAGCCAGCAGGGAAGTAGTTTAGAGAGAAGAGCTATGATATCCTACCCTTTTCCAAGGGTTTATTGAATCATAAGAATGTATGGATTGTAAACTCTGACCAAATCCCTCAAAGCTAGTTTCTTGGGTTGACTAGCTAACCCCCTACAGTTGTAGGAAAGAAGAATCATTTCAAAATATCAGGGGGTGGATTTGCTGCTCTAAGCACCCCAGTTAGGGATTTTTGTTTTCCATCAAAAATGTCAATCTTTGCTTTAAGTTGTGCCTTAGAAATGTCTGATTTCCTACCTCTCATTTTTCTAGGCCCAATAGGCACAGTGTCTGGCTCTAAACCTCCAAGTGTTGTGCCTTTCCCAGGGTGGTTTACCAGAGATCTCAGGTTGTAGGGGGGGGGTTGCGAGAGTGGAAGTAGACACCATAGGGCAACAAGGGGCTAGGGGAGCGACAAAATAAGGAGGAGGAATATCAGAGGGCGGAGGCACCGAAACAACCAGGCTATCAACAGGAGGGAAGTTTAAGTTTAAGGAGGAGAAATCCATCTGTAACTGCTTGGAAGGACCAGGCTCAAAGGTGACCAAGACAGATACATAATCAGAAAAACAAAGGGTAGAGGGGGAAGAGAAAAGCATACCCGCCTGTGAAGCCCCTTCTGTCTCAGCTACAGTGGGAGTCAAAGAGGCGGACAGCAGAGGTGATTTCTCGGAGATAGGGTCAGGAACAGCCTACTGCACGGGGACAATAGGTATCACATTCTCCATATCAGCCTCTGAGTCCGCTTCCATAGGAGCCTGCAGGGCAGCCTTGCCTGGATTTGGAACTGGAAAAGCCGACGGTTTTCTTGCAACTTTTTAATGGTTTCTTCTGCGACGATGACCCAAAGGAAATTCTTTGGCCAAATGTCCATATTTGTGACATCTGTGGCAACGGAATGGAAAATTCTCATAGTCCAGCTTTTGAAGGAATTCCAATTCTCTGTAATTTAAGGTCATGGCATCCGCGAGCCCTTCTATGGGGTTGAGGCTTACAAGAATCCTTGCCACACTGAGATCATTTGTTTGAATGAAGGACCTATCAACTTCCAAGTATTTACCCGGAGAGTTCCCGATGGAGGTGAAAACCGAATCAGTCCAAAACTGGAGAGGAAGGCCTGGTTGTTTAACCCAAACTGAGGATTTGTTCATTTTTTCTGTCTGGGCATCGAACATAGGGGTCCATCTACGGAAGAGAATTGGGCACTTGCCGAAGCACCAATTCTGATCGAGTACCCAGTTGACATGGTCCTTATGGTCGAAGCTCAAAGTGAACCATCCTCTGTCCAGGACTTTTATCTCCACTGGTTTGCCCAGAGCATTTGCCCATTCTGTCTGAACCCAGTCCCGGATGTAGTCTACGGAGGATTTTCTCCCATGCACTTTTCTGACTAGTCTTGTATCTAATGCTGCCATCACTTCTTCTACAAGGATATCCACTCCAAGGACACAGTTGGGGCGGGTCTCCTTTTTCCTGATTGGATTCTACTTCTTGCGTTTTCCTCCCACTTCCACCGTCTGCACATCACCTTCCCCCAACTCCTTGTTCATCCGAGCATCTGTAACCTCTACTTCAGAAGACTACTGTCACCTATCCTATACGACACGGGTATCGCAACCCGCTGACCCCTCGTCCAAAGGTTCCCTGTCAATCTAATCCTTCTCAGGAGATGAAACAAGCCCAGGGTCAGCATCCCCCGGTTGACTAAACCCTTTGCCCACCTCAAAGAAATTCAGCTGGCTATTGTTCCCTGACCCGAGGGCTACACCCCCATCTCAGATATCCTTCTAAGACTGAGCCAAACTCACCTTAACAAAGAATTTTGTAGAGCAACCAGGGTTTGTGGCCAACTTTTGACTCAGGGTCGTGACCCTTTTATCACGACCTTCCGTCCTAGAGACCTCCCCACCAGTGTCTGGCCTTTTACAACCTTTTTCCTTTGTAACTATTTTCCCTTTCTGCACATGCAATCCGTAACTTGCCACTACATATTGTAAACCTCCGGTAAGGGAAGGGAAAAATGAGAGATCTGCCCCCAAGGAGAGAGTCAGAGGCCCGTGAGCTCTGAAACGGTCGCTACCAACCCCTTTGCCTCTGAGAAAACCACCACTACAGGAGAGAGCAGCGTCGTCAACCTTTAGAGCACTGAGTGGTTTAGGAGGTGAAGATCTGGAGGAGAAGGGTCCTACTCCTTCTTCCTTGCTTGGAAAGGCGGTTTTCACAGTCGACTTTGGAAAAAATTGTTCAAGATTCTGAGCTGAAAATTCATGACCCCAGACAGTAAGTAAGTCTTTCGGCGCTAGCTCTACATCCACGTAATCGCGATCATACCCCATCTCTGAGGTTTACACAAAACCCTAGCCCGACACCACTGAAGCTAGAAACCCGCTGTAGTTCAAAATTAAAACCCCATCGCGAGGTAAGAAAGGCTAAGAAAACTATTACCTTCATTCTGGCTACAGTTGAAACCAAACAGTCTTCCAACCTCGAAAATCGTTGTTCATGACTAGCCCAAAGAAGTCCAAGTGGAAGCGGATCACTGACATGGAGGGTACGCCCGTCACATCCCTCAACCCTCATGGCCTGAAGCAGGCCTGGCCTGCAGAAAAACTCAGAGATCCGCCATGCGAAAAGTAAACCCTAGCTCACCAAAGTAGTCTTCCATCCCGTTTCTCCACCTCAAAGTACTAATATCATCATTGATTTATGTTGTCTCTTCCTTTTCCTTTTATTTTTTCTTTCATTTTTCTTTATTTTTTCTCTAATTTAATTTTCATATATATTCTTATCTCTTCATCTTCCTTTTCTCCTTTTTTTTTTTCTTTTATTAAATTTCCATTTATTTCCTTTTTCCTTTTTTCAATTCCAATGCCAATTTCCATAGCCATTAATTAACCACAAGTGATACCCACTTTAATTTTTTTCCTCCATTCAACTTATAATACATGTCCCATGACCTTGGTCTTATTTTTCCTTTATAATGACCTTCCATTTACATGGAAAATCAACTTGGGTTTGTTACAAACCCCTCCCCTTTGGGGGAACAATGTCCTCGGTGTTCTATGACACTTATGACAAGAAAATTGTTGAAAACAAAACATACTGCTTATTGGAGCTTTATAACACAACTCGTTGCAATATTTACAATGAAAAACTACTGAAAACATGACAAACATAGTGATTTTTACAACTTTATAACATATCTCATTGCAATAGTTGTAATGAAAATTGTGTGTGTGTGTATATGTATATATATATATATATATATATATATATATATATATATATATATATATATATATATCCAAAGCATAATCATATAAAATAACCCCATCACACCATGGCTATCTAGAAATGTAAAGGCAAGGCTGAAACCACTATCACACTTAGAAAAACCCATGCCAATGATAGCAAGATAACCAAATACACATATGCATGTACCATGCATTCACAAATCAGCTAGGAAATTATACATTCAACTTGTTACCTATAATTTTTCTTGTTGAATTTTCTTGATCCAACTTTTCCTTGCTTTTCCTTGTTTTCTTGTGCTTCTTTTTATTTCCTTTATCAGTGCTAGAGTGCTCAAAGTGATTGAAGTATGAATGTTAGTTTTTTGTGCTATTTTCATTTTCAGATTTATAATTTATTTTCTGATCTTATGCTTGATTTACATAGAATTCCTTGGTTGTTATGTGTTTCAAACAAGTAAAATAACTGAGTTTCATGAGTGAATTCAACAGCATAAAGTATGAAATACAAATTTTGAACAGAAACAACATAAATAATAGTAAACCATCACATTTTATCAATCAAAACAGAGTTTTAATGAAGGAATTCACCCCTCCTAGGCTACATCTCCTTAGTCTAGCTTCCATGGCTTCGGCCTCTGTATTAGATCAATAGTGCAAAAAATTATGTTTACATGCATCAAATGCTCCTAAAATGTACTCCAATGAGTTTAGAATGTCAAAATCTATCAGAAATTACTATTCATTCACTCAATTACGCCTTCAGCTGATCTAGGAATGGCCTTCCTTCATGGTGGTCCTAGGCTTCAATTTTCTTCAAAGCGAAAAAAACACCTACATAATTTCTCCTTTGCCTCTGCACCCTATTCCGATGTGTTAATAGCATGCCAATATGCTAGGAATGACTCTTCCTGAGAAAAAATTGGCCGAAAATTTCTCAAGATATGGTTCATTCAATTTTTCCCTAGAATCCTCCTCTAAATCTAGAGAGGACTTTAGATAAGTCCGCCAAACTGGTGATTCCGCCAAAAAAGGTGGCACCTCCTAAAACTCTGCTAAATTAAGCACTTAGTTAATTAATACTAAACTCATTTTAACAGTGTGATAGGTGTATTTTAATGGCGCATAAGTGCAGTTATATAAAACTAGATTAATTAGCTCTTAATCATGGTTGAATGGGTTAATCCCATGATTAGGAGTTAAACTCTGTTGTTTAGATTTCCTGCATCGTTGGTTCTATGGAGAGTTTTATGGGAGGGGGATGGCCCCCTCCATATCATTGTCTAATAATGAATCGCACTATAATTACTGGTCAGAGTCCATATATATCAAGGATTACATGGTGGCTTAACGGTTAGGTGTGTGGTTGGCACCGAGGATGTTGTGGGTTCGACCCCAACCCCTGCGCATAACCTTTTGTTCCACCATAGTTGTATATAACCCATAGTTTGCATATAATATATGTGTTCCATATATGTTTAGCCCGGTCTTTGTAATATGCGCAAAACACCATATAATTAAACCATAACTTTGGATTTAAATCAAATATGCAAAATTTAATACGAGGGTTTGGAGTTAATAATTAATATTAATATCATATATGATACTAAACCATATATATATATATATATATATATATATATATATATATATATATATAGTTCCAACCTTAATAATTAAAAAAATAATTCCAACACAATAATTCATCATGAACCCAAATTCAACCTTGGAGGACATTGGGCAATTTCACCTTCTCAAACTAAAACTGGCGAATCTTGTTGTGACACTTGTCACAGTGCCAATGGTCATAAACTGAAGAATATTCTCTGCATGTTGACTGGGTTTCCATGTCATCAACCTATCACTGTTCTGCAATGTTTTTTAAAAAATGACTATTTTGAACGATGGTTAGCAGGCTATAACTTCTTCATTTGGAGTTGGTTTTTGATGAAACAAGCTGAATTGGATTCTTGGCAATGGGTTGGTCCCTTTCATTCTGTTTCCAATCAATTTTGAGAACTTTCATTTTTTAGCTAAATACTTAGCCTTTGATCGTTCCTCCCCACTAGAAGCCTTTTGGACCCCCAAATCTCTCGTATTGTTGATCATGTGGATGAGGGTATTGTTCCCTCAACCTCCCAGTCTCTATCCACTGAAATTTATCCATTTTCATCATTTGGAGATTTTCACAAAAGTTAGATTTCTCCTTGATTCTTGACCTTCTCTTGTTGTCATTGACACTGTCATGCTGTAATTTTTCTGAATTTGCAGAGCAGCAAGCTATTATTGCAAAATCCATCTTGTTCCTAACTTGGTGATTAATCAAAGGAAACTTAAAAATTGTCTCACCTTACACACTGTCACCATGGCGATTCCTAACTGCCCTTGCTCTGTACTTGCGTAGAATCTTGACCAAGTATCTTTCCCATTGCCATGTACCCTTTAGAAACCAATTACATGAATTTTTGGAACCCATGCCTTCTTTTCCAAGCTTCTTTTTCGCTTTCTCTTTGACCTTTGCACTCTCTTACATCAACATCTTTTTTCCAACATTGCTTAACACTGATGTTGACTGCTGCATATGTGTCACATCTTTTTCACCTTCCTTCAAAGGCAACCTGCTAGAATCCTGAAACATCTCATTACAAGAATAAGCATATTGTAACAACCCCCATTTAAACATGCAATTAATTATATGACATAAACAATGAATAATCAACCCAAAAAATGTTTAACTAATCATCATGAAATTTTCAGAAACATGAGCAAGACGACTTACCTGTAATGGCGCTTTTCCTTACTTGAGACTCCTAGGTTGAATGCTAGCTGAATCCTGCTGACCGCAACAAAGTTTTGGGGATAACTCTCCACCCAACCGTAGGCTCAGCTGTATGTAATATTTCCATAGCTGGCCACCCCCGAGCCCTCAATCAACGTACTACTTCCAGGGTATCCTTTGCCTCACCATACCTTTCTCTCCAGAGAATGGATGAAATAATGAATCCTTGAACCTTCCTCAATGTCTATTAAATAGACCAAACCATGGAATGGGAACCACATGCACACATTCACTGTGTCACATGCAACTTAAGTTTTACTTAATTTAGTGCTCTCTTACTTTTTGTTATCTTTACTTAATTTAGTGTTCTCTTGATTTAACTCTCTGTTAATTTATTTACTTTTGTTAATTAATTCTTTTTTTAACTTTCTTTCTATTAGTTTCTTATTTTAACTCATTGTTAATTTATTTACTTTTTTCAATTAATTCTTTCTTTAACTTTACTTATTTTTTATTGTTTTAGGACTCCAGTTTATTATTTACCATTTTATTTAGAACTCCAGTTATTTTTTAATGTTTTATTTATTATTTATTTATTATTCTCTTGACTATTTATTTATTTACTTATTTATTAAATTATATTATATTATTTATATATTATTTATTATTTTATAATTATTATGGGACATTACATACTCCCCCTCTTCAAGGAACTTCGTCCCGAAGTTGAGTATTTAATTGTATTATATTATTTATTATTTATTACTTCATGTGTGACCAACACCCTCTGCTGAACTAGTATAACCAGCAGGCATCGAAAGTTCATCACAACGCCCGGGAATCTCAAGGAATCTATGTCCTTTTACCCACTTTTGGAACAAGGCATAAGCCTCCCCAGTCTGTCCCTAGTCAAGGCTGGCCCCAAGGCTCGCGCCCAACTTAGACCTCATCTGCCCTAAGGCAGGCATCCGGTCCTAGTACTCAATGACTCCAGGCATCTCACAAGGCTAGCCCACTCCCTCCACAACTCCTTAAGGTGCACAGCTCCAGACATCGAAGTCTTACACCCACTTCTAGACTTCGGCATTCCCATCCAATAACAGGCACTTGGCCTACAATATCAGGCCCTTGGCCTCCTCAAGATGGTCCCATAGCCCTTCAAGAGGTATCCATCAAGAGATATACAAGACAAAGGAACCAATGGCATATGTAGTGTTGATTGAGTTCATCCCCAGCCCATATGGTGTTACATATTCTCCCTCGTAGGTATGGGCTCCCACGAGATCATCAAATAAACTGGCCCTCTCGACCCATTTGTGGATTTCCTTCCAATCACCACATCTCAACATGCATCCAATGCATTATTTCTAATCATAACATCATAGAAAATAATCCACATGCCAACTCTTGCATGTCATCATGATAACATAACATCGTTGTTAATCACAACATTCTGAATAATAAAGGACTACATACTCTTGCATGTCATAAAATCTATATGTAATTCCACATGCTTCACATCATGAAATACCATCATAAGTTATGACATCAACATATTTTCATTAAATACATATCATGACATCACATAATAAATGAACCACATGTCAATATACCTCATATCATAACATCATAATCCCTATGCATATCATATCTATGATGAGCATACAACGACATTATTATAACAAATAAATAATATGCATCATTCACCTCTCATCAGAACTATATCCATTTACTGCATACCATCACATTATGAAACATCATCAATATGAGAATCATCTCAATACTTATCAAATATAGAACAATAATACATTATAAGCATTCCTATCATGATTCATCGGGAAATCAATTTCATTTTCTTGTATAAAAATTGAATACCTACTATGAACTAAGATTATTCAACATCCATCTAGGATCTATGTTATCTCATCATAACTATTAGAGTCATATTTTCATCAAGATACCAAGTACTTTTCAATAATCATTTCTTGTTCTTTCTATTAGGAAGTTGACCATTCACAACATAGGTATACTCATCTACGTACATCATTAAACTTCAAATGAGCCTCTTGGGCCTTAATCTATCATCATATATCATATTGTGCCTTAATCTCTCATCATATATTCTTCCTTCTGCAAGGAAAATTTTAGTGAAATTCATTGTTAAGATATTATTGGTTGTACAATCATTTAAACCATCAATGTCAAATTAAAATTCCATGATCACTATACATAATTTTCTTATCCAATGACACCCATACACGAGGTCATCCTTATTTAAGTCTTATATTATGATTAATCCACCTACATGAGGGCTTGTTGTCCTAGGTGATTTATCTATCACTCACATAATTGTCATTGTTCATATTTAAAAAGGTTTTCTTATCCCATCAAGTTCCCACTTGATCTATTTTATCATAGATTCACTCATCTTCAAATTGGTCTATTGATTTTTCCACCTTAATTTTCACTTATTAAATCTTAAGTTTAGAATATGAAATGCATGGAACTACTACCGCCATTGTCATTCATGAATTATTTTGTATGCCCAGTGTGTTTGGCAATAACCTCCTTCAATGCTAATGACACATGCTAGTAAGTTGTTTTATATGAAGTAACACTAGCTCATTGTTGTACATGTCACCCCAATAGTAATTTATCTATAGTTAATCCCAAATAGATGTAATATTTCTCTTCACTACTAGTAAGAATTTCATAGCCCTTGTACAACCACAAAACCTCGATAATTTGGTCTCAACAATTTTAGAGCTAAGGAACCAATTGATCTTCATACCTGTATATTCTTCATATCCCCTTGTCCACTTGTGCCAATAGAGAAATTTATCAAGTTGTGCCATTTTCAAATAATATAAGACTAGGTAAAATCTTATGTTAATTACAGTATTGATTTCATAATTAATCTCCTCATATGATAATATTAAAACCCTTAAATCCTTATTTTCTCTTTCATATACACATTCAAAAAGCAGTATCAATCAATGATAACATTCAATTTTTATTTTTAATTATTTTTAATATAAAAATAAAGTATAATTCAAACCTAAAGAAAATGCTTATATATATATATAAATAATAATAAAAATTGTATATTATAATACAATATTAGCGCTAATGTATTCCCAATTACATTATTTATCACTTAAATAAATTCATTCACAACTTATGTATTTCCAGTACATATATTTCTATATATATAATTAGTAAATTATAATTATAATTATAATTACAATTTGAAAATAACAATCTTATTTAAAAACTACATAAACATATAATTTTAAAATTAAATATTCAAAAATATAACATAAATAACAACGTCTTTTTGTATATTATTTTATATCGTATAAAAAAAATTAATTCAAACTTATTATTATTTAATCCTAATACAATTAGGAAATACCCAAAATTTTAGAATTTATTGTTCTTCCTATGAGCAACTTCCCTCTAGGATTTAGGGTACCTCACCAGTGCTATTAATTTAATCCAACTCACAAAAAAAAAAAAAAAAATTTATGTGTGCATTACACAAGTTTTTATAAAATTTAGCATATCATAAATTTAAATCCACATCTAACTTGTACATTTACAAATATACATATGTGAAATTGTTCATCTCACTTTTTATTTATTTATAATTTTAAATTAAAAGAATTGATTTTTATTCACTTTTCAATTTCATTAAATAATCATTTTTTTTTCTTAACTTTGGCTTTACACTTTTTTTTTTAACTTTCACTTTTTATGTAATAGAATAACATGTAAAAAAAAAAAAAAAAAACCATAACTACTTCTTAACTGGTTCTTATAATTCTAATAAATCCTTCCAACTAAAAGTTAAGTGAGAGCTCTAAATAAATAAATAAATCACTTAAATATTAAGTGACATCACCAAGTGTCTCTATTGCAAATATTTTTAAGTATTGACGTAAATAAAAATCTTTTATAAATCCATTGAAGTATGAGAATCATGAACATTTTGTTGAGCATTTTTTTAATTTGTGAGCATCAATGTGGTAGAAGCTACCCAATTTTCCAGCACACAAGTCAAATGGAATGTAGCCTGTTAATCTTGTAATTTCGTATATATAACATGAATTTATTCAGCATGAATGTGCTATCACGCTGTAATCCCATATCTTTCCAACGAGTTTCTCATTAAAGAAGACGTAGGCCATCCATCTCTTGTCCAAGGGAGATAGAAGCTAAAATAATAAAGTTGTTATTCAATATCTGGCCGATTTCTAATTCCAACTCATTGAATTTAGCAACCAATTCGTTTTCAACCCATTGGCCAGGTTTTATATAATATAAGCTGCACAATGTGTATTCTACCTCCAATTTACGAATTGACCTCTTAGCATTCCAATTAAAATATTACCTCTCGTAAGTCGTGAAGGGAACAATATTTCAGCTGGAATGATTTGATTATATCTCTCCAAAGGCCAAGTGGTCAAGAGAACACTCTATGTAATCTTTCCACAGCTGACCACCTCCGAGCCTTCAATCAACATACTGCTGCCAGGGTATCCTTTGTCTCACCATACATTTTTCTCTAGAGAATGGATGAAATAATGAATCCTTGAACCTTCCTCAATGTCTATTAAATAGACCAAACCATGGAATGGGAACCACATGCACACATTCACTATGTCACATGCAACTTAAGTTTTATTTAATTTAGTGTTCTCTTACTTTTTTTAGCTTTACTTAATTTAGTGTTCTCTTGGTTTAACTCTCTGTTGAGATTGCAACAAGATGATGAGCTTAGTGGAAAGGAGTCGCCTTCACTAAGTGGGCCCGTAGGCTATTTTTGGCGCAAAGTCTATTTTTAGACATATGGATCATGTTCTATGAGTTGCAGGATGCTATTTATGGATGGTTGGTCAAGTCAGAAAAAATAGATGGACTTCTATTTTTAGACATACTGGGCGGAATCTATTTTTAGATTGCCAGTCTAAAAATAGATATGTCGTAACATTATTAGCTCTTAATAATATTTGGACTCTAAAATATTCTTCTCTGAGCACTTGGGGAAGATTCCACACATGTGTTAATGTAATGGCTGTATGAATTACGCTTATTCCTATGTTATGTGGAGCTATCGTGATGGATATTTCCAATTAGAACTCACGTGGATGTAGGCTTGGTGAGTTTATCGAGGAAGTTAGTGGATGTGTTCGCTTTAACTAATCTAAACATAGTTGAGCTATTTGTAACCCGCTTAACTAATTGATACAATTAGTGAGAGTGGTGAGAATTAATTATTAATTAATTCACTAATTATAAACTCATTAATCAACTAAATAATGCATTAGTTAACTTCAGTGCATGGAAAGTTTCAGTGGAGACCAATGCAGAAATAGGTGAAAGAGCAAGTTAACTATCAGTTGTGACTATACTGTTGCTATTTGCAACACATAGATAGGTGGAGAAGCCCATGAGGATTGCACAGTACAATCCAAGTGGTTTATCTATTTAATGAAGCCATCCCATAGCATTGATTATGCAATAGAGGCTAGCTATCAAGTGGCAAAAGATTGGAGCATGTTTTTTTCTAGATCTAGCTTGATAGTGTGTAGCAATTGAGGGTGTGCATGAGAGCTTGTGAGGAGCTTTTGTACTATGATTGTTACATGATCTCCATGACATATAATATACAGATAGTTGGGGTTTTTAGCTTTAAGCTTTCCCATTAAACACTGTGTTCATATGTGTGATTGTTTGTGGTTTAATGTATGCATGCAATTGATTTTATTTCCACATGTGATGATCAATGGTAAAAGAGATTCTGTATTATGCATGAAGCTAAAATAGTGTGTGATCAGGAAAATCTCGGTGAATAATATCTCAGTTATTCAAATTTCTACATGGTATCAGAGCGATATTGATCATTGGAGCAATTGCAAGACATTGAAGCAGTTGAGTTTTGTGCTGGTGGAATTCGAATTTGCAGAAGTGTTTTCTGGGTGTCAAAGTTGAGATGTCTTTCAACGAATTGCGATTGGAGTATGACCTTGAGGGCAGCTTGAATTATATTGCATGGAAGGACAAGATGGAAGCGGTGCTGGATGACAATGGGTTGAAGGAGTTCATAGATGCAGAAATTACAAAACCTACTTCTAGTGACATTGCCGTACTTGACGCATGGCAAAAGAAGACAGCAAAGTGTCGAAGGATTCTGTTGGAGGGCGTGAAGGATCACATAGTATCCAACTTTCATGGTAAGGCTTCTCCATTCTTGATGTGGAAAGCCTTGACAGATTTATTCCAAAGCAAGAGTGACCAGAGGAAGTTGGCGCTCAAGGACAAACTCAGAAACATAAAGATGGAGAAAGGCGACAATATGCCCAAGTACCTCATGAAGTTCATCCAATGCAGGGATGAGCTGGGAAGTGTGGGGGTGAGTGTTGATGATGAGGACTTGGTGAGCTTGGCTCTCCTTGGGCTTCCGAAGAGTTGTCACTCCTATCAGGACTCTGTCAATGGTTGGTAGAAATTGCCAGGATGGGAGCGACTTTGGTCGGATCTTGTGCAAGAGGAGATAAGGCAGAGTACCAGGGACGGATCTTCATCAAAGAACTCTGATGAAGAGAATTTCACTTTGGATACTAAAGAAAAGAAGGGGAAGATTAAGAAAGCTTCTCATTCCGGTGCAAAAGGCAAGAAGCAGGACATGTCCAAGGTGAAGTGCTTTCACTATCACCAACACAGACATTACGGCAGTAATTGTCCACAGAAGAAGAAAAATAAGCAGGCTGCTGGAACTGCAGCTGGAGAGGCCTTAGCCTTGCAGTTTGAGCTGGATTTTTCGCTGATCGCATGCTTAGTCTCAAGTATGACGGGATAAGTGTGGTTTCTGGACAGTGGTGCGTCTTTTCACATGACAAGAGATCGAGATTTGTTTACTGATTTAGATGAGAAAGATCTTGGAGTGCATATCGAGATGGACGATGATGGTAGATACAATGCGACCGGTATCGGTACCATTTCCTTTGAGAGGGAGTCTGGTAAACCCTTTAGATTGAAGGAAGTGATGCACGTTCCAGGATTGAAGAAGAATCTTATCTCTGTGGCTATGTTAGAAGACAAGGGATATGATGTTGTCTTTAGCGAGGGAAAGGCTTTCCTACGCAGTAAGGCAACTGGTGAGACCCGGAGGATAGGGGTTCGAGTTAAGAACCTTTATCAATTGCAGGTATATGGCTGCGCAACAATGGTAGGCAAGGTAGAAGGAGTGGTGAGTCGGGATGATGGCGAGTTGTGGCACCGGAGATTGGGCCACCTTCACCATGGAGCTTTGAAGATACTGCAGTAGATTTCTACTGAGCTTCCTAAAGGCACTCTTGCGCAGTCAAATTAGTGCAAGTGGTGTACCTTGGAAAAATTTGTGAAAGTCACCTTTCATGAGAAGGATAGTCGCGCCACGACGATACTTGAGAGAATTCACACAGACGTGTGTGGACCTTTCTCAGCAGCTTTGACAGCAAAGCACAGGTATTATGTGATATTTTTTGATGATTTTTCTCGTAAGTGCTGGATCTTCTTCATGCAGAAGAAGAGCGAGACACACTCAAAGTTGTGTGAGTTCAAGGCCCTAGTTGAGAAAGAATCGGGGAAGCAGGTGAAGGCTCTTAGGAGTGACAATGGTGGTGAATTCATCTCTGGCGAATTCAAGGACTTTTGCAGCGCAAAAGGAAT
This sequence comes from Pinus albicaulis, assembly GCA_034641835.2. Classification (NCBI taxonomy): domain Eukaryota; kingdom Viridiplantae; phylum Streptophyta; class Pinopsida; order Pinales; family Pinaceae; genus Pinus; species Pinus albicaulis. The sequence goes on along the minus strand of CM076580.1, from coordinate 1,416,644,938 downwards.
TCGAAGAGAGCTCATAGCACCTCATAACCCGCAACAGAACGGGGTTGCTGAGTGGAAGAACAAAACGATTGTGGGTGCTACACGAGTGATGTTGCATGATCAAGGCCTACCCATTCACTTGTGGGCAGAGGCATGAAATACTACAGTATATGTGCAGAACCGTTGTCCTCACATGATACTTGGCATGAGTACACCCGAGGAGGCGTTTTCTGGTAAGAGGCCTGATATTCCCCATTTGAGGATTTTTGGTTCACCTTTTTACATTCATGTGATGAAGGATGCCAGGAAGAAGCTGGAGCCGACTGCGGAGGTTGGGATATTTTTGGGGTACACTGATACACCCCACAACTATCGTGTGTATTTTCCAGAAAGTCGCAAGACTGTTGTGTGATGGGATATCAAATTTCATGAGGAGAAAGCCATGAAGTGTTCGCTTGAGAGGGAGCCACACTTGCATGCAGATGAGGAGCTATTAGTTCCTAAGGATGAGTCTCAGGATGTGGATCAACCACAAGATGAGGTTCATGGAGTGGAAGAAACCACTCATGCAACGCCAACCATCAGAGGGCGGAAGCGCACTACAGAAGCTGAGCGACTGGCTCAAGATGCAGAGAAGGTTGTAGGAGCACCTACATCATAGCGCAGACAGAGACAATCACCTGACCGGTATACCGGATACATGGCTCTTATGAGCAAGTGTATCGTATTTGCGATCCATCCCTTCGAGGAAGTCAGGAGGATCCCGCATGGTGAGATGCCATGGTGGAAGAGTATGATTCGATTGTCAGAAACAGTGCATGGGAGATTGTCCCGAGACCAGAAGGGAAATCAGTGGTGGGTTTGAGATGGATCTACAAAGTGAAGCAAGCAGCTGACGGGAGTGTGGAGAAGTACAAGGAAAGATTTTTTTCCCGAGGCTTTTCACAAATTGAGGGGATCGATTATGAGGAGACCTTTGCACCTGTTGCAAGGTATTCTTCCATATAGAAGATTCTTGCTCTCTCAGCGCAGATGGGGTGGCACATTCATTAGATGGATGTGAAGACTTTGTTCCTCAATGGAGTCATTGAGGAGGAGGTGTACATAGAGCAGCCCAAAGGTTTCAAGATCTTCAGCAGCGAGTCGCATGTGTGCAGGCTCAAGAGAGCGTTGTATGGATTGAAACAAGCACCTCGTGCTTGGTACACATGGATAGACAGTTATTTCACCGAAATTGGATTCTCCAAGAGTGAGGCGGATCCTAACCTATACCAGATTGTAGTGGAGCGTAAGTTGCTGATCATTGTACTTTATGTAGATGATTTGATTTTGACAGGTAATGAACTGTTGATACACTCATGCAAGGCTGATCTTGCAAAGGAGTTTGAGATGAAGGACTTGGGCCTCCTTCATTATTTTCTGGGATTGGAAATTTGGCAGCGCAGTGGTGGACTGTTTGTTTCTCAGGGTAAGTATGCCCGGGAGATACTGGAGAAGCTCAACATGCATGGCTATAAGCCTGTTGATACTCCTCTTCCTAGTGGTTGGAGGAAGGAGGATGTTACTTCAGCGAAGGTAGTGGATGCCACTGTTTATCGACAGTTGGTGGGGTCGCTTATGTATCTGGTCAATACATGACCCGACATATGCTATGCAGTTAACCAGCTTTCACAAGCTATGGTTAAGCCTACCAAGCTCTTTTGGAAGGCGGGGAAGCATAGACAGATATCTCGTAGCACATCGGATATGGATTATGGCATGCATAGCTTCTGATGAGGAAGCCGTGGTGGCTTCACTGATGCAAACATTGGGCAGGAGCCCAACTACGTAAAGAGCACATCTCGAGGGATTTTCAACAGACGTCGCATGTGCTTGGTACAACAGGAATGCAAATCCGTGGCACTCGCTCAAAAGAGGCTACGAGTATATGGCAAACAGTTTGGCCGCATGCGTACAGGTGGATGAAGAAGATCCTGGTCAGGTTGTTCGGTTCACACTTAGAGCCTACTGTGATTTATTGTGATAATCATAGTTTCATCAAACTCTCGGTTAATCCAGTATTTCATGATAGATCTAAACACATTGACATTCGGTATCATCATATCAGAGATTGTGTGCAGCGGAAGATCATGTTACTTTCATACATTCCTACGGAGGATCAGGATGCTGATATCTTGACGAAGGCGCTCACCAGGAGAAAATTCGAATACCACAGGGACATGATAGGGGTTGTAGATAATCCATATCTTGTTGAGAGGGAGTGTTGAGATTACAACAAGATGATGAGCTTAGTGGAAAGGAGTCGCCTTCACTAAGTGGGCCCGCAGGCTATTTTTGGCGCAAAGTCTATTTTTAGACTATGTCTATTTTTAGACATATGGATCATGTTCTATAAGTTGCAAGATGTTATTTGTGGATGGTTGGTCAAGTCGGAAAAAAATAGATGGACTTCTATTTTTAGACATATTGGGCGGAATCTATTTTTAGATTGCCAGTCTAAAAATAGATATGTCGAATATTATTAGCTCTTAATAATATTTGGACTATAAACATTATCTTATTCTCTTGTAGCACTTCAGTTAAGTGCACAGATGTGGCACAGGAGCTGACAGAAGGAATTACGCTATTCCTGAGGGTTAAGTGGAGCTATTGCATGGATACTTCAGTTAGAACTCATGTGACACAGTTTGGTGGAGTTGATTGAGGAAGTTAGTGGAGTTGTATTCAGTTTAACTAATCTAAACATAGTTGAGCTATTTGTATTCAGTTTAACTAATTGATACAATTAGTGAGAGTGGTGTGAATTAATTATTAATTAATTCACTAAATATAAACTCATAAATAAACTAAAGAATGCATCAGTTAACTTCAGTGCATGGACAGTTTCAGTGGAGACCAGTGCAGAAATAGGTGAAAGAGTAGGTTAACTATCAGTTGTGACTATACTGTTGCTATTTGCAACACACAGATAGGTGGAGTAGCCCATGAGGATTGTGCAGTTCAAGCCAGGTGGTTTATCTATTTAATGAATCCATCCCATAGCATTGAGAACACAATAGAGGCTGGCTATCAAGTGGCAAAATATTGGAGCATGTGTTTTGCTAGATCTAGCTTGATAGTGTGTAGCAATTGAGGGTGTGCATGATAGCTTGTGAGGAGATTTTGTACTATGATTGTTACATGATCTCCATGACATATAATATACAGATAGTTGGGGGTTTTAGCTTTAAGCTTTCCCATTAAATACTGTGTTCATATGTGTGATTGTTTGTGGTTTAATGTATGCATGCAATTGATTTTATTTACGCATGTGATGATCAATGGTAGAAGAGATTCTGTATTATGCATGAAGCTAAAATAGTGTGTGATCAGGAGAATCTCGGTGAATAATATCTCAGTTATTCAAATTTCTACACTCTCTGTTAATTTATTTACTTTTGTTAATTAATTCTTTCTTTAACTTTCTTTCTATTAGTTTCTTAGTTTAACTCAATGTTAATTTATTTACTTTTGCTAATTCATTCTTTCTTTAACTTTACTTATTGTTTATTGTTTTAGGACTCCAGTTTATTATTTACCATTTTATTTAGAACTCCAGTTATTGTTTAATGTTTTATTTATTATTTATTTATTATTCTCTTGACTATTTATTTATTTACTTATTTATTAAATTATATTAAATTATTTATTATTTTATAATTATTATGGGACATTACACATATTTCTGAAAAGTTTGATTCAAAACATTTCTTTTTTTGATCATCAACAATGTCAAATTCTTACTTCGATTCACTAACCTCTTCATTTTTCCTACATATATAAGAGACAAACTTGTCTTCTTCTTATGCGCTCTAATTATGTACTCAATACCATATTTAAAAAAGTGATACTTATTCTCATGGCGATGAAATATTTATTTCCTATCATATAGATAAGGACCTCCCAATACAATACCTAATATCTCAAGCGGCACCACATCAAGTTCAACTTCATCAAGAAAGTTTTAATTGATGATGAATCTTAGTAAGAACTTCCTTGTAACTTGCAAGCTTTCATTCTTTCATATCCAACCCAAAAGATACGGTCTTGGATGTCTAATCGTTTCAACGTATATTTTCTTAACCAAGTCTTCGGAAATCAAGTTAGCTTGTGACCCATTATCAAAAAGTGTATCAATCTTGGTATATTTAGAGACAACTCTAATATGTAAAAATTATATTATTGTATCTTCATCATGAGTAACATCTAAACAATTAGAAGAACCATGGATGTAATCTTTGTCTCATATCCTGAATCTGACCCTAAGTCATGTTCAACTATAGCAACAATTTTCCCCTTTCTTTGGCTTTCATTTTATTTGGCTTCAATTCTGGATGAAGTTGCCAATAGTGGTCTTCATCATGGCCGCTCTTTGAACATTTTTTGCATGTGATTTTTTCCTTCTATATTTTTACAGAGCTATTTCTCTTTCCCCTTCCATAAAAATTACCCTTTCCTTTACCCTCACTTTCACTTTTCTCATCGATGTTTTTTTTCCCTGTTGCTTCTAAGTGTGTGGGTTGAACAAAAAATTCATCTATGTTTGTGGGATTAAACATGAGAATAGTGTGCCTAAGGTAACTATGCAAACCCCCAACATACTTTAACAAATATTCTTGATAATATAAATTAATACCAAAAATAAGAGCTCTTCTCCTAAATTCATGAGTACAATCTTACACACTTTTCCATTTCAAATGTATAAAATATTTCCAATCCATAATAGTATTTTGCATGTAAGCTAAGGGATATAATTTCCTTTTAATTTCAGAAATAAAAATTGACCAAGACATAGAGATCTTACCATAGTTTTTAATCTCTTCTTGAGTCCTTGCTTCCCACCATAAAAGTGTAGATCCTTCCATCCTAAAAGAAGCCAATTAAAATATTTATGTCTTCTTCATGAAGTTTTTGAATTCTATAGTACCTCTAATTGACGTATTCAATTGTCCAATATTTATGCATTTACCTCACCATTATACATTGGAAGCTCAAATTTGACATCAAGTTTGAGTAAGGGTCTTTTTCCTTTTGTGGATTTTGAGTGAGTATGAGTAGTTTTTGTGGTGGAAGTGAAAGGTGATTCTAATGGAGATGATAAGGATGATAAAGATGGTGTAGGTAGAGGTGGATTTCCTCAAATACCCTTTGAACTCTTCTCTTCATCCTTCATACCATATGAAGTTTCTTCTACATGTGGAGGCTTAGAACCTTCTCCTTCCATCCCAATAGTAAATGCATCAAACATAATTCTAACCATTCTCTTTATGTCATTGAAGTCTCTCTTGACATCATCCTCTTCTGAATGGCCTTGAGTATCTCCAACACCTAACGTGATGGCTATGGATTCAAGCCTAGTCTCTAATGCTTGCACCTCTTCAATCAACTTAGCTTCTTTTTCAACTTGTACCTCTTCAATCTCAGTTTCTTGAGACAAAACTTGAGGTTCTTCAAGTGTAGATATGAGTGAAACTTCATGCGGACAAGGTTGAACGTCTGGTCCTAATCTGAAGACGTTCAACCAACAATTTCCCTTCATCTTTCTGCAACTTTAACCTTGTCCGCATCACAAATTTGCAACCATTAAACTTGCACAAACTGAAGAAACTATCAAGAAAATAACCTTGCCTTTCAACCAAGATCTAATACCAACTTGATCTGAGTATGAATGTTAGTTTTCTTGCACTAATTTCATTTTCAGATTTATAATTTATTTTTTGATCTTATGCTTGATTTACATAGGTTTCCTTGGTTTTTATGTGTGTCAACAGGTAAAATAACAGAGTTTCATGAGTGAATTCAATAGCATAATGTATGAAATACAAATGTTGAACAAAAAAAACATAAAGAACAACAAACTATCACAATTGATCCATAAACATGGAGTTTTGATGAAGGAATTCACCCCTCCTAGGCTACATCTCCTTGGTCTAGCTTCTATCGCTTCGGCCTCTATATTATATCAATAGTGAAAAAATACTATTTACATGCATCAAATTCTCCTGAAACATACTCCAATGAGCTTATAATGTTGAAATATATCTGAAATGACTATTCATTCACTCAATTTGGCCTTGAATTGATCTAGACATGACCTTCCTTCCTGGTGGCCCTAAGCTTCAATTTTCTTCAAAGTGACAAAAACACCTTTATTATTCCTCTTCTACCTATGCAACCTATTCCAATGTGTTCAGAGCATACAAATCTACTAGGAATGACTCTTCTTGAGCCAAAATTGGTTGAAAATTTCTGAAGATATGTTTCATTCATTTTTTCCCTAGAATCCTACTCCAAATTTGGAGAGGACTCCAGATAAGTCCGCCAAACTGGTGATTCCATAAAAAATGGTGGCCCCTCTTAAAACTCTTCCAAATTACGCATTGAGTTAATTAAGGCTAAACTTGGTTTAACAGTGTGATAAGAGCAGTTTAATGGCGCATAAGTGCAGTTATATAAAACTGGATTATATAACACCTAATAGTGGTTCAATGGGTTAATCTTGTGATTAGGAGTTAACCTCTGATGTTTAGATTTACCATTTCATTGGTTCTATGGAGAGGTTGTATGTGAGTGGGTTGGCCCACGTGTTTGGCCCCCTCCATTCCATCGTTGGATAACGCATCACACATTAATTAATGGTATGTTTAGAGACAACTCTAATATGTAGAAGTTATATTCTTGTATCTTCATCATGAGTAACATCTAAACAATTAGAAGAACTAGTGATTTTTATATGTTTACCTTTCAAACCCATGGATGTAATCTTTGTCTCATCTCCTAAATCTGACCCTAAGTCATGTTCAACTATAGCAACAATTTTCCCTTTTCTTTGGCTTTCATTTTATTTGGCTTCAATTCTGGATGAAGTTGCCTAGAATGGTCTTCATCATGGCGACTCTTTGAACATTTTTTGCATGTGATTTTTTCCTTCTCTATTTTTACAGAGCTATTTCTCTTTCCTTTTCCATAAAAATTTCCCTTTCCTTTACCATCACTTTCACTTTTCTCATCTATGTTTTGTTTCCCTCTTGCTTCTAAGTGTGTGGGTTTAACAAAAAATTCATCTATGTTTGTGGGATTAAACATGATAATAGTGTTCCTAAGGTAACTGTGCAAACCCCCAACATACTTTAACAAATATTCTTGATAATATAAATTAATACCAAAAATAAGAGCTCTTCTCCTAAATTCATGAGTATAATATTACACACTTTTCCATTTCAAATGTATAAAATTTTTCCAATCCATAATAGGCTTTTGCATGTAAGCTAAGGGATATAATTTCCTTTTAATGGCAGAAATAAAATTTTACCAAGACATAGAGATCTTACCGTAGTTTTTAATCTCTTCTTGAGTCCTTGCTTCCCACCATAAAAGTGTAGATCCTTCCATCCCAAAAGAAGCTAATTGAATCTTTATGCCTTGTTCATGAACGTTTTGAATTCTGAAGTACCTCCAATTGATGTATCTAATTGTCCAATATTTATGCATTTACCTCGCCATTATACATTGGAAGCTCAAATTTGACATCAAGTTTGAGTAAGGGTCTTTTTCCTCTTGTGGCTTTTGAGTGAGTATGAGTAATTTTAGTGGTGAAAGTGGAAAATGATTCTAAGGGATATGATAAGGATGATGAAGATGGTGGAGGTGGAGGTGGATTTCCTCCACTACCTGTTGAGTCTCAAATCTGCATCTTTCCTATACACCTTTCTAGACCTTTTTCATTCACTTGAACCTTCTAAGTTGTCAATATCATTGCATATTAATTGTAAAAGAGAATCTAAAATGGTTTTTAACTATGTTTTGTGTCTGCTGTTTGATTTAGATTTTTGCTCATTTAGCCGCGGAATCTTGCCACTTTCCGCAGCTGCTGCAAATTTCCGCAGCCATTTTGTGAAAGTCTATGTTGCAGGTGTCTTCAGGAAATTCGAGCCACATGGGCAAGTCAGAAATGATGTGGACATGGATCGTGTCCTATTGGCTCGGGCAAATTCACCTAAGGAGGCTGTGGTCAAAGGTGGCCAAGTGGAAGTCAACCATAGAGTCCCACAGTGACAGGACTTTGTTTCTCATCACATGAAGATTTGTATGACCGTTTCTAATTTCGGGAGACACATCAACACCTGTACACAGCTTCATAAGCCGAATCCAACATCCACTCTTCATAGATTTACTCCTCACCGCGGCCATGATGTTGGATCTCTGGACGTGATGGTTCACGTGTCTCTATCAGCACAAACTTTAGGGAATTAGTTATATCACCTTTGTTATAAATAACGCATTTTCATACGCATAATAGTTAGCCTCCATATAGCTCTGTAATGTAATTGCGTTGCCACTGTGCTGTAATATCATTTCTCTGTTATGACTGCATTTTAATATATAAGAAGACTCTGTTTCCAAGCGTAATTCGTATTTGAAGGTTGTTGCCCGAGGCTGGTGCAGAGGGCCCCTGCACACGCTGAGGTTTTGTGCATTACTGTATAGTTTCTTGTTTTAGTTCTTTAAGTTCATTGTGCCATAAGTCATTCACGTGTTTATACATTGCATCTTTCATGATATTTATGCTTCATCTCTGTTCATAATCTTTCATGCTTTACATTTTACTTCTGTCCATAATCTTTCATGTTTTATGTTGTTGTTAACTGATTAGTGTTCTTGTTTCAGATTACAAATAGGCAGCCCGGGCATTTGCATATCTTTTGACTAATGACATGGAATCAATATTGTTCTGCTGCTAATTTATTTTTCTTAGTTTTTGTTTAATTCCAGTACTGCTTTGTTTATTTCAGTCTTGCACATTTGCTTCAGTAGTTAGATTTAGATATATTAAATTGCTCATGTCATTTTTAGTTACCTCCGAAAGCCATAGCTGGACTAATGGTGAGGGATTGAAGTATGAGTGTGTAGTTTGATATTAGTTTACTTTCTGCAAGTTAGAAATATTAAATTGCTCATGTCATTTTCAGTTACCTCCGAAAGCCATAGCTGGACTAATGGTGAGGGATTGAAGTATGAGTGTGTAGTTTGACATTAGTTTACTTTCTGCAAGTTAGAAATATTAAATTGCTCATGTCATTTTCAGTTACCTCCGAAAGCCATAGCTGGACTAATGGTGAGGGATTGAAGTATGAGTGTGTAGTTTGATATTAGTTTCTTTTTCTGCAAACTAGATATCAGGTTGCTCAAGTTGTTTATGGTTACCTCCGAAAGCCATAACTGGACTAATGGCGAGGGATCAGAATATAAGTTGATGTAATTTGATTTAGATTTACTTTGTTGCAATTCTTGGATTTCTTTAAGCATAGTTTCTTTTGTGTTTAGACACCAGCAAGGATAGTTTGGTTTTCATACTCAATAGTTCACTGTTTGATTTACTAGGCTAACAACACATTTTCATTTCCTTTCAATTTTGTCATTGTATGTTTCAAATTCCTTTTGAAGTTTGAATTTGGTAAATCATTATAAAGGATATCATTGCCTTGAACAATCATAACCATACTTGTTTTTATTTTAGAATTTCCATCTCACATTAGAAAACCAAAAACAACAAAAAGGTAAGAAATAGGTTATCTTGCACATATAGTGCGCCACACTTCATCAACTTACGAATCCCGGATTGATAAATTAATGTAGCAATTTAGGACACACTAAATTGACCAAACATTTTGGCGTTGTTGCCGGGGAAGTGTAACTAGGTAGCCAATTTCTTAAAAAAAAAAACAAAATAATAAAAGAAGGGAAAACTTGATAACTTCTTGAAGTATGCTCTCCTCTTGCACCTAGTGTGATCCGGAGGATCAGAAAAGAGAGTTATTGGTTTAGTAATTTCTTAAGTATGCTCTCTTCTTGCACCTAGTGTGACCTGGAAGATCAGAAAGAGAATTATTAGCCCAACTTTAAAAAAATAAAAATAAAAAAAATGACATGCATAGAGCAAGAGATTCTAGGGGAAGGTTTATAGCTAAGGCCAAGAGTTCGATTTTCACAACTCCATCTTCTTCAAGGCATAGAAAATATTCACCACCATCTACCCCTAGCCTTAAGATTTTTGGAATTCAAGGAGCAGCTGAATTAGAGGATTCTCCTATACCACCTACTAAATCTCATTTAGAAAAGGAAGAGACTCCCTCTCATCCTCCCTTGATAGAAGAACCGAAGAACCAGAGGAATTTAAGGACTCTAAAGAAACTATCATGGCAGAGGAAATAATAGATGGATTTGGAGGTAGAGGTAGAGGTAGAGGAGGAGGAAACAATGGAGACAACAATGGTGAAGGTAATACTGGAAGAAATAGGGAAGGAGACAACTTGTTTGGATTCCCTATAGTTGATGAGGAAACTCATACAACAATGAAAAATATCTCACCATCTGTCCTCCCTAACTTTTATGGATTGTGAAGTGAGGATCCTGAAACATTTCTGTTTGAGTTTGAAGTCGTGTGCCAAACCTATGACTATATGGAAGACTTTCAAAAAATCAAACTGTTTCCTTCAACATTGAAGGGAGCTGCTTTGAAACGGTTCATGGGATTAGCTACTCAATCTATTAGGACTTGGAATGATATGAAACAAACATTTTTGGATATATACTTGGACTATTGTATGCCCACCAATCACAAGGATGAGGTATTCAAAATGATGCAAAAAGAAGATGAAAACTTGGAAGATTTACTTGAAAGATTTCAATACAACTTAAAAAGAGAAAAGATGAGCAACTTAGATGATGAAACCTTGAAAGCCCTCATATTAAAAGCCATTAGAGATGAATGGATATATATTTTAAACATGATGGGGAAAGGAGACATTTCTCAACTTCCACTTCGTGACATAGAAGAACTATGTGTCCATCTCTCAAGAGGAAAATCTAAAACAGGAAAAGGGCCTAGGGATCCTTCTCTTATTAGGTCTAACAAATCTGCAAATGGATCAATAAGTAGGGCATAGATTGGTAACATGCTTGATGAATTCAAAACTGATATCTTAGGGAGCCTTAGTGAACAACTAGACACCCTTAAAATCCAAAACAAGCAGAAAGCAGAAACAGATGCTCTAGCCATGTTTTGTCCGAAATGTAGGAAGAAACATGCTTTAAGGGAATTTCCTTTGGATGCAAAAGTTGTAGAAACATGTATAATTTTCTCAGAGAATCATGAGATCAAGGATTGTCCTTCAATTCCTGGACTCAAAGCTGTCTTTCAAGAAGACCCAAATTCAGTAGAATCTCTCTGTTTTGTTGCAAGAAGACTTTGGCAGGGACAACAAACTCAAGGGTTTAACAACCCTATGAATCTTCAAACCCCACCAAATTGGAATCCTTGGCAACAACCTTGGCCCCAACATCAAAATCCATATTAGCCATGGGTACAAGGGATGTAAAATCCTTATGGGAGATTTGCTCAATTTTATCAATATCCTCCATCTTTTCAAAATCAACAAGCTCCACAACTTCCAAACCCAAATCCACAACTTTCATTGCCATTTCCACAACAACAACCTTCTCAACAAAATCTAAATCCTCAACTCATGCTTCCATTCCAACAAAAGACAAATCAACTTCCAGCTCAGCCATTGCCAAATCCTAACAATAAAAATCCTCAGAATACTTACATGATAGAAGGACAACAATTTCCTACCTATATGATTGTTCCTCTCAATGATGTACAACTCATATCTGGTAGAGTTTTAGAAAAACCTTCTATAGATATTCAAGAGCAAGATACCTCTGAGGAGGATTCTCTTCAAGTCAATAAGGGTTCTGAGGAAGAATCTCTTCAAAATTCAAACATTCAAAAAGAAAAAGAAAAGTTAACATCCACAACTCCTATAGTTGAGCAACCCGCATCTTCATCTACACCTCCTTTTCCCGAAAGACTGCAAATTGACAAGGGGGTGGAAAAACAAATCTTGTTGCCTAACTATGACTTTCTAGATGAATTGAAGAATGTTTGTATCAAGATTCCCTTGCTACAAGCCATTCGAGAGATTCCTATTCTAGCAAAAACAATAAAGGAGTTGAGTTTCAAAAGACCAGGAAGGAAACTAAAAGACACAAGAAGAATCCACCTGGTAGGAAAGATTGCAGATATTATGATGGGAAAAATTACCATGCAGAAGCATGTAGATCCAGGAAGTCCAATTGTCAAGACACATATAAATGGGATAGAAATTCCAAACACATTGATTGACTTAGGGGCTGCTATCAACATTATGAGTAGACAGACTATGGACCAGCTAAAACTTCCTAACCTTCTTTTTACACTTACTTTACTGCAACTTGCAGATCGATCAATTATTAAACCAGATGGTGTATTAGAAGATATTTCAGTCTCCTTAGATTCTTGGGAATATCCAGTAGATTTTATGATTTTGACTCCCAAGAGTAATCTAGGAGGGCACCCACTTATCTTAGGAAGACTTTGGCTAGCCACAGCTGATGCTTTTATTAGTTGTAGATCTGGGGACATGTACATTTCTAATGGTAATTCGACAAAGAAATTCAATTTGTATCCTCCAGCAAAATCAATCACAGAAGTAGGAGACAATGAATGGGTCGATGATGAGGACATTATACAACCTGTCTTTACCATTTCTGAAATCAGTGAGGATAGTCAAATTCTGAACACATTAGAAAATTTTGAGATATCTTTAGAATATGACCCCACACAATTTCAATTGGAATCTGACATAGAATATTTATCATCAAGACAAATGTCTCTTTACTCTATGGAAGAGTTTGGTAGTTCTACTATTGAGATTTTTCCAGGAAAAACATTGAATATCAACAAACATTTGGAAAAGTCACAATAAGAAGAACTAACCAAAATCTTGCAAAAACATTCTACTACATTTGCATGGGAGTATACTGACATGAAAGGTATTGATCCTAAGACTTGCATCCATCATATCTATATTGAGGAAAACAGTAGACCAATCAGACAACCTCAAAGAAGGATGAATCCAAATCTTAGGGAGAGAGTGAAAGAAGAGCTCCAAAAACTTCTCAATGTAAACTTCATTTATCCAATTTCAGATAGCCGATGGGTTTCTCCTTTGGTTATAGTACCTAAAAAGAATAGTAAATGGAGGGTATGCATTGATTACAGGGAATTGAACAAAGCAACTTTGAAGGATCACTTTCCTTTGCCTTTTATCGATCAGGTATTAGACACATTAGCAGGTAAAAAGTACTTTTCATTTTTGGATGGTTTTAGTGGCTATAATCAAATTCAGGTAGCACCTGAAGATCAATATAAGACCACATTTACTTGTCCATGGGGAACTTTTTCCTATCGAGTGTTCCTTTTGGGTTATGTAATGCACCCGCAACATTCCAAAGAGCAGTACTAGGAATTTTTTCTGATCTAATCCATGATTGTGTAGAGGTTTATATGGATGATTTTACACTTTATGGTAATTCATTTGAAGAGGCATTAGAAAATTTGGAAAAAGTTCTTATAAGATGTAAAGAAACAAACCTTTCATTAAGCCATGAAAAATGCTTTATGATGTTTACTGAAGGGATTGTTTTAGGACATCATATTTCGGGAGATGGGATTAAGGTTGATAGATCAAAAGCTGAAGTCATCTCCAAGTTGCCTATTCCAAATTGTCAAAGAGATGTTAGAAGTTTTCTAGGATTTACTGGTTACTATAGAAGATTTATAGAAAACTTCACTAAAATAGCATCTCCACTCTTCAAATTGCTTACAAAAGATTGTGAATTCAAATGGGATCCTGATTGTCAATCAGCTTTTGAAACTTTGAAAACAAGAATATCTGAAGCACCTGTCTTGAGAGGACCAAATTGGAAACTCCCTTTCCATATTTCTACGGATGCTTCAGATACAGCTCTGGGAGCTGTGTTGGGTCAAAAAGATTTATTTCCTTATGCCATTTATTATACCAGTAAAAATTTGACTCCCACAGAGTTAAAATATACTGTGACTGAAAAAGAGTTTTTAGCTGTTGTTCATGCAATCAATAAGTTTAGACATTATATAACATGCTATGAAACTTTTATTCATACTGACCATTCTGCAATTAGATATTTAATGAACAAACCTGTTACTAATGGCAGAGTGACAAGATGGCTCTTACTTTTACAAGAATTCAATATTACTGTGTTGGATAGACCAGGAAAACAAAATACAGTAGCTGATTTCTTGTCTAGGATTCAGAATACTAAAGAAGATTCTCCCGTAGAGGATAAGTTTCCTGATGAATACTTGTTTGCAGTAACTATTAAGACTCCTTGGTATGCAGATATTGCTAACTATTTGGTTACAGGGAAACTGCCTTCACATTTATTTCCAAATGAAAAATGAAAAATTATTCAGGAGAGTTCAAAATATTCATGGATTTCTAACGAATTGTTTAAAACAGGGCCAGATCTTGTGATCAGAAGATGTGTCAGTGAAGATGAAATGCCTGATATTCTTAAGGCATGTCATGATGAACCATGCGGCGGACACTTCGCAGACAAAAGGACGGCCTATAAAATCCTCTCTTTAGGATATTATTGGCCTTCCCTCTTCAAAGATGCAAAACAATATGTCAAAAGGTGTGACAGCTGCCAAAGAGTAGGGAAACCCACCCTTTCAAATGAAATGCCATTGCAAACACAGGTACTCATTGAACCCTTTGAAAAATGGGCTTTAGATTTCATTGGACCTATTAATCCACCATCTAAGCAAAAGAAGTATATATTGGTTTGTACTTATTATGTTACTAAATGGGTAGAAGCCAAAGCATTAGTATCTGCTACTGAAAATTCAGTTGTTCATTTTCTTTATGAGGATATTTTTACTCGCTTTGGTGTTCCAAGAGAAATTGTGACAGATCAAGGAAGCCAATTCACATCCAACCCGGTGGAGAAGCTGATGGAAGAATACAAAATCAAGCATAGAAGATCTACTCCTTACCATCCACAAGCAAATGGTCAAGTGGAGTCTACCAACAAAGTTCTCGAAAGTATCATCACCAAAAATTTTCATCTACATAGAAGAGATTGGGCAGAAAGGCTTCCTGAAGCCTTGTGGGCCTACAGAACTACATGGAGAAATACAACAGGACATTCTCCCTATGAACTTGTTTATGGGAAGGAAGTCCTGCTTCCCATTGAGTTCCAAGTCAAGACCTTCAAGATAGCAGTTCAGTTGGGGATGGACTTATCAGAAGCCCAAAAGCATAGAATGGAGCAGTTGAACGAGCTAGATGAGATCAGACAAGAGGCAATTCTAAGAACTGATCTAGTTCAATATCAAAGAGTTAAATGGCATGACAAGTACATCAAAGAAAAGAAGTTTCAAGAAGGAGATTGGGCATTGTTATTTGATTCCAAGTTTAAAGATTTTCAAGGAAAATTTCAGACTCATTGGCTTGGGCCATATGAGATTGACAAGATCTTTAGCAATGGAGCGGTAAGAATCAAGACCATTGATGAGTTTCAAACTCCTCTTATTGTGAATGGCCACATATTGAAAGTTTATCATAAGCCACTCTCAAAAGAGGATTTTGTCAAAATGTTTCAAGAAAATTCTGCAATCAGGCTGGTACAAAAGAATTCTTCTTCTCCACCAGCCTAGCTTTTGTTCTTTTCAGTTAAAAAAAATAAAAAATAAAAATAAATAAAAAAATAAAAATAAAAATTATAAGCCTGAAAACCAATCACTGATTGGAAGTCTTATACAGAAAATATAGGGTGAAAATCAGGAACACCTAACACTCTATATTTTCCAATAAAAAAAAATCTCTCTTTCATTTCACAAGTTTTGTGATCACCCACTCCATTCCATTCCACTTCATTTCACTTCATTTCACTCCATTCCACTTCATTTTATCTATTTCATTCCATTTTCACCAATAAAATTATTTTTCATGACCATTTCCATCCAATCATTTGTCATCCGTTCATTTCCATTCACCCAAATAATAGCTGTGTCAGTTTCCGCAGCTGACATCTGTTTCCGCAGCTGACACCAGTTTCCGCAGCCAGAAGCAGATTCCGCAGCTACCACTCTGTTTTCAAAAGAATGTACAGCCAGATGTTATTTCCATAATCATGAAATAAAATGCAGGTATGAGGACCAATTATGAAGACATGGAGCATTCAAGATATCAATGAGGAGCAACTAATTGAAGACTAAGGAAAAATGGCAAGAATTCCAAGGTATGAGTAAAAATTTATTTCAAATGGCATTTAAAACACATTTTTATATAGTTATAAACCATAAGCTCCATTATGTGCAATGATTGTATTGACAAACTCCGTAACCACTCCATGATCTCTGTACAATCCTCCCACAATCCTTGCATTCATTCTCAAACGGTCCCATAATTAAACCTCCGATCTTCACTCATACTCCGATATTCCACCTGTGACAATGAAACGTAGTTGATTTGACTACGGCTTCTTTCAGCCGCATGAAATCCGTAGCCGTTGTATAAACGTGCTTACATTTATTCTGCAGCCACCAAATTTTAAACACTGTCGGATGTGTTATACTCCTCCTATTGTTCTATTAATCTCACAGCCGCATTTCCACCGTGCTCACGTAACCCTTCTCTGTTCCACTTCACCCCATTTCGTTCTCTGTTACGCTATAGTCTGTATACCCATTCTCTGATATCTACCTACAATCGTCGTGCTCATTCCCATTCATTCAGCCGTCCTACTTCCATTGAACCCTCCTCACGCAGGAAAGTTTTTAAAGAGCAGAAAGAAGGATGGGTAAATTGTTGAGAGCAGAACCAGAGGGACCTAAATTCATGGAAGGATACCCGCAAGTCAGGGATATATTGAAGAAGGAAAAGTGGCTGCGGTTTATCCAAAAGTTTAGAGGCTACCATAAAGAGGTGACAAAAGCTTTTGCAAGGTCTTTCAATGGCCTGGAGGTAGAGATTAGAGACCTTAAGTTTACGGTGAATGAGGCATCTATAACATCTGCCACTGAACTTCCTCAAGAGGGTGAACGTTGGTTTAAAAACAAAAGCATTAGTGATGAAGCCTAGAGAGTGATTCTACATAACCCAGGTATGGACATAACTATTTTTAAAAAGAGGAATTCCTGTTCATGCTTTGAAAGAGGAATGGGCTAATTTTCTGCTAGTTTTTCAAAAATTTATCACCTGTGAGGGCCGTTTTGGGTCAATGTATATGTACCACACCCGATTGCTGATGAATTTTATAGATAACCAGACCCTGAATCTGCCATACTTTTTATTAAATAGTTTGAAGAAGATGTATGTGACTGTTCAGAAGCATTTAGGGGATGTAGAACCACATCTATATCACCATGGTCTTGTGAAAATTTTGATTGAAAAACAGTTAAAAGAGAAGAAGGACACATGGGAACAATTTTTGATTAGAAATTTCTTTGAGGAACCTCAAGAAATTCCTGAAGGTAGTACATCAAGAAGGAGCAGGAGAAAGAGAACAAATGATGAAATTCAAAGTACTCCTACTACTACAGTTGAAAGAACTAGTAGGGAAGAGAGACTGTCAAAAAGGAAGAAGAAAGAAACCAAGGGTAAAAATCCAATAACATCAAAAGAGAGAAAAAGTATTAAGGCTATGCATCAAACCCCTTCTTCCGAAGAAGATCATAAAGTGTTATCTGAGAGACTAGTTCACCTTCAAGAACAGTCATCTATGGCCAAGAAGAGAGGGAAAGGAAAACAAAAGAAAAAAGACAGTGGTCCACAGCGTGTAAGAAGAAGTTCCAGGCTTAAGGGGAAGTTGAGGATAACGGAAATGAAAGGACCCCATTTTATTGATTTGGGAGAAGAAACATCTGAACAATCCCTAGTTGGCCATAGTCCATCTCACTCTCAGTCAAACAGTGAACCTAGTTCATTTCATTCTCAGTCAGACATTGAACATAGTCCATCCCATTCTCATCCAGACGTTGATGTGAGCCCTTCTCAGCCAGATTTTGAAGACAACTCTCCTCCACGGAATTTTGGGGACAGCCCAATAAAAACGACACCTGAGATAGACCTAAAGCAACAAGAAGTATATGATTATATAGAATCTTTAGAAAGAGCAACTACGGGTCCCAGTACTTCGTCCACTCAGCCTCACATAGCACAAGATGATCTAGTCCAATCACTAAAACAAGAAGTCTTTGAGATAGAACTTTTAAATAGACACATTAAAAATGAAAATGAGGCATTGAAGGAACAAGGAAAATTGGAAAAGATCATTCATGATAATACCATGCTACATCTGGGACTATGGCAGAAGAAGAACAGGAAATTGAAGAAGAAATGCCAGAAGTTAAGCAGAGCACTAATTAATATCAAATTCAGATGCTTGATGAAAAAGCCCAGGATGTTAGCAGCACCAAGGAAGAGGAGGAGAGGACTAGATGTACTGGCTGAAGTGTCAAGGCATATGAATTGAAGAAGGATTATCAAAATTTTGGTTGCATGAGGACATGCAACACCTTCACAGTGGGGGTATGTTGAGTCTCAAATCTGCATCTTTCCTATACACCTTTATAGACCTTTTTCATTCACCTGAACCTTCTAAGTTGTCAATATCATTGCATATTAATTGTAAAAGAGCATCTAAAATGGTTTTTAACTATGTTTTGTGTCTGCTGTTTGATTTAGATTTTTACTCATTTAGCTGCGGAATCTTGCCACTTTCCGCAGCTGCTGCAACTTTCCGCAGCCATTTTGTGAAAGTCTATGTTGCAGGTGTCTTCAGGCAATTCGAGCCACATGGGCAAGTCAGAAATGATGTGGACATGGATCGTGTCCTATTGGCTCGAGCAAATTCACCTAAGGAGGCTGTGGTCAAAGGTGGCCAAGTGGAAGTCAACCGTAGAGTCCCACGGTGACAGGACTCTGTTTCTCATCACGTGAAGATTTGTATGACCATTTCTAATTTATGGGAGACACATCAACACCTGTACACAGCTCCATAAGCCGAATCCAACATCCACTCTTCATATATTTACTCCTCACCGCGGCCATGATGCTGGATCTCTGGACGTGATGGTTCACGTGTCTCTATTAGCACAAACTTTAGGGAATTAGTTATATCACCTTTGTTATAAATAACGCGTTTTCATACGCATAATAGTTAGCCTCCATATAGCTCTATAATGTAATTGCGTTGCCACTGTGCTGTAAAATCATTTCTCTGTTATGACTGCATTTTAATATATAAGAAGACTCTGTTTCCAAGCGTAATTCATATTTGAAGGCTGTTGCCCAAGGCTGGTGCAGAGGGCCTCTGCACACGTTGAGGTTTTGTGCATTACTGTATAGTTTCTTGTTTTATTTCTTTAAGTTCATTGTGCCATAAGTCATTCACGTGTTTATACATTGCATCTTTCATGGTATTTATGCTTCATTTCTATTCATAATCTTTCATGCTTTACATTTTACTTCGTCCATAATCTTTCATGTTTTTTTTATGTTGCAATTAATCGATCGTTGTTCTTGATTGTGATTACAACAGGCAGCCCATTTACATCTTTCGACTAATGACATGGAATCAATATTGTTCTTACGCTAATTTATTTTTCTTGTTTTTGTTTAATTCCATGATTACTTTGTTTATTTCCATAAATTTTGCACATTTGCTTCGTAGTTAGATTTAGATATATTAAATTGCTCATAGTCATTTTCGGGGCTAATTTCCGAAAGCCATAGCTGGACTAATGGTGAGGGATTGAAGTATGAGTGTGTAGTTTGATATTAGTTTACTTTCTCAGTAAGTTAGGATATATTAAATTGCTCATGTCATTTTCAGTTACCTCCGAAAGCCATAGCTTGACTAATGGTGAGGGATTGAAGTATGAGTGTGTAGTTTGATATTAGTTTACTTTTCTGCAAGTTAGATATATTAAATTGCTCATGTCATTTTCAGTTACCTCCGAAAGCCATAGCTGGACTAATGGCGAGGGATTGAAGAATGAGTGTGTAGTTTGATATTAGTTTACTTTTCTGCAAATTAGATATCAGATTGCTCAGTTGTTTATGGTTACCTCCGAAAGCCATAGCTGGACTAATGGCGAGGGATCAGAATATAAGTTGATGTAATTTGATTTAGATTTACTTTGTTGAAATTCTTGGATTTCTTTAAGCATAGTTTCTTTTGTGTTTAGACAGTAGCAAGGATAGTTTGGTTTTCATGCTCAATAGTTCATTGTTTGATTTATTAGGCTAGCAGCACATTTTCATTTCCTTTCAAGTTTTTTCATTGTATGTTTCAAATTCCTTTTGAAGTTTGAAGTTGGTAAATCATTATAAAGGATATCATTGCCTTGAACAATCATAACCATACTTGTTTTTATTTTAGAATTTCCATCTCACATTAGAAAACAAAAAACGACAAAAAGGTAAGAAATAGGTTATCTTGCACATATAGTGCACCACACTTCATCAGCTTACGAATCCCGGATTGATAAATTAATGTAGCAATTTAGGACACACTAAATTGACCAAACACTACCCTTTGAACTCTTCTTTTCATCCTTCATACCATCTAAAGTTTATTCTACATGTGGAGGCTTAGAACCTTCTCCTGCCATCCCAACAGTAAATGCATCAAACATAATTCTAACCATTCTCTTTATGTCATCGAAATCTCTCTTGACATCATCCTCTTCTGAATGGCCTTGAATATCTCCAACACCTGAAATGATGGCTATGGATTCAATCTTGGTCTCTGATGCTTGTACCTCTTCAATCAACTCAGTTTTTTGTGCAACTTGTACATCTTCAATATCATCTTCTTGAGACAAAAATTGAGGTGCTTCAAGTGCAGATATGAGTGAAACTTTGGGTGAATATGCTTCTCTTGAAGCTCTCCTTCTTTTGGTCCTAATCTCAAGACTTTCAACCAACAATTTCCCTTCACCTTTCTACAACTTTAACCTTGTCCGCATCACAAATTTGCAACCATTAAACTTGCACAAACTCAAGCAACTATCAAGCAAATAACCTTGCCTTTCAACCAAGATTTGATACCAACTTGATCTAAGTATGAATGTTAGTTTTCTTGTGCTAATTTCATTTTCAGATTTATTATTTATTTGTTGACCTTATGTTTGATTTACATAGGTTTCCTTGGTTGTTATGTGTGTCAACAGGTAAAATAATTGAGCTTCATGAGTGAATTCAAGAGCGTAATATATGAAATACAATTTATAAACAAAAACAATGTTAAGAACAACAAACCATCACAATTGATCCATAAACATAGAGTTTTTATGAAGGAATTCACCCCTGTTGGGCTACATCTCCTTGGTCCAACTTCTATGGCTTTAGCCTCTATATTAGCTCAATAGTGAAAATTTACTATTTACGTGCATCAAATGCTGCTGAAACATACTCCAATGAGTTCATAATGTTGAAATATATCAAAAATGACTATTGATTCACTCAATCTGGCCTTCAACTGATATAGACATGACCTTCCTTCCTGGTGGCCCTAGGCTTCAATTTTCTTCAAAGTGACAAAAACCCCTGTAGAATTCCTTTTCTACCTCTGCAACCTATTCCAATGTG
The DNA here is from genome assembly GCA_034641835.2 of Pinus albicaulis. Lineage (NCBI taxonomy): Eukaryota > Viridiplantae > Streptophyta > Pinopsida > Pinales > Pinaceae > Pinus > Pinus albicaulis. The sequence goes on along the minus strand of CM076580.1, from coordinate 1,416,623,393 downwards.
TTCATAGCATGCGAATATACTAGGAATGATTCTTCCTGAGAAAAAATTGGTTGAAAACTTCTAAAGATATGTTTCATTCAATTTTTCCCTAGAATCCTCCTCCAAATTTGGAGAGGACTCCAGATAAGTCTGCCAAACTGGTGATTCCACCAAAAATGGTGGCGCCTCCTTAAACTCTTCCAAATTACACATTAAGTTAATTAAGACTAAAATCTGTTTAATGGTGTGATAAGAGCGGTTTAATGGCGCATAAGTGTAGTTATATAAAATCGGATTAAATAGCACTTAATCGTGGTTGAATGGGTTAATCTTGTGATTAGGAGTTAACCTCCGATTTTTATATTTACTACATCTTTGGTTCTGTGGAGAGGTTGTATGGGAGGGGTTTTCTCACGGGTCTGGCCCCCTCCATTCCACCGTTGGATAACACATCACACTTTAATTAATGGTATGTTTAGAGACAACCCTAATATGTAAAAGTTATATTCTTGTATCTTCATCATGAGTAACATCTAAAAAATTAGAAGAACTAGTGCTTGCTATATGTTTAAATTTCAAACCCATGGATGTAATCTTTGTCTCATCTCCTAAATCTGACCCTAAGTCATGTTCAACTATAGCAACAATTTTTCCCTTTCTTTGGCTTTCATCTTATTTCGCTTTAATTCTGGATGAAGTTGCCAACAATGGTCTTCATCATGGCCACTCTTTGAACATTTTTTTCATGTGATTTTTTCCTTCTCTATTTTTACACAGTTATTTCTCTTTCCTCTTCCATAAAATTTTCCCTTTCCTTTACCCTCACTTTCACTTTTCTCATCTATGTTTTGTTTCCCTCTTGCTTCTAAGTGTGTGGGTTGAACAAAAAATTCATCTATGTTTGTGGGATTAAACATGAGAATAGTGTTCCTAAGGTAACTCTGCAAACCCCCAACATACTTTAACAAAGATTCTTGATAATATAAATTAATACCAAAAATAAGATCTCTTCTCCTAAATTCATGAGCATAATCTTACACACTTTTCCATTTCAAATGTATAAAATTTTTCCAATCCATAATATGCTTTTGCATGTAAGTTAAGGGATAGAATTTTCTTTTAATGGCAGCAATAAAACTTGACCAAGACATAGAGATATTACTGTAGTTTTTAATCTCTTCTTGAGTCCTTGCTTCCCACCATACAAGTGTAAATCCTTCCATCCTAAAAGAAGCCAATTGAATCTTTATGTCTTCTTCATGAAGGTTTTGAATTCTACAGTACCTCCAATTGATGTATCCAATTGTCTAATATTTCTGCATTTACCTCGCCATTATACATTGGAAGCTCAAATTTGACATCAATTTTGAGTAAGGGTCTTTTTCCTCTTCTGGCTTTTGAGTGAGTATGAGTAGTTTTTGTGGTGGAAGTGGAAGATGATTCTGATGGATATGATAGGGATGATAAAGATGGTGGAGGTGGAGGTTGATTTCCTCCACTACCCTTGGAACTCTTCTCTTCATCCTTCATACCATCTGAAGTTTCTTCTACATGTGGAGGCTTAGAACCTTCTCCTGCCATCCCGGCAGTAAATGCATCAAACATAATTCTAACCATTCTCTTTATGTCATCAAAGTCTCTCTTGAAATCATCCTCTTCTGAATGGCCTTGAGAATCTCTAACTCCTGACATGATGGCTATGAATTCAAGCTCAGTCTCTGATGCTTTTACCTCTTCAATATCAGCTTCTTGAGACAAAACTTGAGGTGCTTCAAGTGAAGATATGAGTGAAACATTAGGTGAATATAGTGCTCTTGTAGCTCTCCTTCTTTTGGTCCTAATATCAAGACTTTCAACCAAAAATTTCCCTTCATATTTCTACAACTTTAACCTTCTTCGCATAACAAATTTTCAACCATTAAACTTGCACAAACTCAAGTAACTATCAAGCAAATAACCTTGCCTTTCAACCAAGCTCTAATACCAACTTGATCTAAGTATGAATGTTATTTTTCTTGTGCTAATTTCATTTTCATATTTATAATTTATTTTTTGATCTTATGCTTGATTTACAAAGGTTTCCTTGGTTGTTATGTGTGTCAACGGGTAAAATAATTGAGTTTCATGAGTGAATTCAAGAGCATAATGTATGAAATACAAATGCTGAACAGTAACAACATAAAGAACAACAAACCATATCAATGGATCCATAAACACAGATTTTTGATGAAGGAACTCACCCTTCCTAGGCTACATCTCCTTGGTCCAGCTTCTATGGCTTTGACCTATGTATTAGCTAAATAGTGAAAAATTACTATTTACATGCATCAAATGCTCCCGAAACATACTACAATGAGTTCATAATGTTGAAATATATTAGAAATGCTTATTCATTCACTCAATTTTCCCTTCAACTGATCTAGACATGACCTTCCTTCCTGGTGGCATTAATCTTCAATTTTCTTCAAAGAGACAAAAATAATTCCTCTTCTACCTCTGAAACCTATTCCAATGTGTTCAGAGCATGCGAATCTACTAGGAATGACTCTTCCTGAGCCAAAATTGGTTGAAAATTTCTCAAGATATGTTTCATTCAATTTGTTGACACCTAATCCTATGGGTTGGGTGTGAATATGTAATATTGTATAATAAATAATATTAGGAAATAAGGAAGGCCAAGAGTCATTGGGATATGAATCCCAATATCCTCACCTCCATGTATAAATACATGTACATTCTTCATCTAATACACATTCTGATTTGCGGAGTTACCTCCTGGTTTGACATGGTATCAGAGCCAGTCCCACTATTGGCATTTTTTCCTGTGGTGTAACTCCCTCATTCCTTTGCTCAGTCAATTTTATGTTCACTACATCTAGTTTTTTGCTGCTCTAGTATATTGATGTCATTCTGTGTTTATATAGTGCAATTCTGCAATTTTTTTTATTATCTCTGCAATTTTTGCCCAGATCTGAATTTGTTTTGCAGTTTCTGAAAACTCTACAATTCTGCAGCTCCTGCAATTTTTGCAGTTACAATTCAGCACCTGCAAATTTCTGCAACTACAATTCCAAAAATATTTTCCACGGCCTGTAGGCCTCCCCTCTGAATTTTTTTTTACAGCCTACGTTGTCTCCCTTCTCCCCATCCTGTGGCCTTTCAGCCTTCCCCCTGCACACACTATCCCTCTGCTCTCACAACTCCCTATTGCTACGCCATTTCCATACACCCCCGCCTACCCCATTTCCCCACTCCGCTACAACCTTCCCTCCCCGCCTCACCCGACACCCTTCTCTCCCCCTCGACTATCCACGCGCCTGCACTCCTTAACCCGCCCCCTAAACCACGCTCTCCGCCCTCCCTGCGCTAACACTCCCTACCCACCTCTCCTACGTAGCCTACTCCTTCCCAACAATCTTCTCCCAAATAAAACACACCACACCTCTCACCAATACACGGCTGCATACTCCCGTTGCCTCTCGACTGCAACGTTAATGCATTTCTCCCTCCTCATGGCTTGGCTCCTCTGTCAAATGCCGCTCCCGCTACAGAAAATGCTGCTCCCTCCACCTACGTTATCCTAACTCCCACACCGCTACAACAAACACCGCTCCATTTGCAAAAGCGCTATCCTAACTTCAATCCCACTACATCCTTGCAGCTATTCTCGTTTAGCCATATATGAATTACGCCCCCATCGTGTATTCATTCACTACATTTAATTCCACATGTTTATTTTTCACCCCCATTCTTATATATACTTACCGCCCACTCTTTTTATATATGGACCCCACATATAATACACATATTTTCATACACCTTTATATTTTAATTACTTATTATCACAAAAAAAATTATCAAACAAAAATATATATATATATATATATATATATATATATATATATATATATATATATATATATATATATATATATATATATATATATATATATATATATATATATAATTTTTTTCTTATGAAAAGAAAGTATATTTCAAAGAATTGACTATATTTCAAATAAACTTTTTTCCCCTCTTTCAAAAGAAATTTTCCAGCAAAGAATTTTTTTTTCCCTTCAAAAGAATGCATTCTCTCATATCTATTGAAGGGGTGGTTCTCTCCGGCAAGGAGAACTATCTTGAGTGGTCCCGGAAAATCAAGCACACTCTCATTTTTAATGAGTTGTGGAAAGGAATTTTTGAAGGACAAGAAGGAAATCCACATGCAAAGCCCACTTCAGACAAGGAGCTCACCATTTGGGAAAAGAAGAACTACAAGGCCTATGCCTTGATTGTAGCTTCCGTAAATGAAGAGGTGAGTCGCCATATTTCATCATTCTCAAATTCCTATGAAGCCTTGAGCAAGCTAAAAGAACTCTATACTCACATTCAGAACTAGAGATTGTTCAATTGATGATTAAGCTGTTCAGTCTTGAAATGAAGAATTATGATCCCCTTGCTTTAGCTTCAGAAGTTAGATCTATCATGCATGATATTGACAGCACTGGTGTAAAAATTGACATACCTCTCATAGCATATGTTAAGGCATTATATCCAACTTACTCACATTATCTTGAGTCATTGCAAGCAAGTGGAAACCTTGAGCATATAACCTTTGATACACTTGAGAAAAATTTTGCAGAAAGAGAGAAAGCTTTCGGGAAGATGACAGTCCCTTCTTCTTCTGAAGAAGCTGCATACTAGGCACATAGAGAAAAGAGTCATGCTCCAGATTCATCCAGAGGAAGAGGTGGCAGAAGAGGAAGAGGAAGAAGAAACTTTAGAGAAAAGGGGGGTAGACAATCTGACAAATCCAATCTTCATTACACACGTTGCAATAAAGATGGACATGATGCATCCAAATGCAGAACACCTTGGGAGAAAATTGAGCAGCAAAGAAATCAAGACAAAGGTAAAACTAATGACAAAGACAAAGGTAAAGCACCTAAATCCGCTCATTATGTTCTAGCACGTTGTAACAATGGAGTAACTGAAGACTTGTTTGATGTTTCATTTACTTCATGGAGAGATGATTGGTTGCTAGATTCAGGAGCAACATGTCACATGACATTTAGAAAATATCTTTTTGAAGAATTCACTGACAAAGTTGATGGAGCAGTATATTTCGCAGATAAATCCAAACTCAAGCCATCAGGGCTTGGCACAGTCAGGCTTAAGTTTCCTGGTCTTCCAGATCATATTCTACATGAGGTTCTATACTTCCCTGAGTTGAGGAGAAACTTGTTGTCCCTGGCCCAAATCTGCCACCAAGGACACTCCATTCACTTGTTTGATGGCAAGGCAGAGGTCAGAAAATCATCAGATCACTCACTTGTCATGGAGGGAATAGAAGAAGGGAGACTCTTGAAGCTGAAAGGTTCATCTGCTCATGCTCAAAACTTTGCATTCACTTCACATCATGATGAAGGTACATTCCCATCAAGTCTTTTATGGCATGCTAGATTTGGACACTTAAACTATGAAAGCCTTCGTTTGTTGAAGAAAAATGGTGTTAATGGACTACCTACAATTCCTAGGAAACCTAAGGAATGTGATGCTTGTATTCTAGGAAAGCATAGAAAACAACCATTTCATGATTCACACTCCAGAGCACATAGAAAAATTGAGCTTGTTCATTCAGATTTATGTGGCCCTATGCCTATTGCTTCTGCAAATGGAAATAAATACATGATGAAATTTATTGATGACTACACCAGAATGTGTTGGATTTACTTATTGAAGAACAAGTTTGATGCTTTTCAAACATTCAAGAATTTTCATACATGGATTGAAAATGATGCACAAACTCATATTGGCTCTCTACGTACTGATAATGGAAAAGAATACACTTCAAACGAATTTGAAAATTATCTTCGTCAACATGGAATCAGACATCAAACAACTGTGCCATATAATCCTCAACAGAATGGTGTAGCTGAAAGAATGAACAGAACTATTTTAAATATGGTTTGCTCCATGTTATTTTTCAAGAGTGTAAAATTGATGTTTTGGGCTGATGCAGTTCTATGTGTTGTTTACATAAAGAATAGGTGTCCTTCAAGTTCAATTAGAAACAAAACTCCTTTTGAAATGTGGCATGGACACATTCCTTCGGTAAAGCATTTTAGGGTCTTTGGGTCCACCTGTTATGCCTTGATACCCAAGGGTCAAAGGAACAAACTTGGTGCTAGAAGCAGAAAATGTATCTTCTTGGGGTACTCCAATACCTCCAAAGGATATTGTCTCTATGATGAAGCAAATAAGAAGTTTGTGATAGCAAGAGATGTCATATTCCTTGAATCTTCCAAGAGTGACAAGGTTGTTGAGCGAAAACTTGATCACCTGGATAGATTCACACATGCAAAGTCCTTCCAAGAATTTGATAATGTGATTCCACATCTTGAAGGGGGGATTCCGATATTGAATCAAACTATGGAATCATGTCCTGAAGCACTCTCTCCCCCACATGAAGAAACAACCACGGATGACACATTGGATGATGTGATTTACAGAATTGGGAGATTGAATCTTGAATCAATCCCAACTCAGTCAAATGACCAGCCTGGGCCATCTCAGAAAGGTCCTCCCAAATGGCTGACAAAGACACTGGAGAATGTTCATCCTGATGAGGTTGGAAAAACAGGAACAAGAAGTTCCACTAAACAAATCGAAGGTGATGTAGATAATTCTGATTCTCCTGTTGATATGGATATTGCTTATAACCGTGAATTGAGTTTGTCTACAGATCATGAACCAACTTCCTTCAAAGAAGCCGCTTCTCATGATGAATGGAAAGAAGCGATGCAAAAGGAGTATGATGCCTTGATAAAGAATGGCACTTGGAAGCTGGTTGATCCGCCTTTGGGAACAAAACCAATTAGCTGTAAGTGGGTCTACAAGAACAAGTATAAAGTAGATGGCTCACTTGACAAGCTCAAGGCCAGGCTTGTGGCAAAAGGTTTTGCACAAAAATAAGGAATCGATTATGAAGAAACTTTTTCTCCCATAGAAAAATGGACCACCATCTGGACTCTCTTTGCCCTAGCAGCTCAGAATGGATGGAAAGTCCATCAGATGGATGTAAAAACCACCTTTTTGAATGGAGATCTAAAGGAGAAAGTTTATATGTCCGAGCTAGAAGGATTTGTGGTAAAGGGTCAAGAACACAAAGTTTGCAAGCTTATAAAATCCTTGTATGGCCTCAAGCAAGCACCACGAGCATGGTATGAGAAATTAATTGAGCATCTTCTGAAACTTGACTTCAAAAATTTTGATCTTGATGATGCAACTTTGTTTGTTAAGAAAGTTGGAAAAACAGTTGTATATCTTGTGGTGTATGTAGATGATCTTTTGATAACAGTGAACAATGAGAGCTATATTGCATCCATGAAGAAAGAATTGAAGAAAGGTTTTGAAATGACTGATTTGGGTCATGTTCATTACTATCTGGGTATTGAAGTAATTCAAATCCTAAATTTATATTTCTTTCTCAAAAGAAGTACATTAGAGATCTCTTGAAAAAGTTTGGCATGGATGAATGTAATCCCTTAACCACTCCAATGGAACAAAACTTGAAGCTCACATCTATTGAAGGGAAGGAATTCGAGGATGCAACTAAGTATAGACAGCTTATAGGAAGTCTTATCTACCTGACCACCACCAGACCTGACATTACATTTGTTGTTGGAATCCTCTCAAGGTTCATGCAAAAACCTTGTGAAGGACATTGGTCTGCTGCAAAAAGAGTGTTAAGTACTTGAAGGGGACTCAAGACTTTGGACTCAAATATACATAGGTAGGCGACTTCAGCTTGATTGGATACTCTGATTCAGACTTTGATGGTGACAAAGAAACAAGGGTGTCTACTACAGGTTACACCATGAGTCTTGGATCAGGAGCTGTCTCATGGAGATCACGCAAACAGTCAGTTCCAGCAGATTCCACGACCGAGGCAGAATATGTGGCAGCAGCTGAAGCAACAAAGGAAATTGTGTGGCTCTGGAAAATCCTGGAAGATTTGTAGATGAAACAAATGTATTCCACACCACTCATGATCGACAACACTTCTGCAATAAAGTTGGCCAAGAACCCAAAGTTCCATGATTGAACAAAGCACATCAATACAAAATACCATCTAATTCGACATCATGTTCAGGCCAAAACCATCCATCTACATCATTGTTCCACAAATGAGCAAACTACTGATATCTTCACCAAAGCACTTGGAAGAGAAAAGTTTGAAAAGTTCAGATCGATGCTTGGGCTCACCAACATCCCTTCGGATTAAAGGGGGGAATGTTGACACCTAATCCTACGGGTTGGGTGTGGATATGTAATATTATATAATAAATAATATTAGGAAATAAGGAAGGCCAAGAGTCATTGGGAGATGAATCCCAATAGCCTCACCTCCATGTATAAATACACGTACATTCTTCATCTAATGCACATTCTGATTTGCAGAGTTACCTCCTGGTTTGACACAATTTTTCCCTAGAATACTCCTCCAAATTTGGAGAGGACTTGAGATAGGTCTGCCAAAATGGTGATTCCACCAAAAATGGTGGTGCCTTGTAAAACTCTTCCAAATTACGCATTGAGTTAATTAAGACTAAAATCGGTTTAACAGTGTGATAAGAGAAATTTAATGGCGCATAACTGCAGTTATATAAAACCGGATTAAATAGCGCTTAATCATGGTTGAATGGGTTAATCCTGTGATTAGGAGTTAACCTCCGATGTTTAGATTTACTGCTTCATTGGTTTTGTGGAGAGGTTGTATGGGAGGGGGATGGACCACGGGTCTGGCCCCCTCCATTCCGCCATTGGATAACACATAACACTTTAATTAATGGTTGAAGTCCATATATATCAAGGATTACATGGTAGCTTGGCGGTAAGGTGTGTGGTTTGCGCCGAGGAGGTCGTGCGTTCGACCCTGACCCCTGCGCATAACCTTTTGTTCCCCATAGTTGTATATAACCCATAGTTTGCATATAATATATGCGCTCCATATATTTTTATCCTGGACTTTGTAATATTCGCCAAACACCATATAATTAAACCATAACTTTGGATTTAAATAAAATATGAGGAATTTATTACGAAGGTTTGTAGTTAATAATATAAATATATATATATATATATATATATATATATATATATTAATCCAACCTTAATAATTAAAAAATAATTCCAACACATAATAATTCATCATGAACCCAAATTCAACCTTGGAAGACATTGGGCAATTCCAACTTCTCAAAACCAAACTAGGGAATCATGTTGTGACACTTGTCACATTGCCACTGTGCATAAACTAAATAATATTCCCTGAATGCTAACTGGGTTGCCATGTCATCAACCTGTCACTATTCAACAATTTTTTTTAAAAATTTGGTTGTTCTAGACAGCGTTGAGCAAGCTATAAATTATTCATTCGGTGTCGGTTTTCAACTAAACAAGTTGTGTTGGATTTTTGGCGACGGGCTGGTCATTTTCATTAAATTTCCAATCAATTCCGAGAACTTTTATTTTTGAGCTAAATACTGAGCCTCTGTTCACGAAGAATGCTTTAATTGTGTAAGAGTATGAGAGAATAGAGAGAGCTCCAAAACTAAAATGATAAAAGTTTTTGAATTCGTCTTCATAAGCCTTTTATCATTGAGCCCTCTATTTTCTTCAATTTCCTCTATTTTTCCTTCAATTTCCTCCTCATGCAAAATCGTGACCTTTCATCTCCCTTTTCTCGTATTTTCCTTTATTTTCATAAATAAATTTGCAAATAATATACATTTTCCTTTTCAATGCATTTTATAATGGCTTTGTCAATTTCTTAAGCCATAATAAACCGAAGTGAACACCCAATATGATGTTTTTCCCAACATTCAACTTGGAATACATGTCCCATGACCTTGGTCTTATTTTTCCTTTATTAAATTTATTACATAAACTTTTAACTCGAGGTTGTTACACATGCAACCCAGTAGCACACATTTCAAGCCCTCCATGCGGTCAGAAGGCTCGTTCCGCACACCTCCATCATTTGTGCGTCTACAACCAAAAATACCAAGTTTTCTACATCTGGTCATGGATTCAGTGCCTGAACTTTGGGGCTAGCGCATAGGCCACTTCCCATAGCTACCTAGAACTTTCCAGAATCAATTCTAAGATAATCACAAGTATGCATGACCTATATTTAGGCTAAGATATTTTCCAAACATGCCAAACATATGATAAAAATTTAGACAAACATATGGTAATAATAGTATTTATAGCTCATGAATGCATATATATCATAGATTCAACAGAGAATCATCAATAAGGCTCAGTGCCCTCTCAATCTAGTTGCATCAAATAGTTCTTAGCTAACACATTCATATAGTCATTCAATAACTTATTGAAAAATTAATAATATCCATAACGAGAGCACATAATTTAACCATGCTTGTAACCAATGTTTAACAAGAATGAAGCCATGAAAAACCAGTAATAAAATGACAATAATGAACCATACATGTGTTCATTGATCTCAATAAGAAATAACACATAATAACATATGTAAATTCCAAAAAAGTTAGGGACTTCCGCGTACAGGCTTAACCATAGATTGGGTTGAACCAAATATGTCTTTCATCCAATCACCCATGTTCCATATTCAAAGCATGAACTCATGGGATAAAAAATAAAAAATAAAAATCAGGAAATCCATAGGCTAAACCACCTCAGCCCTCAACCACAGTGATTTAACCTAAACTGGTCTATAAATCACCAAACCAACACAAGCTTGGATGCCTCAGAATTTATTCACCATACCCATATGAATTTTCCTATCTCCACCCACCTTTCAAGGGCTTCCTAGAGGAAATCAGGTCCACCCCCAACCCTTGGGATTTTCTTAAGACCACCTCACCTAGTTCCAAAATATTTTGGAAATCCAAAACTCAACTAATAATGAATCCCATCACACCATGGCTCTCCAGGAAATGGAAAGGAAAGGTTGTAATGAGTGACAATCTAGGAAAAACCCATGCCAGTGATAGTAAAGTAATAATGTAAACTAAATGCCAATACCATGCATTCAAATCCCAGCAAGGAAATTACACATGCAACTTGTTTCCTGTAAAGTATTATTATTGTAACTTCTCTTCCAATCTTCTCCTTGTGCTCCCTTGCTTTCCTTTGCTTTTTTTCTTGTTTTCTTGTGTCCAAGTGCTCTCTCTCCCCTCTTGGAGTTTGATTTCTTCCTTAGAAAAAATAAAGCTAAAACTAATCAAAAGTTGCCAATTGTTTTGCATATGCCTTTTTATCGTTGATTTTTGTTGTCTCTTCCTTTTCCTTTTCTTTTTTCTTTCATTTTCCTTTATTTTTTCTCTAATTTCCTTTGCATGCATATTATTGTCTCTTCATATTCCTTTTCTCCTTTTTTTCCTTTATTTCTTTTATTAAATTTCCATTTATTTCCTTTTTCCAATGCCAATGGAAATTTACAAAGCCATTAATTAAACACAATTGATACCCACTTTGATGTGTTTTCCTCCATTCATCTTGGAATACATGTCCCATGACCATGATCTTATTTTTTACTTTATTTTGTCCTCCCATTTACATGGAAAATCAACTTGGGGTTGTTTAAAACCCCTCCCCCTTAGGGGAACATTGTCCTCAGTGTTATATGACACTTATGACCAAAAAAGTGTTGAAAAATAATATAAAAAAAACAAATCTTATTGGAGATTAATAACACATCTCGTTGCAGTATTTACAATGACAAACTACCGAAAACATGAAAGACATAGTACTTATTATATATTTATAGCATAGCTCATTGTAGTATTTTCAATAAAATTCATGTGTGTGTGTATATATATATATATATATATAGAGAGAGAGAGAGAGAGAGAGACACACACACACACACACACACACAAAAAAAAAAAATTTGCTTCAACCAACAAATAAAGAAGGATATAATGCATGTGTTTGATCATCCATCTCCCATGTAGCTTCATCAGGTCCAAAGTTCTTCCACTTTACTTTAAATTTCTCTATTGCTCAATTCTAGAACATGAGTTATTTCCACTACAATATGCATTGTGGCTCTAGCTGAAACTTTCCCTTTGGTTCCACCTGCAATATCAACAAATCAATCACATGATAATCATCTTGTACATATCTCTAAAGAAATCAAACATGGAAAAAATCATGGACTTTGATCGATGGCGGAAATGAAAATCTATAGGCCACTGGTCTGATCATCTCAAGGATCTCAAAAGTCCCACAATACCAAGGTGCCAACTTCGCACATGACTCAATCCTCAAGGAGCTATTCTTGGGCTTGATGCGCAAGTACACATGCTCCCTAAACTTAAAATCATAGAATTATCTATGTTGATCCATTTAAATATTTTTCCTATCGTGTACTAACTTTAAAATCGTTTTAATAACCTTCATCTCCTACTCCATCTCTTCTAATACATATCGTCTAGTCAAAACTCTACTCTCTGGATCACTCCATCTAATAGGAGTATTACATTTCCACCTGTAGAGAGCCTCAAATGGACTCATCTTCAAGGATTCTTGATACCCATTATAATAAGAAAACTCCACTAGTGTGAGACACTCCTCCCAGTTCCTCTGTTGATGCATGAAATACATCCTAACCATATCCCTAATGATCATGTTAACCCTCTCTATCTATCCATCTATCTGCAGATGATAAGTTGAACTAAAGGCTAACTCTGTCTACAAGCCTACAAAAAAATCCCTCTAAAACCTCAAATTATGTTCTTTACGAAAAAGAAAATCATGTTATTTTAGATGCCAACAATAGGCCTTCATTAATGTCTCCTCCTCCACTCGAAGCCATCCAATGACTAGGATAAAAACAATCCAGCGACTAACGATCATTCAACTCACAACTAGAATTGAGCTTAACCTCTTCTCTATGACCAAAAATGATTGCATGGTAGTAAAGGATTTAATCTAACGGTTGATATCGTTTCAGGTACCAAATTGGGGCCTCGTTAACTGTATAAATTATACAACAAGCATGTATATCATGAATTCAATCCAATCTAACAATGTGCTAAACCTAAATACTGAATCACTTCTACGAATGAATTGTGGAATTAAAAACATAATCACCAATCACATGAAGCAAAGAAGAATCAATCAAACCACAAGACAGATAGTTTCCCGGGGAAATATTTCTGCTCAAACCCCCACTATCTTCTATTTTATATTCAGCATGGATACATGAAACAATTACATACAACTCTTCTCATAAGATCCCTCCTATACACAGCTAATTGTCTCACACTTTCCTGGACAAAACTGACCAACATTTACCCAATTCTCAACCTCTAAACAACATGCCTTTCTTGTGAAATTCATGTGGAATGAGATCCCTATTCTTTACGAATTTTGGCCTTCCTTGACTGCGCAAGGATCATGGGCAATCCAATGGGTGTTTGGTTGCATCGGTGGAACCCAATAATCCTAAAATTGATAGTCTGCATCCCTTTCACCTAGATGATCTCAACTAGGTCTCCACTGGAACTAAAATGCATGAAACTAATAATAGTAAATCCTTAGTTGCATGTGAGATCAATAATTGTGAATTAAATAATATTTAATTCACTTGATCTCTCACTGGTGTATAAAAAAATTACAACTAGCACAACTGAGTTAAACCGATTACAACCTACATTAACTAATGCACCACTGCACTTCGAACTCTGTTACAACTAGAATTACTCTGCATGACTCACCAACTACCCTCAACTTGAAATTCATGAGCTAATAGGTTTTATCACACTCGTTTAAATATTACAAGCTATTTTGAGATTATATTACATTTTATTATCCATATTAATTAAGGGATAACTAAAATAGACATGCACCAAATTTAGCCCACACCAGTGTAGGTGTTGCTAAGACCTATTGTCCCACACTAGTGTAGGTGGTACCACACTAGTGTAGGTGCTGAAATTTCTTATTGAACTTCAACAATCCCTCTCAACAAGAAAGGGATTATCCTTCACCCCGATCCTGCCTCTATGGTATTCGAATTTTCTCCTGGTGAGCGCCTTCGTTAGAATATCTGCATCCTAATCATCCGTGGGAATGTACTGAAGAAACATTATGCACCTCTGCACACAATCTCTGAGATGGTGGTACAAAATATCTATGTGCTTGGATATATCATGAAACATATGATTAATCAAGAGTTTAATGCAACTCTTATTATCACAATTTATCACTGTCAAATCCATCTAAGAAACAAACAAACCAACCAGGATCTTTCTCATCCAGATAGCCTCACATGCAACTTGATTTTCTTCCATGTACTCTGCTTCCGCTGAGTTGAGCGCCACAGATTGTTGCTTCCTGTTGTACTAAGAAACCGTTGTCGATTATATGCTGAAGATCCCTCCTGATGTGCTCTTTCTGTCTGATGGACTGCCTGCCCAATATGCATCCATGAAGCCTTGAAGCTTCACTCCCTTTATTTGTCTGTACCATAACCCATACTCTGATGTGCCCCTCAAGTATCTCAAGACATGCTTCCCCTCCTTCCAAAAGAGCTTGGTATGCTTAACCATAGCTTGACTCAGATGGTTAACTGCATAGAAAATTAACATTCTGGTGTTCGCTAAATACATCAGTGAACTAACTAACTTCCTATAGACAGTAGCAACCACTACCTCTCCTGAAGTAGCATCCCCTTTCCTCCAATTTCCTGGAAGAGTAGTGTCCATGGGTTTGTGTTAGGTCCCTATATTACTAGTATAGTCCCTTATTGTTGCTAGTGTAACCCCCTAATTGTTATATTTGTACCCCTGTAACCCCCATATTGTTATTATTGTGCCTTTACATTATTATTGTTAGGTCAGCTAGGATTACATTGTGGCCCCATGGACTCCTATATATAGAAGGGAGGTTTTGGTCATTTGAATCATCCAAGAATTGTTCATTTACGTAATGTGTTGGAGGTTTCCCCCTTGAAGTGGATGATTTCTAAGGAATTGATCTCTCTTCTCTTCTATTTTTTGACCTAGTTTCATAACATTTGGTATCAGAGCTTTGGATTATAGCGTTTCGCTGCTCCAAATAGGCTATCGTGGAATTTTCACAAGAAATTTGTTTCTACGAAGGTTCAAAAGCTGAAATTTTTATAGAGATAAGCTTAAATCTTGAGGAACGTCGTGGAAAAATTTCAGATCTTGATGCGTAACATTTTTAGAGATATGATATTTGCAAGTTAGGGATTTTTGCAGGCTCCTGAATTTAACCTAAACAGGTCATCGTGGAATTTTCATTGTAATTTTTTTTCTACGAGGGTTCAGAAGCTGAAATTTTCACATAGTGAAGCTGCAATCCTGAGTAATTCCATGGAAACATTTTAGAGCTTGATTCAAAATATTTTTGGAGATATGGTATGTGGAAGTTAGGGATTTTTCAGGCTTCCAAATTTCATCTCAAAGAGGTAACCGTGGTAAAATTGTCATAACTCTCTCTCTGAGAATTGGATTTGAATTCTGTAAAAAGTGGCCACAATCACACAGACTATAGATTCTTCTATATCAATTTCAGAGCCGAAAGAGGAAACAGTGACACGTGGTAAGTCGTACAAGTTCGCTCTACTGAACCAGTCCATAATTAGGTCATTGTAGGAGACTGGGCATAACTTTGTCTTCAAGAATCAAAATCAAGTCAGACCTATGGTATTAGAAAGAAGATTCTGAGTGCTACTTCAGGGCTGAATTTCAGATATTTAATATTTGAAATCACAGAGGTATTTCATTTTCAATATCGAGCTCCTCAAAATCAAGAAAAAGGTGTGTATTGATTTTTCAAATTGCATCAGTCTTGTTTGAAAAATCAGTTTTAAGTGATTCCAAAGGCCTATTTAGCATAGATATCAGTATTGGGTTCTAAAATGCCTCCTAAAAAGAATTCAACACCCATCAAGCCCTCAAAGTACTCTACTATGACTCATGAAGATGAATAATTGCAACATGATCTATCAAAATTACAAGAGAAAGTGCACCAAATTTCGCTCTCACAAAGAGCAACAAAAAATGAAATGGAAGTTTTGAAGAAAGGCATGGAAGCGAAGATGGATGGTTTGAAGAATAATATGGATGTTTTGAAGAAAGGCGTGGAAGCTAAGATGGATGGCATGGAAGATGGCATGGAATCTAAGATGGATGACATTGAAGAAAAAATGAAAGACAACATGGAAAACATGAAGAATGATCTAAAAGTAGACATGGAAGGTTTGACAAAGCTGATACAAGAAATGTTTCCTAATGGAAAAAATATGGTAAAGGAAACTCATGATGATAATAAAATAAATTTTATTCATGATTTCATAAACTCTAATGTTGGATGGAAGAACCACCATATTCCGAAGATGGATATGAGGAAATTTGATGGCAAGGATCCCGTAACATGGATACCACAAATGGAGAAATATTTTGATCTCAATAATGTGCAAAACACACAAAAGGTATGCATGGAAACTTTACATTCAGAACAAAATACATTTGTATGGTATCGATGGCTTTGCTCTCGTAAAAAAATTGTCACTTGGTCAATTTTTATGGAGGAAATGATAGCACATTATGAGGATACAAAGAGCAACACCTTATTTAGCCAATTGATAAATCTCAAACAAAAGGGTTCAGTGGGGGAGCACATTGAGGACTTCCAAAAAATGAATATAAGGGTAACTGATATTCTAAAGGAACAAAGGATTGATTTCTTCATAGGAAATTTAAAGGATTACATCCAACATGAGGTTCATGTTTGCAAACTTGATTCATTGGAGAAACCATTCAGGTTGGAAAGAAAAATTGAATGTAAAATTATGGCGACAAGGAAGCCTACCACTTGTTATCACTCAGGTTTTCCTTGAAGTTGTGGAAAAGGAAAGTATACCCGAGGTAACCACAAACCAACCTTCAGATGCAGAATCTAGCCAATCTGCATCCAGAGAGGGCTCTCTCTTTATGATTTATCTTTGTTCTTAGAAAGTTTTAGGCTAGGTATAGATCCAAGAGTTTTGTTTGAAAATGGTGGAATCCACAAACTAAGGGCAAGGTTGAAAGTTTTCAGTCCATTGGGCTATGGAGTCAAAGGATGGCTTTACTGGATTTC
Organism: Pinus albicaulis; assembly: GCA_034641835.2. NCBI lineage: Eukaryota > Viridiplantae > Streptophyta > Pinopsida > Pinales > Pinaceae > Pinus > Pinus albicaulis. The sequence continues at coordinate 1,416,606,248 of CM076580.1, read as the reverse complement.
TATTCTACACACAAGATGGCTTTGCAGGGCAAGATAGCCAAACAGAGAACAATCCTTAAATTTAAAGTGGATGGAATGATTTTGAAGGGATGAAAGGCAGCTAAGAATCTTTCACCATGTTCAAAAGAAAGAAATGAAATGATTACAAACAAAGAGCAATGAAGAATTCTTTATTATAGTAATCAAGAGTGTTTAAATTAGCAAAGCAAGAGCATTTAAGAATTCATGCTTATAACCAATTTAGAGGAAAACATTAAGAACAATCACATCTGAAATCAGAGTACAATTAAGTAAATTCTGATTCAATCCTTTATGTAAATTATTCATAAATGGACATAATGATATTATAAACTGATATAAAACTTAAGACATAGGGTAGAAAGACTTATTGAACCGCAGTCCGACACATGAATCCTGCAAAAAGTCCTGAAGCTTCAAATTGTCATCCAGTAAACCACAAATAAACTTCTCCAAAACAATTTTATTCCGAAAATCTCAATGTTACAGCAAAGTAATAGAATCCACACTCAATACTCTCTTTGAGGGTTTATTTATACAAATTCTAAACTAAAATATCTTGAAAAAATATCAAAATTGGTTCACAAATCTCTCCAACTATTTTACATAAATAGAACTAAATTAAAGGACACTCAAACTATTTGGCACTATTTTTGATGGATAGGTGATGACAAAGAGGATAATTCTAATTTTATCCAACTCTTATTTGATGATGAGGCATCCAAGTCACTAACTGCTTCCTTTCTTTGTGCATTCTGCTCCAACAATTCTGCAAACTTGGGGTCCAATGATATCTTTTTATTTCTCAATCCGTAATAGATATGTAAAAAGTGAAAGAGGTTATTGTGGATTAATATGTTGGTGAGATAAACCTCTTTCAGTTTCCCAACATTCATCTCCAGCTGTGCATAATATTCTCTGTAAAAAATATGTGTAAAACAGAGTTTTACAGAGTCTGAAAAAATGGCCTGTAAAGATGCGCATGTATCTCTCATTATAAGATCACTGTGAAAAAAATGAGATAGGTTTTTGTAGATAGGTCTCTTAGGAACAAAAACCTATTTCAGTTTTGTATGAAGTATTTTTTATTGGCCAAAATCCTCTCTGTAAAATGATGACTTAAACTGGAATTTTCTGCAAAAGTGCTTTCGAACATTGTTTAATATTTCCAAAACCATAATGGTTGTTAGAAACGTGAGAGAGGTTTTTGTAGATGGCCCTCTTAAGAACATAAACCTCCTTCAGTTTTACAAAATGCATCTTGGATTGGTCACAATATTTTCTGCAAAACAATGACTAAAACATGCAATTTCTGCAAAAATGTTCCTTCTTGTTATGTTTTTTCATCTTTTTACTTTCTTGCTCTTTTGACTGTTTTACTTTCACTTTTAGACAAACCTCACTATTGGTGAAAGTATTCTCATCTCTTTTTACCATTTTACTGCCTTCTGTATTTACTTTTACTGTTTACCTTTGACTGCTTTGTAACTTCATTTTAACTTTCACTGACTTTTACCTGATACACTTTAACCACTGATACTCTTTAGCTGTTAAAGGAAGATAATATAAATCTCAGTGAGGGGAATCCAAGGGTGCGAAATTCAAAGCCACGAGAATCTCCATTCCTGGTTCTTGTGGATTCAGAAATGGAAATTTCGGTTTTCAATGAAAAAATGGGTACAAAACAGGTTTGGGAATGTAATTGTGGTTTCGAGATTTGAGGAGTAGACTAATCAATCAATTCTGAAATTGTTTCAACGAAAGAAAAATGAAAACCAAGTTTTTACAGAGTTCAGAGGGAGTTTCTAGGGTAAATACCTGTTTTCTGAAGGAAAACCGTGTTTAACAGGTACTGATGGACGACGGATGGAAGCTTGAATACTGGAATGATGGGGGTCTTCAGTAAATTCTGTTAATGGCAATTTAACAATCGATTTTCAAATTTTCAGTGTGGAGGGCGCAATCGCTTTCAACAGACAGAATGATAGAAAATACACGGAATCTTGTTTTATTTCCAAAGTCAAAAGGGGATTTTTATTTTATCGAGGAATGACGTCATTGAGGCATGGGATGACATGTGGCAGGGGTCGGGCGGTAAGCGGTAATTTCCGCACCGCTTATGGGCAATGGTGGTATTAAGCGCGGGGGGAGTGATTCCATTGGGCGATGGACGCGTGGCCGGTGGACTATTTCAAAACCACCAAGCCCCCGCGCGTTAAAGCTCTGACAAGGGATGGGTAGCGGAATTGATATGGGGCGTTGATCTGTGGAGAGGCGATCTAACGGTGGAAAGGACAGGGAGATGGCGGGGTATTATCGTGTGGGCCCGGCGGGGTTTTAAACGCGATTTAACTTTATAAATCATCCCGGGGGCATCTAATAGGCGGAAAAAGGTTATTAATTAGTCCTGATAACTAATTAACCCTATAGTTATAAAGGGTCGGGGTAAGGAACCTTGCGCGCGTGTATTACAGTTAAAGTGTCGGGTGGGATGCCAGGTGGATGAGCCACGGTGGCATGGGGTTTTTCCAAAGTTTTGGTTTAAAAAATAAAACTTCGGGTTTTATCCTTTTTTGTGTTAAACATATAGAATTATATGTTTAAATGTTGTTTTGATATTTATTATTATATGGTAATAAATAAACATTATTTAACTACCATAAGGGGCGGGACTATAATATAAGGATATATTTAACCAAAGGGCGTATGATGCGGGTTTTCAATGATTAATTGGGAAATAAATACTTTGGTTAAAAATATAATAGAGGGGTTTTTGGGATATTAATTTAAAAGGAGTTAAATACTTAGGATAAGGCATTTTCACTAGGGATTTAGTAAATAGAGTTAAATGTTAATATGATAAAGGGACAAAGACAACTCAAAAAACTTTGCACATCTAAGAAAGTGATAATTTCTGAAGTAAATTACAATATATCATCTTCAACACTTAAACTTAGAATAGTAAGTTATTTTGAGGGATTTTATGGAAGTTTTGCATGATTTTCCTAAGCAAAATGGGATTTTGCTTAGGAAAAGGTTAAAGGTGAATGTTTATAATGATGAATTATCTCAAGTACTTAGGTCTTTTTGATCATTAGGCCGAGGGTCCGGTCCCTCCAAAAGTCAAGGAAATGCCTTGAGCCCCATTTGATCTCCAAGTACCTTAGTACTTTGGGGGAAATTAGTAAAACTTTAAGGGGAAAGTGATGAGGGAAGTTAATGATTTTGACTTTGCTTGCTGTGATTTTCCAGTGTATTTTTTGCTTCAGTATTTGTGATGAAAGTAAAGGATCAAACACATTTAGCAGCATTATTCATTAGATAAAACTTTGCAACACCATCTACCTACCCTATCTACTACTACCATTTTCTCTTCTTTATTAGGGTGCATTTAGACTTGCAAACCCTTTTCAACCTTTTCTTTTTACATGATAAATCTATCTATTTCTACCCTTATTACATCCAAGGGCTCAGATTAAGCTGTTGAGCACCTTTTATTAACTCTACCTATCTACTTATCTGCCAAGATTAAACTGTTTGGTCAGATATTTATTCTCTATTCTATAACATGAAATTGAAATATGAATAAGTCAAGTTTAAACAGTTTGACCCTTCATAAATTGTGGCAAAATTTTGACAAGCTGCACACAATTGCTTTATTACAAAAATGAAATAGTAGTGGCATTTGGATTTGCACACTTTCCTTGGTCTATTTTTTGTTTGGGGTTCATTTCTTTCACTTTTTTGACCATTTTTATTTTTCTTACCCTTTGATTTTTCTTTTAGGGTATACCCTCTTTACATTTTTTAAATTTTTTGATTTTTTGGTTTTTCAAGAATATGGAACACCTTTGCTCAAGAAAAAGGTTTGAACATATTCCATAGTTCAATAAGTCAATCATGAAAAATGACACCTATTGGTATAGGATACTAACACCACTCACATCTATAAAGATGGAAGTGTTGCTACTACTAGACTTCAACAATATACAAGGTTGACACCACAAGAATTGGAAGAAAAAAGAACAAAAGGGCTTTGATACAGTTGTGATAGAAAATACACTAAAGGCCATAAGTGTGCTGAGAATAAATTATTTTACAAAGATTGTGAAGAGGAAGAAGAAAATTAACAAGAAACTTCAAAAGGAGAGGGTATACACCAGAAACCAACCCTAGAAGAAGAAGAAATGAGTCCGACCATATTGTGTAATGTATTGGTAGGAATTACCACTCCTCAAACTCTCAAGATATAAGGAAATATCAAGAAGAAAAAGGTAATAGTGTTCATTTATTCGGGTAGTGCCCATAATTTTATTCATTGTAAGGTAGCCAAGGAATTGAATTGTTTCCTATACCCAACACCATAATGGCAAGTGATGGTTGCAAATGGAGGAACTATAAATTGCTCTGGAAAATTCCATAATATCAAGCTAGCCATGGGGGAATATGTACTGAATAGTCTAATGATTTCCATTCCAATGGGAGCTACTGATGTTGTACTAGGAGTACAATGGTTACAATCTTTGGGGACAATAGCATTTAATTTTCAAGAAATTTTCTTGAAATTATTTTCGGAAGGAAAGGAAATCGAATTACAGGGTATCGCAGGGAAGCCAGGAAAGATAATAGGCTCTAATGTCATGAAAAATCTTCTGAAGAAAGAACAACAAGGCGTAATTGCACAATTATGGTCACTAGAAGTTCCAACATCAAAATCATCTATTTCTCCAGATCTCCAAAAATTCTTAGACAATCATTCCAAGGTTTTTGAAACTCCCAAAGGAATCCGACCTTTTCGTGATCATGATCATGCTATTCATTTGATTCCAGGAATTATTCCTCCAAATATCAGGCCTTACAGATATCCTTATGTCCAAAAGAGCGAAATTAAACGTATGATTGTAGAAATGTTAGAGGTTGGTATAATTCAACCTAGTCAAAGTTCTTTCTCTGCTCTAGTAGTATTGGTGCACAAGAAGGATGGATCATGGCACATGTGTCTGAATTATAGGGAGCTCAATAAGTCACTATTAAAGATAAATTTCCCATTCCTATGATTGATGAATTATTGGATGAATTATGTGGTGAAAATTATTTTACTAAGTTAGATCTTCATTCAGGATATCATCATATTAGAATGAAGACTGAAGAAATTCTGAAAACAGCATTTCGAACTCATGAGGGTCATTATGAATTTTTGGTCATGCCTTTTGGCCTTACCAATGCACCTTCTACATTTCAAGGGTTGATGAATTCCATTTTCAAACCCTTCCTTAGAAAATTTGTGCTAGTATTTTTTGATGATATACTAATCTACAATAGGTCTTAGAAGGATCATTTTCAACATGTCAACAGGGTGCTCAAACTATTGGAGGAGAAATAATTATATGCAAAAACATCGAAATGTTTCTTTGGAGTACAAGAGGTGGAATATCTGGGTCATATTGTATCTCACGAGGGTGTTAAAGTAGACCCTAACAAAATTAAAGCCATTAAGGAATGGAAAGTCCCCACAACCATAAAGAAGTTGCACAGATTTATCGGGTTAACAGGGTATTATCTCAAGTTTGTTAAGAATTATGGGAGAATAGTAGCACCTCTAACATCATTATTGAAAAAATATGCATTTTCATGGACTCGTAAAGCAATTAAGGCCTTTGAACATCTTAAAGAGGTAATGTGCCTAGCACTAGTATTAGCTACACCAGACTTCACAAAAACCTTTATTGTGGAATTTGATGCCTTGGGAAATGGAATTGGTGCTATTTTAATGCAAGAAAGAAGACCTATTGCTTTTGAAAGTCATCCAATCAAAGGAAAGTATTTACAAAAGGCTATTTTTGAGAAGGAAATGTTGGCAATACTACATGCACTAAATAAATGGCGACCTTACCTAATGGGAAGACACTTCAAGGTAAAAATTCATCATGATAGTCTTAAACACTTTTTGGAACAAACAATATCTTCAAAAGAGTAGAAAAAATGGGTCACAAAGATGTTGGGTTATGACTTTGTAATCATCTACACAAAACGGAAGCTAAATTTTGTTACAGATGCACTCTCAAGAAAGGATGAAGAGGTGGAAGCATTGCTTTGTGCCATTTATATTATCCAACCAGATTGGATAACCGAAGCAAGGGATGAATGGAAGAAGGAAGAAGAAGGACGAAGGATTTATTCATGAGTGCATCCAGTTTTCCATGTTTCATGCTTAAAGAAGGTTATAGAAGAAAAACTTCCAGTTCAAACAATATTTCCAGAAATTGATGAGAAAGGAAAGATCATATTGGAACCTAAAGCAGTCACGGAAATGAGAACTCGACAGCTATGAAATCGATCAATTTCAGAGTATCTCATCAAATGGAAGAACTTACCCACTGAAGATTCTACATGGGAGGATGATAATTTTATACAGAAGCACCTGGAGCTACTCAAGCATTGAGGACAACACTTTTTTGAAGGGGAGGAGCATGTTAGGTCCCTATATTACTAGTATAGTCCCTTATTGTTGCTAGTGTAACCCCATTATTGTTATTGTTGTACCCCTGTAACCCCCATATTGTTATTATTGTGCCCTTAAATTATTATTGTAAGGTCAGCTAGGATTACATTGTGGCCCCATGGACTCCTATATATAGAAGGGAGGTTTTGGTCATTTGAATCATCCAAGAATTGTTCATTTATGTAATGTATTGGAGGTTTCCCCCTCGAAGTGGCTGATTTCTAAGGCGTTGATCTCTCTTCTCTTCTATTTTTGGACCTGGCTTCATAACAGGTTGCAGCTCTCCATGTGAAACTTACCCAGTATCTCTTTGGCATACTTGCCTTGAGAAAAAAAAAAAGTTCACCATCTCGCAGCCATATTTCCAAACCATGGAAATAATGAAGGATTTTCATGTCCTTCATTTCGAACTCCCTTGCAAGATCCCCCTTTCATGAGTGTATCAGCTGCTCATCACAAATCAAAATTAGATAATCAACATAAATAACAATAATCAATAGCTCACCCTCTACCACAATATAGTACAAGTTTTCATCAGCTTCACTTATATTGAAGCACAGTCCAGTGAAATAGCTGTCAATCCGAGTCTACCAAGCACGAGGTTCTTGCTTCAGCCCATACAGTTCTCTCTTGAGTCAACACACATGTGACTCACTTTCGAAGATCTCGAAACCTTCTGGTTGCTCTATGTACACTTCTTTCTCAGTAACTCCATTGAGAAACACAGTTTTCACATCCATCTGATGAATGCGCCACCCCATCTGCACTGAGAGTGCAAGGATGGATCTAATGGAATAGTACCTTGCAACTGGTGCAAAAGTCTCATCATAATCTATCCCATCAATCTGTGAGAATCCCCGGGCCACAAATATGGCCTTGTACTTCTCCACACTCCCATCAACAGCTTTTTTTACCTTGTAGATCCATCTAGATCCAACCACTAATTTTCCGACCGGTCTTGGGATAATCTCCCATGTACTGTTCTTGACAATGGAGTCATACTCCTCCACCATTGCATCAACCAAAATTGGTTGATGCACTGCCTCCTGAAAGGAATATGGTTCAGTCACAATACATTTTCTCATAAGAACCATGTATCCAGTAAACCTGTTTGGAGACTGTCTCTGTCTGCGTTGTGAAGTAGGCGCTCCTACATTCTCTGTAGCATCAAGTCTCAATCTATTAGCTTCCATGGTGCGCCTTCTACCATTTCTAATGGATCGTTATGCATGAGTGTTTTCTGCCACTCCATGATCCTCCACATGTGGCTTCTCCACATATTGAGGCTCATCCTTGGGAACCAAGAGTTCCTCCTCTGCATGCAAATCCAAGTCCCTCTCAAGGGAAAATATCATGGATTTCTCCTCATCAAATTTTATATTCTGTCGCACAACAGTCATTCTACTATTTGGAAAATACACCCAATAGTTGTGGGGAGCTTCATTGTACCCCACAAAAATCCCAATCTCAGTTGTTGGTTCCAACTTCTTCCTAGAATCTTTGGTCACATCCACCTAAACAAATGAGCCAAAAATATTAAAATGTGAAAAATCAGGTTTCTTACCAGTGAAAAACTCTTCTGGTGTACTCATGCTAAGTATCTTATGAGGAAAACAGTTCTGCACAAAATATTGTTGCATGACTCCGCCCACAGATCCATTGGTAGGCATTGACCATGCAACATCGCTCTTCCTGCACCCACAATCATTCTGTTATTTCTTTCAGCGACCCCATTCTGCTATTTATTATGAGGTGCTATCATTTCTCTCTGAATTACTTCTTTTTTGCAGAAGTTCCTGAATTCGTTAGAGATGTACTCACCACCATTATCGCTCCTGAGAGCCTTCACATGCTTCCTCGTATCTTTCTCCACTAGTGATTTAAAATCAAGAAACTTTGAGAATGTCTGATATTTCTTCTCCATGAAGTAGATCCAACACTAACGAGAAAATTCATCAAAAAATATCACATAGTACTTATGCTTTGTTGTTGAAGCAAAAAAGAATGGTCCACACATGTCTGTGTGAACTCTCTCAAGGATCCGCGAGGCTCGATTCTCCTTCTCATGAAAGGTGGCCTTTTCATATTTTCCCATAGTACATCCCTTGCATGTGTCTGACTGTGCAAGTGTACACTTGAGAAGACGAGTAGAAATATGATGCATGACTTTTAAGGCTCCGTGATGAAGATGGCCCAATATCCTATGCCATAACTTGCCCTCATCCTGGCTCACCACTTTTTTTTCTTTATCCATCAACGTTGCACAGCCATATATATCCACCTTATAGATATTCTTAACTATAATCCCTATCTACTTGGCTTTTCCTATTGTTTTTTGTCACAAGAAATATTTTCCTTCACTGAAAACAACATCATAGCCTCTATCCTCTAACATTGCAACTGATCAGATCAAATTTTTCTTCAATCCTAGTACATGCATTGCATATTTTAATTGAAAGGGTTTACCTATTTGTCTCTGTAATGTAATGGTACCAATCACAGTAGCACTATACCGCCTGTCATCATCCATTTCGATATGCATGTGGAGGCGACTTCTCCTCCAAGCTATTGAAAAGTTCCTTGTATCTTGTCATGTGAAAGGATGCACCACTATCCAAATACCACATTGATACCATTGTAATTGACACCATGCATGAAATGAGTGAGAATTCAAGATCAAATTGTGAGGCTAAAGCCTCACCAGCTACAGGTCCTGAAACCTTATTTTTATTCTTCTTTTTTGGACAATTAGTAGCATAATGCCCATGCTTGTGATAGTGAAAACACTTCATTCTAGACATGTCATGCTTCTTGCCATATTTGGACTCAGATTTGGAATTAAACTTCTTTCCTTTCCCCTTATTTGCCTTGGAATCCAAAGCACAATATTCTTCATCTTCATTCTTAGATGAAGATCCATATCTGGCATTCCTTCTGAACTCCTCCTGCACCAAATCCGACCACAGTCATTCCCAATCTGGCAGCTTTTCCATTCCATTGATAGAGACTTGATAACTATGCCAACTCTTGGGAAGTCCTAGGAGAGCCAGACTCACCAAATCATCATCAGCGACAATAATGCCAATGCTTTCCAGCTCATCCTGACATTGGACAAAATTTGTTAAATATTTTGGAATGGATTCACCTTTCTCCATCTTTATCTTCCTAAGTTTATCTTTCAGTGCCAATTTCCTATGGTCACTGCTACTCTGAAATAGATCATTCAAATCCCTCCATATTGCATATGGTGTTCCTTTACCATGGATACTTGAGACAATGTGGTCTTGTACTCCCTCCAGTAAGATAATCCTCACCTTTTCCACTTTCTTTTGTCATGCATCAAGATTTGCAACATTTGTCACAACGGGTTTAGGAACATCATTGTCAATGAATTCCTTCAAGCCAAATCTTTCAGTATTGCCTCCATACTGTCTTTCCAAGAAATATAGTTAGAGATTCCATCGACTGCATACTCCAATCTCAAGCCATTGAAAGCCATTTCAATCCTGAATCAGCTATAGCACCAAGAAAATCTTCTGCAAAATTAGAATTCTATTCAGTCACAAACTCAAATCCTCCTCCACTATTTTGATTTACTGTGCTCTGATACCATGTATAAATTATACAACAAGCATGTATATCATGGATTCAATCCGATCTAACAATGTGCTAAAGCTAGATACTAAATCACTTCTACAAATCAATTGCGAAATTAAAAATACAATCGCCAATCATAGGAAGCAAAGAAGAATCAATCAAACCACAACACAGATAATTTCCCAAGGAAATCTTGCTGCTCAAAACCCCAATATATTCTATTGTATATTTAGCATGGATACATGAAATAATTACATACAAATATTCTCACAAGAGCCCTCATGTACACAGCTAATTGTCTCACACTGTCCTGGAAAAAACTGACCAACACTTAGCCAATTCTCAACCTCTAAAAAGCTTTCCTTTCTTGCGCAATTCATGTGGAATGAAATCCCCATTCTTTAGGAATTTTGGCCTTCCTTAACTTATCAAGGATGATGGGAAATCCAATGGGTGTTTGGTTGCATGGGTACAACCCAATAATCCTACGACTGATAGTCAACATCCCTTTCACCTAGATCTCAACTGGGTCTCCGCTGGAACTGACATGCATGCAGCTAATAATAGTAAATCCTTAGTTTCATGTTAGATCACTGATTGTGAATTAAATAATATTTAATTCACTTGATCTCTCGCTAGTGTATCAAATAGTTAAAACTACTACAATTGAGTTTAAATCACTTAACTGAGTTAAACTGATTACAACTTGCATTCACTAATGCACCACTGCACTTCAAACTTTGTTACAACTAGAATTACTCTGCATGCCTCACCAACTACCCTCAAATAAAAATTCACGATCTAACTGATTTTATCACACTCATTTAACTATTACAATTTATTTTGAGATTAGATTAGATTTTATTTTTCATTTGAATTAAGGGATAACTAAAATAGACATGCACCAAATTTAGCCCACACCAGTGTAGGTGATGCTAAGACTTATGGTCCCACACTAGTGTAGGTACTGCTTGGACATCCTAGTCCCACACTAGTGTAGGTGCTAAAATTTCTTGTTGAACTTCTACATTAACACCCATTTTTCCCCCTAAAATGATCTAATGATGAAAGAATTAAAAAATTAAGGATTTTTATTATCCTTTGGGTTGAAAAAAGCGTCCACCTTATGAGAAATCCCTCCACCTGATACTTCGTGTGATTCATGACATAGTGGTCATATGGTTGCATTTAATTTATAGTCCTGCCACATTTAAACCAAAATAATGGCAGAAAATGTGGCATATCGTGTGGTAAAAGCATAACAAGCAAATTTAAATGTGATTTTGAATGTAGAGAAAGATGAAATTCTCATTTTTACCTCCACTAAGCTTTGGTTTGGGTCATTACTTGGACATTAGAGCCTCTTTTTACAGAGTTGAGAAAATAATCTGCGATCCTAGTAACTACCCATAATCCAACCTTTAAGCTTCGAAATTGTTGTTAATTTATTCTTCTTGAGCTCATAGGAAGAAAATGAACCAAAATGAAACATACGAGGTTTATCTTTACTCGTTGACCCATGTTCGAGATATAAAAGTAGTTAAAAATAATATTTACACACTAAGAAAGGTTTTAGAGATTGGAATTAGTCACACCGCAGATGAATTTCTAATAAAGATTGGGCTCCTATGGGAAAATTTGTCATCTGTGCATTTTGGCTTGGATTTTATTATGTTTCTTGTCAATAATTTACATCATGATTCAAGAAAAATCATGTGTCCTACGAATGGTCAGATTTTCCTTGAAATTTCCGAAGAATCCTTAGCTAAAATGCTAAAGTTACCTACTTCTGGTAAGGTTTTCTCAAGTAATGAGTTAAATGAGTTATTCCTTATATGGGTTGATGAAGAAAAAATAATGTTCTTACAAATTTTGCTAAAAAACCCTAGTGAATTATTTGAAGTCACCTTTCCTATGTCCATTGAAATCTGTTAAAACCTTATACCAAACATTATCCTTTGTCCTAGCAATTATTCAAGTATATTTAGACTATTTAAATATGGATGAGTCAATTTTTATATTGACGAGGGAGATATTGAGGGATCCTAATGAAATTACTAATTTCTCAAGGTACTTAACCATAAATATCTATGTGAAATTGACTACAACCTGTATTTTTCATATCTTTAGATAGTACAAATTTGGTACAAATAGTTTTATTTAATTATCCTAAATATTTCAGTAGCATCAAATTGATAGAAAAAAAAATATGATATGAGAAAATAAAAGGAGATATCCTCTATTGGACACAGGCATTGTATCTGAGGATGATTCCTATGAGTTATACAAAGTTCATAGATCATTTCTCCTTGTATTTACATGTTAAAAAGTTACAAAATGCTCTTGATAAAATATCATTAGAAGTTAGGATAATTTCATATTTAATGAAGGAAAATTGTATTATAAGTCAGTTGTTTCTTCTACCTGCCTACTCTATAATCTGAGCTTATGGTTTTGAAGGAAAAAAAATATTTTTTTCCCAAATTCATCCCTTCCCAACTATTTTCTTTTAAGCTTTCGCTGTAAAAAAACACATATTAACGAGTTTCATTTTGTCTCAAAAAATAAAAATTTTGTGATTTTTACACCCTTTTCTATAGGTCATTTAATGATCAAGCGTACAATTTCTTTAGAAATCATAGAAAAATAATTATTATCTTTTGTTCTTGACAAAGATATACCTTGGCATTTTGATCCTTTCCAAATGATACCAAATGCAAGAATGTTGGTTGGTTTGCTTGTACATGTAGATGATCTAAAGCCTGAGCTTGAAAAAATATCTAACATTGAATGTTATTCTTAGAGTGATATAAATATAACTAAAATGTAGGTATATTAAGTGGTCATAGTTGAGCCAACTTATTTCCAAAAGGGCCCTGTGAAACAAAGTGCATCTTCAACTATTCATGAAGAAGGGAAAATAGTTCAAGAAAAAACAAGTATTGTAAGTGATCACCTTCATTGTAAGCCTTTGAAAATAAAGGCAAGGGAAATCAACCCTGATGAAACATAGTTTTCAGTGAAAGAAGTAAAGGATAGTAGTCATGATGATAAAGAAGAAATCATGTTCCAAAGAATCAGTGATGAATTGTTAAAATAATTAGAGGATACTCTAGAATAAACTAAACCAAAGAGTTCCGAAGAACAAGCTATATCAATTTTATAATAGTGCAATCATTGAAAATAGTATAAAGGATAGAAGCAAAGAAATATTGTTAGTCTCTGGAGAAACTAAAGTCATAAATGATGTTGTAATGATGGAAATGACTTCATATATATGGCCAAGGTTCTTATCAGAGACTGAATTTGATAGAAATATGTTTAATTTCAATATCCTTTAGTTAGAAACAAATAAAAATGCATAGTTACTTGCTTCCATTGCTACTTCTATTAATGTCAATGTATCCACAGTTAATGATATTGATATAGTCAATTGACATAGACAAACAGGTGAAGTAGTGTCCAAGATATTATTTGATTTTGCATCGAATAATAAAAAGTATCAGAGTCTTATTACAAATGTCCAAGCACAACTAAATCATTCTAAGGTTGTTCTTAAGACTAGAGTTAATTAAATAAAGGACCTTGAAGACAAAATCATAAAAATGCAAGCATGCCGAAAGATTTTTCAGTAAAGATAAAAGACAAAGAAATCAAGAGTTTAAGATTAAGTATAACGAATCTAGATTACAATCTAACTAAAATAGTGGAAAATTTTCAATAGAAATAAGAACACAATAAAAGGCTACAATAAATGAAAAAATATTGAATATGAAAGAAGCTAAATGCAGATAATTTAAGGAAAAAATTGACAAGTTAATCAAGGAACCAAAGGAAAAGGAAAAATGATACTTGGATGAAATAGAGCAGTATAAAAGGACTCTTGATACAGCTTTGAAGGAAGAATCCTCGGGAAAGGTGGATCCTGATAAAATGGAATTATTTAAAGCCAAGGTTGATGAACTAGAAAAGGAATTAAAAGAAAATAAAATGGAAAGAGAAGAACTAGAAAATGATTGGAACAATTAGATTAAACCAGAAATAAAACCTATCGAAGGATTGTAGGATATCTCAATGAATAAGGAATATGAAATTCAATCTCTACAAAAAAAATTATCAGATGCTACATTGAAAAAATAGACCCTAATTGAGGCTAAAGACAAGATCTGAGACATGATTGATGATAAAATTTCTCAACTAAGGCGATATGTTAATATTCTAGCAGATTGTGGAAAAACGATAATTTTAAGTTTGAATATAGACATTAAGAAAATGAATCCTCTGGTCAAATTAAGATTAAAATAGGTTGATTCGATCACCAATCATCTTAACTCTCTAACTCATAAAGAGATGGAAGAACTTGATTTTTATAGCAGGGACGATTGTATTATAGCTCTCAGGATGATCAAGGAAAGTAAAAAAGGTGTTTCATAAAACTAATGATAAGATCTCTAAAAATATGGTAATTATTGACTAGTTTTAGGTTGAATGGAGCTACATACAAAGATTTTGTATCGCTTCACTTTGGACCAATACAAGTTAGGTGATAAAAAAAAGGGAATTTGGGAAGCCTTAAAAAAAGTTAAAACGTAACTTTAGAGTTTTCTCTTTTAATGATGAAGGATTTATCTCTAGCCGGGTGATCATTGAGTCTTTCCTCATGGAATTCAACATCTTAAAACTCCTAGATAAAAGGATATAAAAATTATCATCTACCAAGTACCAACGTAGATCAAAACTCATTTTCTCTCAATCAAAGCTCAATAACATGCCATGGGTATCAAGCATTGATTGGAATAATTTCATAAAGTTAAAAAGAAAAATGAGGATTCAAACTTCCAAACCAATTCGACTTGTGCAGTCTACTGTTGAACACATTGAGGATTCAAATATCGAAGCTATGGATATACTTCTTAAGGAGTTGTCTACCGAGACTGAGGAATTGTCCAGATGGTCAAAATTGGCTGGAATCAGGGCCAGTTTTTTTTTTAAGAAATATTACAGTAACAGTGTTTAAATAATAATTTTAATGGTGGAAATGGATTCAGCACCATCAAAAACCTCTAAGGCACCCAAAATATTTAAGTTTGATAGTTATAACGTGGATTTACAAAAACACCTACCAGATTTTCTTAAAATTTTACTGAAATTTCCATAATTTTCAAAGCGAAAAAGAAATCTAGTTATACTACGGCTATTTCCTAATATAATGAAGAAGAGCATGACGATTTCAAAGATTCCTGTACCAACAACAATTGTTCCGAAGAAAACAACAAAAGTTGTTAAACATCCTGCGAAGGGTAAGAATGTTTCATAGAATCAATCTTAGTTTATTTTATTTATTTAATTATTCAAAATCATCATGCTCTTCTTCATTAGATTAGGAAAGATATCCATGGCTTTGATTCTTGTACCAAATATTTTTTTGAAGAAAACAACAAAAGCTGCTAAAAATCCTGCAAAGGTTAAAAGTGTTTCTTAGAATCAATCTTAGTTTATTTTAATTATTTAATTATTCAACTTTCCAATGACGATTACAATTATCTAAAATTTTGTACATAATGACCTTGTTTCTCATAAGAGAGGGTCGAATTTTTGATGAGAAACTTATTTTTTTTAAATGGTCTAATTGTACCTGCTACACTGACCAATCATGATGCTTTTATGATCTTGTTTATACAATTTTGACTATAACATCTGTAAAATGTCCTTTCCATTTTTCTGTGTCATCATACTCTGATTCATGTTGTGGTTTATTTAGTTGACTTGATTTATTGTTTAGATTATTCTAGATTATCCTTTTTCGTTTCCACAGATATATATATATATATATATATATATATATATATATATATATATATATATATATATGGGTAAATGAATTGAGACATTTACGTTTACAAACTAAAAGGTGTATGTCATCTTACCTCTGCTTATTATGACCAGGGTAGATAGGATTCCAAAACCCGTAAAATGAGAAGTTGGGTTCTTCATTCTCTTACTTCAGTTTTCCTTCATGAAAATTTGGTAAATTCTATCTATGGAATGGTAGATAGGGAGAATTATAGTCGTAACGATAAGCCTACTCAGTTGCTTTTGTCAAGCAACAAGGTCTTTAATCACATTGGTTTAATTACCTATCCTAGTAATATTATATTCATGCATATCTCCATGGCTTACTCCATTGTGGCAGGGGGACCCATCGGATTTCCTGGGTTCTATGTTTCTAATATACCACCTTCTACAGGACCTCTGACAATATTCATAGGTTTAGTTCAGCAGCTACTCGAGCTTCTCAATCCGACTATAACAATGGTGAAAGGTCAATCAATAAAGCGTCAGCCGAAGGACAAAGGAAAGCAGAAGCTTCCAAAAAACATGGCCGAGCCAAGCAAGCAAGGTAGAAGGACGAAGAAAGAGATCATGGAGAATCTCTTTGAAGTTTACTCTACAGGAAATCCCCCACAGATCTGTAATGTAATCCAAGAATGGGAGAGAGAAAGTAACAGTAAGGAAGAATGCATAGAGGCTCAGGAGGAAAACATGGATTTTGTTTCTGACCCCAGAAATACAAGAGGGTGACTATCTCTCTTTCATCAATCCATCCACACATATTGGACTCTGAAATGTGTGCTGGCTAAAGCGCTACAAATCTTATAGGAAAGTGAAGACAAACCCACAGTGGTATCAAGTCTACAGAAAATCAAAAAATAAACTTAGGTTATAAGGGTATCCCAGTATCATGCCATAGCTCGCATTGGTAGAATCGAAAGGCAGCTTCAACAGATGCAGTAAGTCGACATTTCGGGCTCGACAGTAAAAGACCCAACACCTATAGAATCTTCAGATGGTTAACATATGATGTTCCAAGTTTCTATGATTTTTGTGGACAACTTTTACTTTTCATGTTGTCAAATAGACTTTGTTTTAAATAGTAAAATGGACATAGCGGCTAGTATACGAAAGAAAAAATTTCAATTTTGGATGGCATTTAATGCTCTAAGGTGGCCAAAAAACCTGGTTTCCTTCGAGCAGGTTGAGGCCACCAAAAGTGTATAGGTTGCAACTTGCTCTCTCCTTTTTGATAAATAGAAAATGGTAAGGAACTACTAAATTTACAAAAAAATAAAGACTTGTTGTTAATTGGATTGTAAACACTTGACGTTGTCATTTTATTTCAATAATTCACGTGAATATATATTTCACATCACTTGTCTTCCTTTTCTATTTTCAATGTCATTAATTTTATTTGTTCGACATGATCAATATAGGTAGGGGGTTAAATAATGTGATTTTTAGGAGTATTTTCCAATATGTAGTCAAATTAAGAGTATTGTTTAATATGCCACGAACACACATAATAGGTCAGAGGTTCATTGAGTGAAGCCCCATGAATGGGCCTCACTTTGTAAAAGGATAGGTTTGTCCACCTTAAGGTAGTGGTAATTTTTTCCTTTCTTTTAATAAAAAGTTTCTGTGTGTGTTTTCTTCTTCTCTCTTGGTGTTCAACATTTTTATTTTTCAGATCTTGGCCCCCAAAATCTAGATCAGTGGTATTAGATCCAAATTTGACTCCATGATAATGAGGGTTTCTAGGGAGATCCATTGGCTTCCTGCTATAAAAATAAATAAATTTTGATTGGTCCTTCATCCATTAGCAACTTTCCCCTGCCGAACGTTAGCCATTCGAGACCTTTCTGTTAGTGCACAACAAAACTCCACAGAATACCTTAGTATATCATGTACAATATGCACATAGATGATATGATATAGTTAAAACCTATTACAAAATGTGTTCCACAGTTTCAGAGATAGGGCCAATAATACACGCCATTCAAGAGTGCATGTTTCATGCAATTAATGAAGTCAACATAATTGAATCATTTGAAGGACTTTTTTCATGTTTTCTCATGCCAACTAATCTGTGATAAGAACTCCCCCTAATGAGTATAGGGGTCAAAAATATTGGAATGAAGTAGTCGTATATTGGAAATATAGGTGATAAGCACTTCATCATCCTTATTTATGAACTGTTGGGCACTTTGTCATCCAATTATTTGAGTAGATGCTTGATGTCAGAGTAACCATTGAGGCCATCGTCCATAAATGTGTTTCTCGCAACACTAGACTCAGTGTCGCACATGGAGAGCCCATTAACATGGTTCTCTTTGGCATTTTCAGGGCAAATGAATATTATTCTATGTTTCCTACATTAAAGATGATGGAAGAACCGTCATAGAGAAGTGTATATATGCAAAGCGAATGAGAATTTTGTGATTGTATGAAATAATTTATGCATTTTTTCAACTTCAATCGAGCTCTCACCAATAAATAAATAAAATTCCTGCTCAAATGTTTTATGGAGAATTAGAATATCTATGAATAATTCTAGATATTCCATACAAATGAGAGAAATTTGATAGCGATAATGAAGAGAAGAAGAAGCATGTTGATGTAGGATGCATTATCTGCAACAAGATTTTTTTCAAGTGGATTGTTATATTATTTTTATTGTCAGGTTTCATTGTCAAATTGGTGCCCAGAAATAAACATTAGGTTCTTCCTGCTAATAGTTATACCAGGGAAATTTACAAGGCTCTCATGCTTTTCAATGAACAAATATTTAGGCCTCTTCCAAAGCACAACCACATATCTTAGTCTTGTGTGGTGGGGTATTTTATCCTAGAGAAACCCATGCTAATTTTTCTAGTGGTTTTTATGATGTGAGGGATGATATCAAGTTCAATTTCCTTGTTACATTATTTATGACTATTGTAAATTGGAGATATATTGAGTACAGTGTGAAGTATGAAGCCACACGAAAGCTTAATAATGCCAAAGACTTCATCAAATGGGGAGCATATTACTTTATGAAGACATTCAATTCCTCTATAGATAATATAATTTTGATACATGTACAGGTTGGGAAAGGAGATACCTTATATGGAGCTTCTAGTCACAATGATCATTATTGTTGGATGAGGCTTGAAGATATCAACTACCAACACCTTGTAAATGATTCCCATTCTTGTTTATAATTGGGTAAAAAAAATGTTTTTTTCTTAGTTGTAGCATCTATTGTTTTTAAGAATAAGTAGTTTTTTTCACAAAAAATTGTCAAGGGTGCTACAATGCTCTTCAAGTTCTCAAGGGACCAAAGAGGTTGATATAGTGCTAGTGGAAGTGTTGCTTCCGAATTATACAATTCTTCTAGATATTATAATGAGTATGTTTGGGGAGGTGCATGGATGTATTATGCCACATGGAATAACTCTGCTCTTCAATTGGTTACTACATTAAGAATTTCCAAGAAAGATGGTGCATTTTTTGGTCAACATAACTCTTTTTTTATCCTTTCTTTTCAGGCAACAACATAAACCACCAATAGAGAAAAAGGAATATACTTAATTGCAAGTCAATGGCATGCTTGGGAAACATGCGATTCATGTGATGTTATTGAATAAAAGGATACAAATGAAACTAAGCCAGAGGATTAGAATGTTGAGGAGGGTGGTGAGGCACCAACTCCAAATATTGCATCAACGCAATTAAGGAAGTATTGACATAAATAAATCAATGCAAATGATCTTTTTAAAATTCAAGATCAAAAGGGAAAATTGATATAATTACTACAACAAAAAATGTTGGTTAAATAATTTTTTTTGTTAGCACTGAATAATGAAGCGACGTAGCTAAGAAAAGAGTGTGAGAGACTAGAAAAGTACTAAGAGAGGGGGTGAATTAGTAGTGTGAGAATTTTAACAATTTCTCTTACAAAGTAAAGAAAAATATAAAACACCAACAAAATATTTAAAAACCATAAATATAAGCATCATAAGAATCAACACAAGAAGCACAGGTTAAACACGTAAATTCTTTAAACTTCTCTTCAAATAATTTCATAAAGGCAAGCTTCAACTTTCCATTACAAAGTTCTATGTCTCCAACCAAAAGGAAACTACTACTCCCTTGTTTATCAAATACCATTGAAAGGATTTGCAACCCTTGATTTATTAGATGATACTGAAAGGAATCTCCTACATCCCAATTTAACAACTTCTAGTGAAAGGAGCTACTACCCCTGGTTTTATTAGCTTATATTGAAAGGATTTTTGATCCATGATTGTTTATAAACCACTATTGGAAGGAGCTAAAACCCATGAAATGCAAGTTGCCACTTTCTTTTCCTCCTTGATTTATATTTCTTTCCATTTTCAAGCTCAAATCATGAAGGCCACTTCCTTTCATAAAACAAATAAATTCACTCCTCAGCCACACACCCTAATCACCACATAATCATCTTTAGCATTCTATGATATGTGATCAATTCACCATCACACACTACAAAAACCAACAACATAAAAAACTTCATTGATAATTCAATTATGCCTTGTAAACAATTAGAGCTGATATTTTTAGGTTTAAAACTTTAGTTAAGATCAACTCTTAATTTTCACTTAACAAAGGTTTTGATCTCATTATCTTCATGTTTTTCACATTTTGTTAAGTGTTCTTAATGTGTTAAATTAGTCTTAAAACTATGATTTGATATTTATGTGAGAAAATATGAGTTAAACTACCCAAATTTTCAATTATGGGATTCTACAAGATTTAGCAGCTACTTTAGTTGTAGTTCCAAATATATAAAATTACCAGTTTTGGCCAAATCTGCCAAATATGTCTCTGACTTTGTCCATGCACACCGCTAGTTTTAACACACTACTATTTTGGTTGAATTCCCTAAATATGGTGCAAAACCACCAAATTTCAATGTTGTTGACTCATTCATGTTGGGCTCGTGCCCTTGGTCAAATAACTCCATATATCTTTTTCCTGGAGCGTTTTCTTAGCCCTAACCTTATTTCCTCATAAATACATAATGCAGCGAGTTTGGATCCTACCAAGTTTAATTTGTTGGAGTGATGTGGCCCTATAGGACCACACATCACACACATATACCAATTAAAAAATCTCTAGGATGGCATCTTAGTGCTAGATCACCTGCCATCATGTCTCGATGGTTCATCGGCCTAGAAATATAACATGCCACTCTTTACACAATTTTCGGGGTGTCTGGCCTTCTAGGGTCCAAGGTTACGTGTCAACATTGTTTACATGTACACCACATTTTCTTGCCACATTTCCACGTGTCACACGCTAGCTAGTGCCACATGTCACCCAATTTTTTCCCACTTCTCCACTTCTAAATGCCAAATTTTCATTCCATGTGTCATGTACCTATTAGTTCCACATTTCCTTCTCCAGTTGGTCCATGTTGTCAAGAGTAAAACAGAAATGGGGATCCCATGCCTTAGTTTCTCTATAGAATTTCTTCATAAAAATTTAGAGGGCTCCATTTTAATCTTGCAAGGAAGGACCTTTGGGGTGATGCCTCCCATGGGGTCCACCCTGTGCAATCCATCATACACTTTGATTCTCCCATGCTATGTGACTGCTCTAGCTCATGCCATGTACTCTATCTTGTCACCACACTAGACCATCCATGGAAATAAAACACAGAGTATCCGTCGAATCCCACCAACAATGGACTGGAAGGGTGATCTAGTAGTAGGGTTCCCCACTCAATAATTCTCACCAATCACTACTTTTTGCACCATGACCCTCAACCGCCATGCCTATTCCATGTCGCCCTATTGCTATATCATCTTTCCATTTCACCTCACTCTGCCTATCTCTGGGATTTAAACTTGCATGTCATCATTGATCTCACTGAGGAGAGTAAATTGAGGTGAAGTCTCCCAAAAATAGACCAATGATATCCCTCCTATGTACTTGTGGCTAGTCCACATGTGTGACCATGTTGATGTGCTTACCACATATGCATGTTGACTTGGCTTCAGGGCCCTTGGCCTAAAAACACCAAAAATTTGACTTTTACCCTCATAATTTTAGCTTGCCATATGTTTCGATCAAAGAATCATTTTTTAGACTTAAATATACAATTAGAAGTATATTTCCTAGCACTATCCATATGTGTAGTTTCTAAGTGCACTTTTGTTGATCTTTTGTGCTAAAAATGGCTACAAAGTCTCTACATAACCAATCTTCTTGCAACCGCTCCTTTAGCATTAATTCCAACATAGTTTCAACCTTCTCCCCCTTTGGCATTGATGGCATCACCAAAAACACAATAATAAAATAAAAGTGTACTTCTCCTACTTCTCTCCCTATGTGTACCTCTCCCCTTTTAACATCAATAGCAAAGAAAATAATATGCTCCCCCTGCAACCATCTCCCCTTATCTTGTTGATTTTTCAGATTTGGAAACTTCCTGTTGATATGATAAGTGATTTCTAGCTTCCTTTTTTCCTCTTGAGGAATATCTAATGGAGGAAGGTAAGAGGAACTACTCCTGCTCTTTTCCTTAAGTAGTAAAATTGGTCTCTTGGGAGAGGTTTGGTTAATATATCAACAACCTACTCTTTTGCAGGTATATACTCCAACATTACAATATAATTTGTAATTATCTCTCTTAGGAAGTGGTACTTGATTGGAATATGATTTGTCTTAGAGTGGAAAAAATATTCTTCGACATGTTGATTGCACTTGAATTATCAAAAATGATTGGTATTGGTTGATCATATATAACTTGCACATCTTGTAAATTATGCTTCATTTATAATAGTTGAGCGCAACAAGAAACTGCCTCTATATATTCTACTTCAACAACAGATAGAGAAATAAAATATTGTTTCTTTTTCAACCATGAAACAAGACATTCACAAAGAAAGAGAGCACCACCACTAGTGATTTTTTGGTCATTTACATCACCTTCCTAGTCAACATTAGTAAAAATAGTTAGTGAAGAATATTTACCTTTAGGATACCAAACTCCATAGTCCATTGTGGCTCTTAGATATTTGAGAATCCTCTTTGCTGAAAGGAGATGACTCTTTCTAGGGGCTACTTGAAATCTTGAAATAATACCAAATGTTTGCATGATGTCTTGTCTAGAGGCTATCAAGTATAATACTATGTCAATAATAGATCTATATAAGACTTTATCCACCTTTGATGACTCATCAGTCTTCCTGAGTTTGCAACTTGTGACCATTGGAGTGCTTACCAAATAACATTCCTCCATACCAAATTTCTTTAAAACTTCCTTGAGATACTTGCCTTGTGAGATAAAAAATCATTTTGAAGATTCTGAAATTTGAAAACCAAGTAAATAGGAAATTTCTCCAAGCATAGACATCTCAAATTTGGCCTTCATATCAGTTGTAAACTAACAAGTTAGATGATCTTAATCACTGGAAAAGTAATATCATAAACATGAACAACCACCACTAACAATTTTCCATCATTTAATTTCACATATAGGTTATTAGCATTTTCACCACTTTTAAAACCACACTTGAGAAAATAACTATCCAAATTGGAGTACCAAGCCCTTGGGGCTCGCTTAAGACCATACAAGGCCTTTTTCAACCTACAAACATAATATAGTTTGTATGTCAATTGAAAACCATCAGGCTGCTCATTGTAAACTTCTTCCTATAATTATCCATTTACAAAGGTAGATTTGACATCCATCTGACATATCTTAAATTTCTTGAAACTGGCAAAAGCCAAAAATAAACAAATTTCTTCTAATTATGCAATAGGAGCAAAAGTATCGTCAAAATCCAAACCTTTAATTTATGCATAACCTTAGAAAACTAACCTTTCTTTGTTTCTTACTACTTCATTATTTTCATTCAATTTTTTCCTCAAGATCCACTTCATGACAACAATATTATTGTAATTTGGTATTGGAATAAGATCTCTTGTCTGATTTTTCTTAGATATGATCTTATTATAATTTGAACACTTGTATTAAAATTACCAACAATTTGATCAGTTGGCCAGTGGTGTTTTTGTACATACCTTTCAAGAAATTTGGAATGTGCACTAAGGGGTTCTTCCATTCACTACAAGAAAAAAGCACATTGGTGAGGGTCATGCTTGTGACGGACCTTTAAGGTCCATCATCAATGTCACATATGGTGACGTTCATTAAAAAGCCGTCACTATAAGTGTATATAGTGATGGTCCTTTATGGTCCATCACCAAATACATTTTCAATGACACTTTTGGTGAGGGTCGTTAAAGGCCCATCACTAATTCTCTCTTTGGTGACACTTCTAGTGACGAACTTTTAATGACCCTCACCAATGCTCTTTTTGTTACTTTTGGTGACGGTCAAAAAATGTCCGTCATCATTGATCACTAAAAACCATGACTGTAAGTGTATATAGCGATGGTCCTTTATGGTCCGTCACCAAAGACATTTCACTTTTGGTGAGGGTCATTAAAGGCCCATCATTAATTCTCTCTTTGGTGAGACTTCTAGTGACGAACTTTTAATGACCCTCACCAATGCTCTTTTTGTTACTTTTGGTGACGGTCAAAAAATGTCCATCATCATTGATCATTCCAACTATTTTTTGATGACTCTATGTGCCTGTTAATATATTTTTTATAAAAAGATAATGATTTAATACCATTATTGTGGAATTTTTTTTATAATATGTCCAAGGCCATAGTGGTTAGGGTTAGTCAATTTTTTAAGAAGTAATAAGCGTGTATCATTTCCCTCAAGTAATGACTAGTCGAATAGAGATTTCCTATGAGTCAACAAATGATTCATATCTATTAAGTTTATTATCTATAAAATTATATTTAGATAAAGTTCCACTATTGTGTGTATGAAATATATTATTTAATACATAATCGAGCTCTGACAATTCTATTAATGAGAAAGACCTAACAACCCTCAACAATCTGGGCACACCTTAAATTAATGCTTTCGCACACACTAACATTTCTTAGCACCCCACATGTCTTGGAACATCTTTGTACCTATAACATCTTGTGATGACACTGACGCCCAAGCACATGGTGGCATGCGCTAGCACAACATGGAACTCTCCTAGCATGTGTTGGCATGCTGCATATAGTCTCTAGCATGTCCTAGAACACCTTCGTTGAATGCATTGACATATAGTAGCACTTAGCACACAATGCCACTTGGCATGTATTGGGACCTATTATTAGTGTGCCTAGCATGCCCCTTTTCAAAAAGATAAAGTCCTGACTTATTAACCCTCTTATTGGTTCTTCCTTTTGTTGCCTTGTGATGGCAGTGTGGGTGCAGGCGTTAAGGAGAGCCTTTCAAAATTGCTTACAATTGTTTCTAACTCTGGAGGAGTTTGATCTTGTTCCTTATGATTGGTTTCATTCATAAAATTTATGAAATTTGATAAATTAAATGGACATTAAAAAATCCTCTTTAAACAATACCAATCCTTTGTAAACAATATTACAAATCTTTCGGAATCATTCAACTCACTTCAAGCTAATTTTAAGACCCTTCGGAAGTAAATATTTTTACTTTTCAAACAGTGCTTTAAGCCTTCCGGAACATAAAATTAGAATGCATTTTAAATCAACCTTTTAGACCCTCTTGGCAATATATTTCCGAACTCTCAGCTCTTAATAAAATTCTACTAAACTAACATTAAGACCTTCAGAAATATTAAAATTTAGAACCCTTCATAATCAAACTTTAAACACCTTCGCAATGCTTCCGAACTTCAAAAATATTAATAAAATTATATTGGAATAAACATCGGTTCCATACCTTTGTGTTATCCCCCATGTAACTCTCAATGCGAATACCGTAGGATCTCCAACACTGAAGATCGAATGGCAATCGCGTTCAAACGACCCCAGAACTTTATCAACCAAAGTTATGCGAAATTGGTGGTATTTCACCTATCACATGTCGTGTTACGATTGGATCTCATTCCAAATGAATAAAACTGCCCACCATCCAAAAGCGGTGCGACAACAGTGTAAGTGGTTTCTCCAAAACCACTTAACCTCAAAGCTTTGGTTTAAATCGCGCTTAAACACGATTTCTCGCCTTTTCTTCGTTCAACTTCAATTCCGCATAAAAATCTTCTTTCACTATATAACTCAATAAACAGAGACCTATGATCACTGCCGATATTCAAGTAAAATCCCAAATCTCTTCAAATTCTTGATTTCGATCACAAACAAAGAAAACCAGAACTCATTCAAATTCTCCCAGTCTTTTATACAGAGGTTAATACACTCAATTTATACACAGAGAACATGAATTTAAATGGATTTTAGAAGGGGATGAACCTCTGATAAATTTCCAAGTAACACAAATAAATAAACTCTATAATTTGATTCAAAACAGAGATCAAATTCTCACAATCAATTATTCTACGGCCAACTGCGAATTCCTCTGTTCCAGAGGTTACAT
This sequence comes from Pinus albicaulis, assembly GCA_034641835.2. Taxonomy (NCBI): domain Eukaryota; kingdom Viridiplantae; phylum Streptophyta; class Pinopsida; order Pinales; family Pinaceae; genus Pinus; species Pinus albicaulis. The sequence goes on along the minus strand of CM076580.1, from coordinate 1,416,579,831 downwards.
TTTATAGCTTTGTTACAATGAAACCGACCTCCTTCTCAGGATCGAATTATTCTAGTTTAAAAAAAACTCCTAATTACAACATATCTTCCTAGATTTCATCAACTAAACCTAAGTAAGTTGAAAAAAATCAAAATTGTTCAACCTCCCCTAAATACTAGTTCAAGCCTATCTATTACAAAATATATTTTAACAAATTGTTGAGGGATCCAACCCTCGTAGAAAAACTGACTTTCACCCATCAGTAAATGAATTTTTTGAACCTATCTAGCCACAACATGTGAAAAATATTTCACATTCCTGGCTAAACTCCAATGCCCCTGCATCACCTTGACACATATTAACATACCCTGGCACCCTGCGCCACATCCTTAGCACCTAGCATGTATTGGCATATATTGGAACTATTAATTGGCACATGATATAATTAGCACACCCTGGAACTCCCTTGAACACTTTGGGAATTATTGACATGCCTTGATATTCCCTAGCATGCCTTACCAATGCTTAGAATACCTTGTCACTCCCTCCTTGGCATGAAAACTAACACTGACCACTAACATTAGTCTCTGGCAGTACACGTTCCTTGTATTCATTAAATTCCATGATTTTTTACCCAGTGCTCCCTTAATGTTTTTTCCTAGTACTCCTTAACACTCATCAACATGCATTATCACTCTCTAGCACACCTTAGCACTCTTCAACATTCCCTTCCACTTCATAACATGCATAACACTATTCCCTGACACATATTGGTGCTTGGCACGTGTTGGCGCTTAGAAAGCCTTAGCATGTATGGAATATGTTGAGATGCCTTGGTATGATTTAGCATGGTTTAATATTAAATTTATTTGTGATGATCAATTGTTGGAAAGTAGATGAGAAGCAACAAAGAAATACTTGGCACTTAGAATGCACTAATACTTTTCACTTGGCAGCTATTGCCACCTAGTGTTAGTGTGCCTAGCATGCCCCTCTTGGAAAAGGTAAATTGATGACTTATTAACCCTCTGATGTGTTCATTTCCTTGTAGTTTAACTTTTTTCTCCCTTTTGTTGTCTTGACAGTCCCTGACACGCACTGACACACCCTTGCACATCTTGGCATGCCTTATCAATTGGCACATATTAGAATGTTTGACATGTATTCCCACTATCTGGCACATCAAAGGGGTGAAGAGAGATGTAGTCCTAAAGTACGTCGAGTACGAGGGCCAAGTAAGGGTTGCTAAATGGAGGTCATGATCATCCTCCAAGAGCAAGATCATCATGTGAGGGTTCAGAAGAATGTTGCATACCTTAATGGTCGGTTTGCGCTAGGAAGTAGGATGGCATATTGTTGGTTCTCTTCTGGCAGATCAAGCTTAAGAGAGGATTCTCATGAGAATCTGGGCATGTGATTTCAATGGTGTCTTTGTGTGAAGGTCGCATCAAATTTTGAAATGTTGAAATTTGCAACAAGAAACAGTGAGATTGGAAACCAGAAAGGAAAAAAAAATGCACCCACACTAGTGAGGAATTTTTATGCACCAGGAGTGAGGAATGTGAGGCACCTAATTTATTTTTCCCTTAAATAAATTGGACAATAAATTGTAATTTCATCTCATAACAACTTTTGTTAGTTAATTAAGTCATTATGACCGAGTTAGCTCAAGAAATTCGAGTTGAGGGTCTAATATGAGGCATATAGAGGGATTCTAATATTTTTGGGGTCCAGTCGAAGTTGATGCATTAGTGGGGTGCAAGTGTAATTAACTCAATTAAATGAGTCAAAATAAGTTCAACTAGTTCTAACTGAGTGATGAGCTAGTGAGAGGTCCAGCGAATTAAATTAGATTTAATTCACAATGAGTGATCAATCAGATAACTGATAATTCGCTATTAATAGTTGCATGCATGTCAGTTTCGAGGAATACCCAGTTGAGACAAAGGTTAAAGGGAACATAACTATCAGTTGTATTCAAAGAAAATTTCCCATGTGCAATTATAAAGTCATTTGGATGTCATGATGGATTGTGCAATCAAGGAAGACTAATTTTCCTAATTAATAAGGAGTTAATTCCCTAGGAATTGCATGAGCAAGGCAGGCTGAAGTAAGGATGAGAATTGGCTAAGTACTAGACCAAGTTTGCCTAGATCAATGGGAGACAATTGACAAAGTGTTGGAGAATCTCATGAGAGATTAACCATTGTATTATTTCATGATTCCTTGACTTAGTACACAATAGAGATAGAGGGGTTTTGATTAGTTTCTTTCCCCAAATACATCATGTTGTTGTGCGATTGATAATTTATTTCTCTTACTTATATGTGATTATGTATTTTTGTTTTGTTTCTGTAAATTGTAGGAAGTATTCAGTATCTTGTTTTATAATATTACAAGATCAGATTGAATCTTGTTGGTTAGATTTTCTACATGGTATCAGAGTAGGAATTTTTTGGGCGGAGATTTTGTAGAGAATATATGAAGATTTTGGTGTAAATTTTTTGAAAACAAATAGAATATTTGGATTCCTTGCAAAAATCTACCCAAATGGAAAAAAAAAAAAAAATCTATCAAATTAGAGCTCGGATGAGGGAGATATCATCGATTTAAAATCAACTCTTTTTTAGAAAATTTTTGTAACTTCAGGATAATTACACTATGTGTGAGTCAAAAACCTATATGCACTTGAGGTACCAGATGCATGCAAATATTTGAGGAGAAAGGCAGAAGTTAGAGACTTGGTGGTTTAGAGGGAGCATAAATTACCTCTCAACATGCATCCTCATGAGAAGCAGTCTCGAAAGGTTGTGGAGTAGCTGCCACAATTGGAAAAGCAGAGAGGAGACCGAGTGGAAGTGTCCACTCAAGAAAATACCTCCATGAGGGGGAAATTTCAAGCTATATGGGAAGAGGGAGCAACCATACCTCGAGGTGTAAGGTGGGGTTATGTGTAGACATAATCCCAAGATAAGAAATTTGGGCAACGTCCATTGAGATGGCGTGTCTCATGGATTTAACCTGGCTACGAGGAGCCCACAATACATCAGTAGTAGGAAGGATCAATTGGATTGATGTATTCATATGTCAACAAGACAGAAATCAGAGTGACAGATGTCAAATACTGGAGCACAAATAGAGTTAGCAACAGTTCAAAGGGCACAGATGCAGATGTCAGCAGAAGTGCAGAGAATCTAGTAGTAGACATGTGCAGTAGCTAGCAGCAATCAGAATACTGTGATGACAGATGTATTATACTGATTCAGTTGTTCAGAGGCTATTCAGTTTCAGGATTTGCAGGTGCAAACAACACTAGAGAAGTGTAGCATGCAGAACATTCCAAAGGTACTGGATGGGGATAGATTGAATTCCTTTCTTTTTTAGAGGGAGTGTTGAAATTTGCAACAAGAAATAGTGAAATTGGCGACTAGAAAGGAAAAAAAAAATGCACGCACACTGGTGAGGAATTCTGATGTACCAGGAGTGAGGAATGTGAGGCGTCTAATTTATTTTTCCCTTAAATAAATTGGACAATAAATTGTAATTTCATCTCATAACAACTTGTGTCAATTAACTAAGTCATGATGATTGAGTTAGCTCAAGAAATTATATTTAAGGTGATAGAGGTGGATATTGGTGGCCATCTGCCTATTCCACTAGAGCCCTCGCCATTGTCTCTTTAAGTTTTTTAGTTTCCTTAATTATAGCACAATTTACTATTTTTGTTAGTTTTTCGGGTCTTGAAATTTCGAAGTCATTTTGAGGCCCCAAACGATGTTTTTTGGGTATGAAAGGTTTGGAAATTTCATAGAAATCATATTATCAATAGTAGTCCTTGGAGAGATCTTTCTAATGAGGTATCATGTGCGTCAAATGGAGATCATATGACCAAGTTACGACCCCAGGAAGTTGGCTTCCCAACTACCCCTAAGCGGGAACATAAACTCTTGGTGTTACATCTCTCCAGGACAGGGCTTTGGTTATTTAGGGTTTTATCTTATTTTAAATAATAAAAAAACCATTGATCCGTATTGTAACACAGAGGAACATAACTATCAGTTGTATTTATAGAAACTTTCCCATGTGCATATATAAAGTCATTGGGATACCATGATGGATTTCACAATCAAGGAAGGTTGATTTTCCTAATTAATATGGAGATAATTCCATAGGAATTTCATGAGCAAGGCAGGCTGAAGGAAGGCTGAGAATTGGCTAAGTACTAGACCGATATTTCCTAGATCAGCAGGAGACAATTGGCAAGGTGCTGGAGAATCTCAAGAGAGATTAAGCATTGTGTTGTTTCATGATCCTTTGACTTAATACAAAATAGAGATAGAGGTTTTTGAGCAGTTTCTTCCCCAGATACATCTTGTGTTGTGTGATTGATAACTTATTTCTCTTACTTATATGTGATTGTGCGATTGTGTTTTGTTTCCACAAATTGTAGGAAGGATTTGGTATCTTGTTTTAGTACATGATTATAAGATCAGATTGAATCTTGTTGGTTAGATTTTCTACATGAAATAGAAGAGAGGGTTGATACCATCTTGCCTTGTGGTGGTTAGTAGGCCGCAAGGTCTATGATAAAGACCAACATAAATGGAGGAGGGCTTGCACTGTAATTTAGAGTCATAATAGAAGTCAACGCAAGATAAATATTGACTGAGTTAACCCTAGTTTGAGGGTCGACATTGAGATCTGAAGTTCATGTCAAGATTCAGTCAAAGAAATGCCCAGAATCTATGGATCCATATGAGCTAGGTCGAGTCTCTTATGGAGGCAAGAGTCGTGTTTTTTCTATGTGTGGATAGGGTTTGTTCTACAACAATTAGAAGTACATAAATATAATGCCCTAGTTAGGATAGTTTCCTAGCATGTTTAGTTCATAAGGTATGACCTTAATATTGTAACCAATTTGCGTAGAATAAGATGGGTTGTGACCCTTAGAGCAAGTTTTATTTTTAAAATAAATACCGCAGATCTGGAATATGGTTTGGAGATTCAGTATGTGTGGAGACAATAGATCCAAAGGAGGGTGGAACCTGAGCAGAAGATTGAACATGCAGAAGAAATGTGCCATATGAAGAATGGATTGACATGAAGAGGATTTGATTTTGGTGGACTTTCCATAGACTTTTAGACAAAGATCTGAAGAAACCTATAAAAAATTAGTAAATGGACTGTTAGTGGCTAATTTGAGACCCTAGTTTAGTCATCTATAGAGTGTTAGAAGTATGATAAGAGGAGTAGTTCATATTTGTTCATATATTGGACAAAAAAGATAAAATTTTCGATACACAAGAATAATGATCTTGAGAGGTCTCAAACCATTATTAGGTGGCAGATTTGAAGAGCCCTATATGAAGACAATATTGTGGGCCCTAGATCAGTAAAAAGAATTGATTGTGGTTGGACAGATTGATGGTAGGCCAAGTACAATTGGAGGGTTGTTAGGTTACTGTCAAAGAAGAGCCCTAACTCTTGTTCTGGTGAAGGAAAACAAAATTGGTAGAAGGGAAGGTGTATAGGGCCTAAGGATGTGCAGACTTTGAAGGACTAAAGTAACAGTCAAGTGGGCCAACCAACTAGCCCTAGTTCACTATATTGTAGAGGATTGATTTAGGGAGAAGAAGGGTAGCCTCCATAGCCTTGGAATTCTCATCTTGGAGCTGTAGTATGGCAAAAGTGGGCATACCAAAGAGTTGTTCACAAATGGAATTGTGAACAACTTGTTACCATTCAAACTAGTAGTGGATCTAAAAGGGGTTCCTAAGAGGGAAACTGTTAGGACAAGGGAAACGATGGAGGCTTAGCCCATTGTCACCACAGCTAAGGCTCCTTGCTCTTCACGGACTTTCACTGATGGGTGGAGTCCCGGTAGTTTAGGAAGTCACTTGTACAAGTATAGGTCAATGAATAGGTGGGAAGTGACCCTTGAAACCCTTTCCCTAAGATAAAATAAAGAGTGGGACTTGCTTTCCTTTTAAGCAAGGGAATTATCTTCTAGGGAGAGAGGATGGGTATTGAAGGGTTGAGGGAGAAGAATAAGACTTATGAAGGAATTTATCAATCCCTAAAATCCTTTGGGAACTTGGATTCCCAAATGGTCCTTGATGAAAGGCCTTTGACACCAAATGGGACCACACGGGGCCAAGTGGACCCAGCCCGGGTTCAGGGATGGAATTTAGCAACCAATGATGTTCCTATCTTGTATAAGGTGATGGGAAAGGATCAGAAAAGTGTTTTTACTTCGATAGGTCAAATTGATCCTACTAGGTTCTATCCTTGGGAACACCTAGGAAAAAACTGATCCTAGAGCTAGGGCTTGAGGTATCCGGAGATTCCATCGTCAGAATTGGCCCAAATTCTGAGGAGAGTGAAGGCACCCAACAACGCAGCTGTCTCTAGGAGATAAAAGTTTTCCTATAGCTATATTCCTAGGAAATTGTTACCCTAGGTGACCTAATGGGGCTAGACCTAGGGAATGTGAAAAATTCTTAATCTAAGAAACCCTATTGCAGTATCTTGATTTACTTCTCCTACTTGAATTAAGTTACAAGTTAATTTCTGAAATATTCAATAACTTAGCGAAGTAAATAGTAAATACAACTAGTAACCTACACATACAGATCAAATACTGAATAACATGCTCATAGAAAAAGTGACACACGAATTTTCTGGACAACTATCCCCAGAAAAAACCCAATGTGGGAAAACCGGTGCAGCTAGCTCTAGAAGGTTTTCATTATTATGAAAAAATTAAGTACAACAATCCTGGGCACCAAAATTGGTTCACCTAACAGAGAAATACAAACGACAGTAATACGCTGCTCTGAATCCCTTTACGTCAGCCTAACTGGCCTGCGTCGGCCTCTGTGCTTCTCAGTAAGGGCCTGCGTCACACCTGAAGGGCTTACACTACCCCTGCGCTACCCTGACTAGGCCTGCGTCAGCCTTGCATGGCTCATTTTGCCTCTACTGGGCTCTGGATGGACTGTGTGGCTCCTACTGCCCCTGTTGCTATAGCTGGCTAGAATGCTTAAGCAGAAAAAACATAGGTAAGAAAGAAGAAACTGGCCAAAGGAAATGCATAACAGTCAAAAAAATTGAAGAAATGAAATGAAAATAGATCAATGTCCACAAATAACTGAAATAGCTCAATGGGACTAGAGAGTAAAAGCTTTGACAACAACAATAAGTGCTTATAGAATCAACTAAGAGAACATATGAGACTAATTCATGAGGTTAAAATGTTGTATAATTGTTGGCATGGGAAAATTGTAGAATTTTTAGAGTAAATCTCTGCAGGTAACATTAGTTGGTGATCATCGATAATCATTTAATTTCATCAAATACCCTGATGAATGGGCCTTACAAGCTATTTGCGTAGACCATCACATTAAAAATCCAGTGCCTCATCATAAAATCCTCTCCTCGTATAATTGACCACCATTACAGACGTTTACACCACATTTGGTTTATACATTTAGTAGGTAGGTAGGGTACCCCTATCTCCCATCTCCATATAGAGTAATTTGGTCACATATTCTTTCTTCTATGATACTGGTTCCTCTCTCTTAAGTCCTATCTCTTGTCCTTCTTCTCTCTCCCTTTCTCTCCTACCTCGCTCTCTCTCTCTCTCTCTCTCTCTCTCTCTCTCTCTCTCTACCCTCCAATCCTCTCACTATATCCCTCCCTCTATCCTTCTTTCTAGCCCCCTTCCATCTTTGTGTCACTATCTCCCTCTCTTACCGTTCTCTACCTCTCTCACTCCTCTCCCTCTCTCTCTCTCTCCATTCCTTCTCTCCCCTCTCCTTCAGTTTATCTCCATCTCTCCCTTGTGACTCCCCTTGTCTCGCCACCTCTATCAATCTATGTCTTTATTATTCCTTCTCATATATCTCTAGATTTAATATATATCATGACATATTGGGACCTAAAATTGGGTTAATTCCGCCTTGTTGGCATGGTTAAAATGGTTAATCTTCGATAGAAAAAATGTAGATCAAATATTTCATCAAAAAGGGGGAACCATACCCTATCTTCCAGGCTATGACTATCAGTCGCTTGGCCTCTTCTTGCTCTCACATGAATGTAGTCTTTCTTGACTGGTACAGAAGAAGGTTTCGCATTAACAACTATTTGTTTGGAACAACTTTTAGTTGTTTCAACACTGCTACATTCTTCAAACTTATCCTTTAAACCATATTAGTCTTTTGTACTCTCTTCAAATTTGTAGTGCTTTCCATTCCTCTCAGTCACATATGTTTCCTTGGTCTGTTAAGGGACAAGGTCGTGTTGTGAAACCAGCTCCAAAAATAGAAGAAAAGAGATATCAACGCCTTAGAAATAAGCCACTTCGAAGGGGCAACCTCCAATACATTACATGAATGAACAATTCTTGGATGATACAATTTACAAAACATCCTTTCTATATATAGGAGTCCATGGGGCCATAATGTAATCCCAGTGGGCCACAATGTAATCCTAGCCGACCTAACAATAATAATTTAAGGGCACAATAATAACAAAATGGGGGTTACAAGGGTACAATAATAACAATAAGGGAGTTACACTAACAACAATAAGGGGCTATACTAGTAATATAGGGACCTGACATGCCCTCTCCTTCACAAAAGTGTTGTCCTCAACGCTTGAGTAGCTCTGGGTGCTTCTGTATAAAATTCTCATCCTCCCATGTAGAATCTTCAGTGGGTAAGTTCTTCCACTTGATGAGATACTCTGAAATTGATCGATTCCATAGCTATCGAGTTCTTGTTTCCATGACTACTTCAGGTTCCAATATGATTTTTCCTTCCTCATCAAGTTCTGGCAATATTGTTTGAACCGGAAGATTTTCACCTATAACCTTCTTTAAGCACGAAACATGGAAAACTGGATGTACTCGCGAAGAAGCAGGAAGCTCCAATTTGTATGCCATAGTACCAATCTTTTGCAACACCTTGTAAGGACCATAGTACTTTGGCGATAATTTATTATCCTTATTAGCTTTCTTGAGGGAAATTTGTTTGTATGGTTGTAGCCGTAAAAATACCCAATCTCCTACATCAAAACTTCTCTCGCTGCGATGTTGATTTGCCTGTTGTTTCATTCGATTTTGTGGCAAATTCAGGTTATCCTTTAAGATTTGGAGAACTTCTTGTTGATGCTCGATGTGATCTTCCACTGCCTGAACCTTTGAATTTTTCCTTAAAGATGATGTGATGGATGGTGAATGATATCCATAAAGTGCCATAAATGGGGTCATTTTTTCTGCAATATGGAAGGAAGTGTTATACCACCATTCAGCGAGAGGTAACCACTTGACCCATTGTGTTTGTTTATCAGATACAAAACAACGAAGATATCCTTCCAAAAATTTATTTACTATCTCAGTTTGACCATCAGATTGATGATGATAAGATGAGCTATGAGCTAATTGAGTACCCAAACAAGAAAATAACTCCGTCCAAAATTTTCCAGTAAAAATGGGATCTCTGTCACTCACAATAACCCTTGGGTTTCCATGTAGCTTTTGAATTGTGTCCATAAATGTAGTAGCAACTGTACTTGCTTTAAATGAATGAGATAATGCACAAAAGTGTGCATACTTGGTAAGTCTATCAACTACCACCATGATGACACTCTTTCCTTCGGACTTAGGTAAACCCGTGATAAAATCCATTGAAATCTCCTCCCAACGTTGACTTGGAATGGATAAAGGTTGTAGAAGTCCTGGGGTCTTAATTGTTTCCACTTTATTCTGCTGGCAAACCAAACATTCCGCCACAAACTTTCGAATATCAGATTTAAGGCCATCCCAAAAAAATTCTTTCTTCACCCTGTGGTAAGTTTTTAAAAATATTGAGTGTCCTCCTAAAGGAGAAGTGTGCAATTCCAGAAGAATATTTTGTTTTAGTTGGGAATTCTTACAAAGATATAAGCGATCTTTGTACCATAGGGAATCATTTTTCCAACTAAATGTATTAGATGTACTAGGATCTTGCTATAACTTTTGAATGAGTGTCCATACATCTTTGTCCTTCTTCCATTCATCTCTTGCTTCGGTTATCCAATCTGGTTGGATAACCGATATGGCACAAAGCAATGCTTCCACCTCTTCATTATTTCTTGAGAGTGCATCTGCAACAACATTAAGCTTTCCTTTTTTGTAGATTATTTCAAAGTCATAACCCAACATCTTTGTGACCCATTTTTTATGCTCTTCTGAAGATAGTCTTTTCTCCAAAAAGTGTTTAAGACTATCATGATCAGTTTTTACCTTGAAGTGTCTTCCCATTAGGTAAGTTCGCCATTTCTTTAGTGCATGCAGTATTGCTAACATTTCCTTCTCATAAATAAGTTTCTGTAAATACTTTCCTTTGATTGGACGACTTTCAAAAGCAATGGGTCTTCCTTCCTGCATTAAAACTGCACCAATTCCATTTCCTGAGGCATCACATTCCACAATAAAGGTTTTTGTGAAGTATGGCGTAGCTAAGACCGGTGCTAGGCACATTGCCTCTTTAAGACGTTCAAAGGCCTTAGTTGCTTCAGGAGTCCATGAAAATGCACCTTTCTTCAATAATGTTGTTAGAGGTGCTGCTATTCTCCCATAATTCTTAACAAACTTGCGATAATACCCTGTTAACCCGAGAAATCCTCGCAACTTCTTTATGGTTGTGGGGACTTTCCATTCCTTAATGGCTTTAATTTTGTTAGGGTCTACTTAAACACCCTCGTGAGATACAATATGACCCAGATATTCCACCTCTTGTACTCCAAAGAAACATTTGGATTTTTTTGCATATAATTGTTTCTCCTGCAATAGTTTGAGCACCTTGTTAACATGTTCAACATGATCCTTCCAAGACCTACTGTAGATTAGTATATCATCAAAAAATACTAGCACAAATTTTCTAAGGAAGGGTTTGAAAATGGAATTCATCAACCCTTGAAATGTAGAAGGTGCATTGGTAAGGCCAAAAGGCATGACCAAAAATTCATAATGACCCTCATGAGTTCGAAATGTTTTTTTTGGAATATCTTCATTCTTCATTCTAATTTGATGATATCCTGAACGAAGATCCAACTTGGTAAAATAAATTGCTCCATGTAATTCATCCAATAATTCATCAATCACAGGAATGGGAAATTTATCTTTAATGGTGAGCTTATTGAGCTCCCTATAATCCAGATACATTCGCCATGATCCATCCTTCTTGTGTACCAATACTACAGGAGCAGAGAAAGAACTTTGACTAGGTTGAATTATACCCGCCTCTAACATTTCTGCAATCATACGTTCAATTTCGCTTTTTTGGAAGTAAGGATATCTATAAGGCCTGATGTTTGGAGGAACACTTCCTGGAATCAAATGAATAGCGTGATCATGATCACGAATAGGTGGAGTCCTTTGGGAGTTTCAAACACCTTGGAATGATTGTCCAAGACTTGTTGGAGATCTGCAGAAATAGATGATTTTGATGTTGGAACTTCTAGTGAGCATAATTGTGCAATTACGCCTCGTTGTTCTTTCTTTAGAAGCTTTGTCATGACATTAGAGCTTATTATCCTTCCTAGCTTCCCTTCAATACCCCGTAATTCGACTTCCTTTCCTTCTAAAAAAAATTTCAAGAAAAGTTCTTGAAAATTAAAAGCTACCATCCCCAAATATTGTAACCATTGTACTCCTAGTACAACATCAGCACCTCCCATAGGAATGGAAAGCATTGGACTAGTCAATACATATTCCCCCATGGTTAGCTTGATATTATGGCATTTTCCAGAGCAATTTATAGTTCCTCCATTTGCAACCATCACATGACATTCTGGTGCTGGGTATAGGAAACAATTTAATTCCTTGGCTACCTTATAATGAATAAAATTATGGGTGCTACCTGAATCAATCAACACTATTACCCTTTTCTTCTTTATATGTCCTTCTATCTTGAGAGTTTGAGGAGTGGTAATTCCTGCCAGTGCATTACACGATATGGTCGGATTCATTTCTTCCTTTTCTAGGGGTGGTTCCTGGTGTATATCCTCTTCTTGTTCATTTTCTTCTTCTTCTTCACAATCTATGTAAAATAATTTCTTCTCAGCACACTTATGACCCTTAGTGTATTTGCTATCACAACTGTAGCAAAGCCCTTTTGCTCTTTTTTCTTCCAATTGTTGTGGTGTCAACCTTGTAGGTTGTGGAAATCTAGGCATAACAACACTTCCTTCTTTATAGAATTGAGTGGTAGGCTTCCTTGTCGCCATAATTTTACATTCAACTTTTCTTTCCAACCTGAATGCCTTCTCCAATGAATCAGGTTCCAAAACGCGAACTTCATGTTGGATGTTGTCCTTTAAAGTGCCTATGAAGAGATCAATCCTGTGTTCCTCTGGAATATCAGTTACCCTTATATTCAATTTTTGGAAGTCCTCAATGTGCTGCCCCACTAAACCCTTTTGTTTGAGATTTATCAATTGGCTAAAGAAGGTTTTTCTCTTTGTATCCTCATAATGTGCTATCATTTCTTCCGTAAAAATTGACCAAGTGACAATTTTTTTACGGGAGCAAAGCCATCGATACCATACAAATGCATTTTGTTCTAAATGTAAAGTTGCAATGTGTACCTTTTGTGTGTTTTGCACATTATGGAGATCAAAATATTGCTCCATCTGTAGTATCCATGTTACAAGATCCTTTCCATCAAAATTCCTCATATCCATTTTTGGAATATGGTGGTTCTTCCCGCCAACATTAGAGTTTATGAAATCACGATTAACATTTATTTTGTTCTCATCATGAGTTTCTTCTACTATATTTTCACCATTAGGAAACATTTCTTGTATCAACTTTGTCAAACCTTCCATGTCTGCTTTTAGATCATTCTTCATGTTTTCCATGTTTCCTTTCATGTCATCCATCTTAGCTTCCATGCCCACTTCCATGCCATCCATCTTAGCTTCCAAACCATTCATATTAGCTTCCATGCCTTTCTTCAAACCATCCATCTTAGTTTCCACGCCTTTCTTCAAAACTTCCATTTCATTTTTTTTTGTTCTTTGCGAGAGCAAAATTTGTTGCACTTGCTCTTGTAATTTTGATATGTCATGTTGCCATTCTTCGTCTTCATGAGTCATAGTAGAGCCTTCTAAAGGCTTAATGGGCGTTGAATTATTTTTAGGGGGAAATTTAAAATCCAATACTGATATCTATTCTACAATATGCCCTTGGAATCAATTCAACTTGATTATTCAAACAAGACTTATGCACTTCGGAAAAAAAATACACACCTTTTACTTGCTTTTGAGGAGCTCGATATTGAAATTGAATTATCTCTGTAATTGTGGATCTTCAATATCTGAAATTTAGCCCTGTAGTAGCCCTCTGAAGCTTCTTTCAAATGCCACAGGTCTGATCTGATTTGGATTCTTCAAGACAAAGTTATTTCCAATCTCCCACAATGACCCAATTTTTTACTGGTTCAGTAGAGTGAACTTGTACGACTTGCCACGTGTCACTGTTTCATCCTTCAGCTCTGAAATTGATAGCCAAGAAACTAAAGTCCATGTTCTTGCGGCCAATTTTTACGGCACTTCAATCCAATGCTCAGAGAGAGAGTTATGAATATTTTCCCACGATCACCTCTTTGAGATGAAATTCTGGAGCCTGAAAAAGCATTACCTTCCACAGATCATATCTCCGAAAATATTGCGAACCAAGATCGGAAATTTTTTGACGAGTTTCCTCAGGATTTCAGCTTCGCACCCTAAAAATTTCAGATTCTGAACCTTCGTAGAAAAAAATTTATAGCGCAAATTCCACGATGACTTGTTTAGGAGCCTGAAAAAAAAGACCTAACTTCCACAAATAATATCTCCGAAAATATTGCGAACCAAGATCTGAAATTCTTTGATGATGTTCCTCAGGATTTCGACTTCACACCTAAAAATTTCAGCTTCTGAAACTTTGTAGAAAAAATTTTATAGCGAAAATTCCACGATGACTTATTTGGAGCAGCGAAACCCTAGAATCCAAAGCTCTGATACCAAATGTTGTGAAACCAGCTCCAAAAATAGAAGAAAAGAGATATCAACGCCTTATAAATAAGCCACTTAGAGGGGGCAACCTCCAATACATTACATGAATGAACAATTCTTGAATGATACAATTTACAAAACCTCCTTTCTATATATAGTAGTCCATGGGGCCATAATGTAATCCTAGTGGGCCACAATGTAATCCTAGCCAACCTAAAAATAATCATTTAAGGGCACAATAATAAGAAAATGGGGGTTACAAGGGTACAATAATAACAATAAGGGGGTTACACTAACAACAATAAGGGGCTATACTAGTAATATAGGGACCTAACAGGTCGACAACATTAGGATGTTTTTGCAATAAACAAGGGTATTTCCAAGACACAGTCAGGTGAAGCAAGAGTATAAGAGCCAAATTTCTCATGAATGTGGGACACTCGAACTTAAGATTTTATGGAGTAGTCATGAAGTGCAGTCTAGTTATTAAGACTTCATTAGATGGCCATTCTCCGAACTTAAATTGTGTGACAACACTGTGGCTAAGTTTGAAAATAGAGATTGAACATACATTTGGTTTGATTGGAATAGAAATTTTCATCAATAAATGTAAAGCAATGGCTAACAAATACTATAAATTAATAAATAAAGAAGACATGGCAACAAGCAACAATACTTACAAAATTGTTACATTGAGACACAAAGAATAAGCAACTATTGTGCACAAACAGAGACCAATGAAACTATCATCTTAACCCCTAACCCCTTAAACACTAATTCCCAACCCCTAACCCATTTAACCCCCTAAACCTCTAAACCCCTAAAACACTGTTACCGATGAAATAGGTAACCACACTGTTACCTACTTTTTTTTGGTAGCATAAAAAGCACCCGATTTTGAAAAGTGGTGATGCAGAATCACCTTTTTTTTTAGCACATTTTTGACACTCTAATATTTTTATTTATGAAGTATGAATATTTGTTTTAAAATGTTAGTGATTTTCATGCTAATTTTGAAACGTATTGATGCAACATCAACTTTTTTTTTTTTAGAGCGGTGATTTTCATGCTAATTTTGAAACGTATTGATGCAGCATCAACCTTTTTTTTTTAGAGTGGTGATTTTCATGTTGGTAATAAAACACAAAACTTAGATATATATATATATATATATATATATATATATATATATATATATATACAAAACAAAAAAAAACCAATAAAAATGTAAAAAAATACAAAATTAACTCGTAAAATAAAAAATTTAAAAAAACAAAAATAAATAAATAAAACAAAAAAAAAAAATATTCGAAAATTATATCAAAAGAAATGACAAAATTTTAAAAAAAAAACACATAATTTAAAGAAAAAAAACAAAAAATAACCAAAAAAAAAAAAAAAACATCAAAAACATTTTTTTCTAAGTTATTAAAAAAAAACAATATAATTAAAAAAAGAAAAATTTAAATAGAAAACTTAAAAATAATTTAAATTACAAAATTAAAATTTAGATAAAAAAAAAAAAATACAAAAAGAAAAAATTAAATTTAAAAATTTAAATTAAAAAATAATAATAAGAAGAAAAAAAAAATACAAATTTTAAAATTAACAAAAAAAAACAAATTAAAAAAAAAAAAATTAAAATTGAAAAAGAAAATTAAAATAAAAGAATTAAAAAAAAAAAAAAAACTATCATTAAAAAACAAAAAAAATAAAAAAAACCACGTGCAAATAATTAAAAAAAAAAATCCATAAATTTTTTTAAATGAAACAATTTGTAAATTTTAAAAATGAAAAACTAAATAAACTAAAAGATTAAAAAAAAAATTTAAATTAAATTAAAATTTAATAAATTTAATAAATAAATTTTAAATTTTAAAAAATAATTAATCTAAAATATTAAATTTAAAAACAAAATAAAAAACAAAAAAACAAAAAAAAATTTAAAAATATTAAATTTAAAATAACAAATTTAAATTAAAAAAAATAATTTAAATTTTTTGAATTTAAAAAAAAATAAAATCAAATTAAAAAAAAAAGAAAAAGAAAAAGAAATTGATCTTGGTGGCACTGCCAATCGGCCTCCCGCCCAGGTGGCGGCGGAGGTCGGCCGCTGGGCGGGCGGGGAGGCTGCATGGAATCGCCATCCCGCCACGGGAGGCCGATTCTCGGAATCGGCCTCCCGCCGCAGGAGGGCGATTCCTGGAATCGCCCTCCCGCAGCGGGAGGGCGAATCCCAAAATTAGCCTCAGGCCGATTCCCAGAATCGGCCTCCCGCGGCAGGAGGGCGATTCCCGGAATCGGCCTCTCGTCACGGGAGGGTGATTCCCAGAATCGGCCTCCCGCGCCGCGGAAGGGCGATTCCCAGAATCGGTCTCCCGCTGCGGGAGGGCGATTCTCGGAATCGGCCACCCGCCGCCACCTGGGTGGCAGGCCGATTGGCGGCGCCACCACAATCAATTTTTTTTTTTAATTTTTTTTAATTTTTTAATATTTTTTTTTTAATTTGATTTTTTTTTTAAATTCAAAAAATTTAAATTTTTTTTTTTTTAATTTAATTTTTATATTTGAAATTTAATTTGTTTAATTTATTTATTTATTATTATTATTATTATTATTTTTCTAAATTTTGTTAATAATTTTTATTAAATTTTTAATTTTTTTTTTTAATTGATTTTTTATTTAATTTTTTCATATTTTTTATTATTATTAAATTTTATGTTTATTTTTTTCATTTAATTTTTTAAAATTTAGTAAATTTTGTATTTTTTTTTTTAAAATTTATTTGAATTTAATATTTTTTTTAATTTTTTAATTTTTTTATTATTATTTTTTTAATTACATAAAATTTTTATATTTTTTTTATTTCAATTAAAATTGTGTATTTAAAATTAGATTTTTTTTTTAATTAAACTTAATATTTTCAAATTAATTTGTTTTTTATTTTATTTTTTATTTAATATATTTTTTTTCAATTTTTCAATTTTAATTGATTTTTAAAGTGTTTTAACTTTTTATTTTAACAATATTTTTTTTTTCTTTATATTTAAAATTTATTTTTTATTTCAAAATTTATCTGTTTATTCATTTATTTATTAAAATTTAACATATTTTTTTTTTTAAATTTAATTTGTTATTTTAATATTAACATTTTTTATTTAAATTTAATAAAATCTAATATATATATTTTTATTTTAAGTTCATATATATTTATATTTTATTTTTTATAATTTAAATTTAATTTATTTTTTAAAATCTATTTGTTTTTTTAATATATATATTTTTTAAATTTAATATTTTTATTGTATTTTATTTTTCATTTTTTATTTTTAATTAATTTTTCATTTTTTTACTTTTATTTTTTTTTATTTTTTTTAAGTTTTAAATTTATTAAAATTTAATATATTTCTTTAAATTTAATTTTTTATTTTAAAATTTATTTATTTATTTATTTATTTATTTATTTATTTATTTATTTTTATTTTTTTTAATTTAATAAACATTTTCTTTTTCTTTTTAAATTTAATTTCTATATTTTATTTTTTATAATTTCTTTCTTTTTTTTTTAACTTGTTTTTTTTTAATTTAATATTTTTATTTTGTTTTTATTTTTATTTTTATTTTTTTATTTCTATATATTTTGAAATTTTAATCTTTAAATTTTTCTTTTTATTTTTTAAATTTTATTTTTTTCTTAAATTTTAGGTTTTTCTTAATGTTTGAATTAAAATTTTTATTTTGTTTTATTTTTATTTTTTTATTCCTATATATTTTTAAATTTTAAGCTTTAAAATGTTTTTATTTTTGAAATTTAATTTTTTTCTTAAATTTGAGGTTTTTTTTAATGTTTGAATTTTAAAAATTAAAAAATGTTATTTCTATTTTTAAAAATGTCAAAAATATGACACAATTTTTTTTTTTGTTATTCCAGCATCAATTGGTTTTGTTTTGAGGGTGTTTCTTCAATCCTTTTTTAAAGAAACAATTTTGTTTTAAGCATAGTTTTATAAAATGTTGAAATTTGACCTTAAAAAAAAACCAAGTGCGTTCTGGAATACACTTTTTTTTGTTTTTGGGGTGTTTTTTCATGTTTTTTGAGTCTTTTTGGGCTAGAGTTCCCGCTTTGAGGTCAGGTTACCTATTTCATTGGTAACAATGTTCTAACCCATTTAACCCCTAAACCATAAACCTCTAAACCCTTAACCCCTAACCCCTAAACCCTTAACCCCTAACCCATTTAACCCCCTAAACCCCTAGTAAACCCCTAACCCATTTAACCCCCTAAACCCTAAACCTATAAACCCTTAACCCCTAACCCCTTAAACCATAAACCTTTAAACGCTTAACCCTAACCGCTTAAACCCTAATTCCTGACCCCTAACCCATCTAACCCCCTTAAAACCTAACCCCATTAGCCCCTAACTTCTAACCCCTAAAATCCTTAATTGCTAAATCCCATAACCCCCTAAACCCCTAACCCATTTAAACCTCTAAACCCTTAACCCCTAAACCCTAAACCTATAACCCCTTAACCCCTAACCCATTAAACCCTAATTCCCAACCCCTAACCCATTTAACACCCTAAACCATAAGCCTCTAAATGCATAATATTAACCCCTGAACCTCTAAATGCATAATATTCCCTTAACCCCTAACCCATTTAACAACTTACTCATTATTCCCCTAACCAATAAATGCTCCTAAATCCCCTAACCCCTAAGCCCTTAATCCCTAACCCCTTAACCCCTAAGCCCCCAATCCCTAACCCCTTAACCACTATCTCATTATTCCCCTAACCTCTAAACCCTAAACCTCTAACCCCTAAGCCCCTGTTCCCCTAATCCCTAAGCCCCTAATCCTTAATCCCTTAACCACTAACTAATTATTCCCCTAACCCTTATAATAATCCTTAAAACCCATTGGGATTAGCCATTCCAAACGAGAGCAGCAGGTCTAGTTGGGACCTACGATTGGGTTAATTCCCCCTTGTTGACAAGGTGGAAGACCATGAGCAAACCATGGGTTGCAAAAACCTCTCCTAAATTTACTATTTTATCTCAATTTTATTTTAATAATTAATTAATTAATTTCTTTAAAAACTCTTCTGGATAAATCACATAAAATTTTTAAGGTACACGCCTTTCGAACCTCTCATTGTGTGGTTCCCCATCAATATTTTTAAAATAAATTTATTAGAATGAAATTGAATTGATTTTTGAAGCTTCCTTTTGAATCAATTGTTGACATTACAAAGAATCACGGAGTGCGCTCAACATCCACAAGAAAAACAATGTATGATATTAAAATGATATTTGAAGGCATAATATTAAAAATGATGTTTGGAAAAATGGAGGGCGGGAGTATTCATTTTTCTTTTAAATTTTAGACCACTAGTTAAAAGAAAATTTCTCCCACCCAAAACATGTGTTTTTGTTATCTCCCGCTGGCTTAGTAAAAAATTCCCTTTTCTTTGGATTTAACGTTATACTTAATGTGGAGCTACTTCAACCATATTTCCACCTCTCATAGGCACCTCATGTTCCTACTTTGGCGCACATGTCTCACTAGGAGCCATATTCAACAAAACTTTCCCCACTTGACGAAGGAACTTAACACAAAATGGACCACTTATTCATAAGGGGGGACAATTGATTCAATAGAATATTAGTGACCACCCACTTGTTACATTGATTCAACATTATTCCATGTCTTGGTAGTTATATTATAATGTTTTAGGTCTCAAACTTCTGGTGCCTTTTCTAGGAATTTCCCTTGCATTTTTGGCATTTGTCATAGGCTAAAGACACATAGTATGGATTGTATTGGTCCAACAAATTTCCTAAATGGAGTTTGCATGAAAACACTGTAGCCCCACGATGTTGATATATCAATTAGCCTCTTTGGGCCCACGTTATTTTTGGCACGCCATTTCCTAGGGCTAGGGTTTTGGATTTTAGAGTTTTTGGATCTTAGGACATCATACTTTATGTTCAAAGGTAGTTTTGAAATCTTGTAATGTTTTCTTTTGATTAAGAGTAGTTGACACATCTCTCTTCATAAAGAAGCTACCTCCATTCCACTTAGTGTGTATCACTTTGCAATTCATAGTTATTTTCTATTCCATCCATTAATAGAATTTGGATTTTGTTCTATTACTCTACTCTTTGCAATATAATTTCTATGTTTCCATTTATGTTTTTCATAATAAAATCCCCTTCAAACCTCAGGTCTATCTATGGGTTTTTTTAAGTAGAAGCTTCTACCTTTAAATGACCATGGGTCCTAATATTTGAATATTGGAGCAAATTGTCAACTTTTTTATGGTTAAGAACATGTGCTTCCTCATAAGATGTCATAGGTTCAAATTTAAAGGGGTAGAGTATGTACACCTTTGTAGAGTTTGGCGGACTCAAGTCCTTTGTCCTACAAACAATAAGATCACAATAAAAGTTCTACAAACAATGAGATCACAATAAGGTAAGATCACAATAAGAGTCCCACAAACAATTAAGGTCTCACTAAGGTCTTAAAAATATATTATTACTACTATATTACAAATATTAGCTCTATTCACCCTAGATTAACCTCAATAGCTATTTTTCTAATGAGAAAAAAAATATGCTTAAAAAATATAGAGTAATGCTCTAACATTTTTAAGTAATAAAATTTTACTTCTTGTATTTATTTTTAATATGAAAAAACATATGTCAAAAAATTATAACATTTGAGCTTTGGTGGGTGTGTTAACCATTTGAACTTTGGTGGCTTATCAATTGGAGGGAAAGCTAAGGCACAAGCACAGGGTTCTTGGAGATTTGAGGGTTCAGCAGTTTTGGCCATTAAACATTTTTGCGAAAACAAAGCTTTCAGAGATTCTGTGTAGTAATGGTTTTCGGGGACCTTTAAATAGGCAGAAAGGAGGGATTTAGGCTATCATAAGTGTGAATTTAGGCATTCTATTGCGCTTCAACATGTTCTTAACTATCTCCATTTACTAAAATGCGGACTCGTTCATCTGAGATTTTGGGGATAGTGATATTATTGTAATAATTTTGACTGGTGTTTTGTTTTGATCTTCTGTTATATTTTGGAACTTAGATTGCCATGTTAGATGTTGGAAGGTCCTTCAAACTGGGGCTGGCATGCCAAAAGCAACAATGTCACATAACCAACTGGTGAGGTGCTTCAGATTGTAGTTGGAATTCTAGTACCTGTTATTTTTTCTTCAGAATTTTATCCAGAAGTTGTATTATGCTTGTAGGAACCAAGGCTATATTACATATGGCAAGAACCATTACTGAAGTTTCAGAGTGCGCTTCTAAGTTTTTTTATTATGTAATGCTTTGTATGCAAGTTCTCCGTTTGACATGGAAGGACGATGGCACTGCTATTTTCTCTGTTGGCTGTGATAAACAAGTTAAAATGTGGCCATTGCTGACTAGGGGCCAGCCAGTGACTGTGGCTATGAATGATGCACCTATTAAGGAAATTGCATGGATTCCAGCAATGAACTTGCTTGCAACTGGAAGCTACGACAAGACACTTAAGTATGTATATGATGGTTTTCTTTGATTCCGTCTCTTTTTTCTTATTTATGTTATGAGGTTGCTTGTAAATGTTAGTGGAGTTGTGACCTTATGAATTTTAAACCCATTTGAGCACAGTGCCAAAAATTTAATATCTTCTAGGCTTTGAGTGAAATAGAAACTTCTCATCTGGCCAATTTTTTTATAAAATTATATGAGATAAAGGGGAAAAAAATTGTTATATTAACCCAGGTCCTAGATTAACTACTCAACATTCTTCGCTTACTGCCATAGCCTCGTACCTATGCAAACCTTGTTAGAAACAGAGACACCTTCCTTTTAATTTGGATCAGCATTGTATTCTAAAAATATTCATATAAATTATGTTGTCCCTGGTGATAACTTTTAATGCCTGGATCTCCTGCTTGCAACTGTCTATCACTCTCTCCTTTTATTCTATGCACTACTCCACAGGTATAGGACCAAATCTTGACTGGAACATCGGCAACTTGAAGTTATTTAAGACTGCATCAACCTCTCCTCCAAACTTGAAGCAAATTTTGAAAGCTTCCTCAGCCTTTTCCTCTAAGGCTCTAGCCCTGTCAAGACATTTACAAGCTTCAGAAAAACAAATTATTTTCTCCAAGTCACGGAGCTGAGGAATGTCTACCCCCTCAACAGGATACTGTATTTGCCATTGAATGATGTCATATAGCATATTTATAATATTCTCCAATTCTTCCTTGACAGA
This sequence comes from Pinus albicaulis, assembly GCA_034641835.2. Lineage (NCBI taxonomy): Eukaryota > Viridiplantae > Streptophyta > Pinopsida > Pinales > Pinaceae > Pinus > Pinus albicaulis. The sequence goes on along the minus strand of CM076580.1, from coordinate 1,416,557,535 downwards.
CACCATCCTCTTTATATAATCATCAAACTTAGGATTTTTATCTTTGATGCCCTAAATGCTCCTGTAGAATTATTTCTGAACTGTACTCAGTTCCTCTTGGATCTCAAGTGATTTCCCTTTGAACTCTTTAACTGAGTCTAGTTCACCTTGCTGCTGGAATTCTAGCTCTATAATTATTTTCTTAGCAGCACTAAGTTCCAACTGAGCAACATCGCCTTTCTCTTTAGCATGGCAACATTATCATCTATTGCTTGGGCCATGGTAATACTAGCACCTACAGTCATCTCTGGATCACCTGTTGTTTCATGAATGAGAACATCCTTAGTGACAATCGCTCTCCCAACCTTATCATTTTGGAAACTCTCCTGCTGAATTTGTTCTTCTTGTATTCATAATTGAATGTTTTCAATACTACTACTCGGTCAGCCATGGTCATGGGGAAAAGTTTCTCCTTCTCCATTTTTTCAATCTTACATGGTTCAATTAGAGACTGAGGAGTAGGGTTTATCTTCGGAGATGATGGAATTCCAAGGTGTTCAATCCTTTTATCTTTCCACATAGCTTATTCCTTCTTCTTTTGGAGTTCCTCATCTATTTTCCTCCGAAGCTCTTCATCTATTTTCCTTTGTTTTTCCTGCTGCTTGATTCTTTGTTCATTTTCCAAAGCCAATTGTTTCACTAGGTGATCTTGTTCTGATTTCCTTCTTGGTTCTTCTACCTCCTTCGCTGCTTGCTCTTCTTCAATCCTCCTCTTGAGTCTGTCTTCTTCTTTCTCCAATGCTTCCTTCATCTCCTTCACCTGTTCCAACACCCTCTAGAGCTTTTCAACTTCTTCCTGGAGGTTGAAAATAGGTGAAGCATGGGTCTGTTTGGCCTTCTTCTAAGGTCCTTGATTTAGATTTTCTTTAACCTCAATGGATAAATAAGTCTCTTGAATATTTCCTCATTAGAATCCCTCTCATGAGTATAAGACCACATCTGGTTGACAGCAACACAGTGACTAATAACCAAATCTTCAAGATCATGTTTCTTGAATCTTATCTCTCCAAAATGATATGATTCAATTTCACTGGCCTCTTTCATGGCTTGGTTGGTGCGATAAAATACATAGTATCTGATCCTGATAGGAAACATAGGCCATATTGACCACTTTTCCCTCTTAAGAGTACTTGTCACTCGATGAGAAAATGTCTAATATAATATTTCCAACATAACCACTATGTCTGGAGCATATAAAGGTAGTAGATGAGGAGCTCTCGATGCACCATATCCATTACACCATTACACCAAACACCATGGGGCTCACAAGAGGAGAGATGAAAAAAAACAATACACCATCAATCTACTCTCAGAAGAGATGAAAGCAATGCACCATCAATCTCCTCCTAGGAGAGATTAACATAGTACACCATCAATCTCCTCTGAAGAGATATGAAAATAGTACACCATCAATATCCTCTTAGGGAGATATGAAATTTGTACATGATTAATATATTCTTAGGGAGAGATGAAATTTGTACACCATCAATATCCTCTCAAGGAGAGATGAAATTTGTACCTCATGATTGCAAGCCTCAAAACCAAATTCCCTGACCACATAGGTTTTACGGTAACCCGATGATGCTATCAAACCAATGCTCCCTCTCAAAGGGATCCTTAGCCATTCTAGGCTTCTTACATAATCTTCAACCTACTCAAAAGAAGAAAGGTAGCCATGGTGGATTTCAATACTTATTTTATTAGTAACATCTAGCTATTCGTCCAGCTTTAACCAAAGCTTTGAACAAAAGCGAACACCAACAACCTATCAATGATATTTCTTTGCTCAACAACATATTCTTGCAACTTTTTCTTCAACAAGGAAGTAGCCATGGGCTCACAATTCATCATGCCACATTCTCAACAAGTATTTTATCAGGCTCATGTAACACTTTCAATCAACTCCCTCTTACACTAAAGAGGTTTTCATCCTTTGTGAGAAATATATCATCAACACAGAGAGAATTTCACAAATTAGTCTTCAGTGGATCAACTTATTCCTTTAGTACTTCACCCTCATAAAAAAGAAAAGTAGTACATGGTGAGCCCTTGGGGGGAGGTGGGGTGAGAATGAGGGGTTGTCAGCACGGAGAGAGAAAGAAAGAAAAGCATGGTCAGCTAAGGGGATGGGGGAAAAAAAAAAAGTGATGAATGAAGGGGAGGAGGTTTTGGCTAGAGAGGACATAATCAACAACGCTTGCTCCTCTACCATGAGGCCTACATGTGAAAAAGCGGGAGTTTGGAAAACGTGGGAGGCTATTAAGAATCCACAGCTCCTAAAATTCGTCCAAGTATAAAAGATGTCGACCATAGGCGATAAGGGGCCCCAACGCATCATCAGAAATCTTGTGAAATCCCACTGACTCTTGATCGATCTCTTGGATGTAGTACACGTCCTCAAACCGATTGTGAAGAGGGATCTGGAGGGCTCTAGTGCGGGAGTTGAAGTCACCTAGAAGAATAACCTCCCCAACTGTTGAATACTGGGCTATGTCGACATACAAATCGACAAAGGGATCCCTGTTAGGTCCATTATGAATGGCATATGATGAAGTAGGAGGGAAATAACAAACAACAATGTAAATGTCCCTAGGGAGAGGAGAGACCCCTCGAACCCATAGTATTAAAAATCGGAACCGATGACTGGACCAGTGGACCTAATGAACCGGTAACCGGACCGGAACCAATCTAACTGGTATTGGTCAGGTCTAAACGAACCAGTTTTTAAAAAGATACATTAAATAATTATTTTTTAATAAAAAAAACTATTTTTAAGATTTGCAACCATGATTCCAAGACAATAGAGACAAAATATGCAATTTTTTCTCATTTATATACCATGTAAAGGTGAATATATCAAAATGGCATTATGGCACCGAGTGAAATACATATCATCGAAAAAATACATAAGCAATGAGGCTCCAAATGACCCATAAAGTCCAAAAACAATGCTACATGCTATGAGCATTGAGGCCATTGGCCTACATAGTACAATGAAAATCTACTACAAATCTACATATATGATATTACTAAATTCTAATTATTGATCAACATTATCACTTGAAAGTTGAAAATTCTAATCATGATCAAAGTTCAAACTCAGTTGGTTGAACTTGAGTCTCCCGACTCTCGACTGCCAAACTTTGCAACTGCTCCAGTCACAAACTTCTCTATTGGTTCAGTGACTTAAGTCTCAAAATTCTGAAGGTATTTTGCCCTAATATTCCCTATTACTTCATTTTGTGCTCCACATGGCTTTACATGGCCTCCTATCCCAGCCAAGTGTTGCTTGAACTTGTAAATACCCCCTCTTGCAATAGATTTTTGGAAATATTTGAAAATCATTTTGCTATCAATCATATCACAATGAGCCCATGCAGTATCCTTGCCTTTTGGAGGCATGATGGCTACTACTTAGCTCAAGAAGCAAGCCTCAAACTCTATGTTGTTCCACTACTCCAACAAAAAATCAACACTCTTCAAGCTCTCAATCAAACACACAAAATCTCCAAATAAGATGGTGTGAGACAAATGAGAGGCTGCCCCTGCTTATAAAGGATTGGAGAGGGTCTCCAAGATAGCTCCAACTCCAACTCCAAGCCTCCAAGATCACTGCTCCAACAAACACTCAACACTCTCCAAGCTCTCAATCAAACTCACAAACTGCAAATGAGATGGTGTAAGACAAAGGATAGGCTGCCCCTGCTTATAAAGGATTGGGGAGGGTGTTTTTGGAGGGAAAAAACCCTCCCATTCCCTCAAAATAAGCCCTAAACATCCTTTTTGGCCGTCCGTGGGTCCCTACAACAACTTAGGTGATGACCGGTCGGTTAAGGACGAAACCAGCCGGTCAGCACCGATTAACCAGATTTTCAGGCTATATGCAGTTGCTGACTAGGTTTTTCAACCGGTTTTGAATGGCCAATGGTTTGACCAGTTTCCATTTTGAACCAACTGGTTTTTAACACTATGATCTAACCCGAACCCACATTAACCTCGCAAACTCATCTGCAACCACGAAAGAAATCCTGCTGTGAAAGGAATCTTTGATGAAGCAATCAAATCCCCCAGAACCTTTGATACCACCAGAACCCCTCGTCTCCTGCCTACAAGTTGAGAACTTATGGTAACCTGTAATGTCTAGGAGAGGTCGAACATGGCTCTCATGCATCTCGGTGATGAATAAGATATTCGACAGTCGAAGAGAATCATATAATAGACCTGGCGATGCCCAAAATTACCCATTACCATTCCAATAATTGATGGAAATGGATGCCCCTTGTTGCCTCCCCAACGAGCCAGTCATTTGGAGGACCCAGAACGGGGCTTCTATCCAAGTGGAAAAGTGTCTCGAATCACTGCTTTGAGATTCCTGATAACTACCCATTTCCCTGTCTGACGTGCTGCTGTAACAAACTCCATAGAGCATTTGAGCTCAACAACCTGTGTTTTAGTGAGATATTCATCAAGGAAGATATTACTAGGAAGTGAGAATAACTTTCTCTTAGCTCTAAGAGCCCGAAGGCGATCAACCACCGACCTAAACCAGAGAAAGAGAGTGGAATCGTACCCAAGCCAAGCTCTATCAAGGGTCATATCGTGAAGATCTAGTTTTTCATTAAGGAACAAGTTCCCAACCACCATGGGGTCTGAGGATGTGAGAGGAAAAGGAATCCCTCTCACTTTGAGGTTCAATTCTTACGCTTGTCTAGTGTGTTCTTCCATGAGTTTAGATTGTACCACCTCCTCAACTGCGGCTAGAGGGGGAGTGAGGGGGGTATCCCTCCCTCTAGCAACCTGTGCCCATGAGCTGATGTGTGTTTTTGTTTCTTGTTTAAAGGCCACTTGCTGAGCTTTGATATCCTCTTGTTTGTTTTTCAGATCGAGAATTTCACCGTGTAGATTGTCATATGAGGGGTGGTGGTGAACTGCTCCCTCAACAACTTCTTCAGTGAACCATTCTTGCCTTCCATTACAACTAATTTGTTCCTGAGTTCATCGACCTCTCTTATTAGTGCCTGGTTAGAGGATTCAAGGGTTTCCATTCTCCTAAATAGTTCTTGAAAATCTCTGTTGTCGCATCGAAATCCATAATCGGGCAAGGGTGACGGTTCCGACAAGCATTGAAAGAAGTCTTCGACACATATGTCTATGTCGGTAGGAGGTCCTGATGGCATCGTCACCTGCGGTTGATCCTGAGAAAGAAGCATGGAATCTTCTGAGAGCTGCTGTTTTCAATTATTGTGGAAGCCCAATTGCAAGCACCGCAAAAATTTTCAACTTCTCTGTGCTAAACTTGGCCGCGAGTGGATCAAGATGTGGCCTACACGAGATATCGTTGAATAGGAAGGAAGGCCAAATTTGGTATCCAGTACTATTTTTGTAGAGAAAAAAATGCAACAAATAATACGATCTTATCGTGAGCTATAAGCTTCCATATTCGCCGCAGTGTAGATATCCAAGTGACGTCTCGACTTTCATCTTCGACAGCGTCTCCTGCTTTCCACCATCTTCCACCTGGTAAAAATGGGCATCAATTCACCTTTCAAAATATCTACTTTAATGGCTTGTTCTCGCCATAATGTTGTGTGCAATGGGGCCTCAAAAAAACAAAGGAACACTCAAACAACTTCAATATTTGGGTTGATTTCTGAAAGTACTGATGTTTTCCACATGTTTATACAATAGGGAGAGTTGAAAACACACCATGTTGTACAAGTTCATAAATCATGAACAAATCCAAAACAAGCACTGCCTTTCTTCACATGGGAAACTCATAAACCAAAATTCTTTCACAACACAGAGGCGTACAATTCTATGTTATAACTCCTCATCCTACTCATATAACATAGGAGAAGGTGAACCACTCATCCTATGCATATCTCATCACTCGTAGGGGAAGGTGAACCACTCACCCTACACACATGTGTCTGCAATCGTAGGGGAAGGTGAACCCCTCACCCTACACACATGTCAACCACCATGGGGTATCACAGGGGAAGGTGAATCAGTCACCCTATGGTCGCTCATGGCTCAATACGTACCCCAAGCCCCCAGGAGCTCCCAGAGCTCAATCTTCAATTAAGGATCACTTCATGTAGGGAATAGTGCCAAACTGCTTTCTGAAAACCAAGACTAGTTCTTGATGATTGCATTGATGACTGGTACATCAATAGGAGCCTCATTTCTCCACCCAACAGCATATATATGTATATATGAAGGAACACAACTTACTAACAAGCTTCAATAGACATACTGACTTACAACTCGACATTTGAGTAGCAAATATCTTAGCAGCACTGAGTAATCCTTGGACTTCTGCATTTTAGGATTCCAAATCTTGGTAAAGAAAATACTTAATTGCTCTTACTTCCTCTTGCTCAGGGAGACCATAATCCTAAGCTTGTCTTCCCATAGATGATTCTACAATATTTCATATGATTAAAATTTCCCCCAAAGTATCCATCTGGAAATTTTCTCAGCATGAGATCCATTTAAGTTTGAAGATAATTTATTAATGCAATCGAGCATGGTATGATTCTGGAAGTGCACTTCGAAAAACAGAAATGTCTTTTTCTATACTTGCGGGTGTTGGGAAAAATACTGAGAGGGGGGGTGAATCAGTATTTACAGCATATTCAAAACTTTTTACTTTTTCATACCTTAAAACCCATATGCTACTTTCCTTCAGTAAACCGGCGTATATACGCGGATCCCCTTTATTAAACTCGCGTATACACAGAGATCTAGATATGTAATTAACTCTTCACTTAGATCATTCAATCATTCATTCATCAGATGTTCAATAAACTGTAAACATGTGCAGTAATAACATAATAAACCATCACACAAAGCATCACACATGAACACCAGGATTTTTAGGTGGAAACCCAAATCGGGAGAAAACCACCGCTGCAGTTGCTCAGCCTTCAATATTTTTATTATAGAGAAAAAATGTTACAACATATGTGCTGGTGCAGACTTGACCAGCACGCAGGCACCCACCTGCGCTCGTTTACCAGCCTCTCCTGGAAGGGAGCTCCAACCCCCTGACTCGTTTACCAGCCTCTCCTGGAAGGGAGCTACGACCCCACGATCTCGTTTACCAGCCTCTCCTGGAAGGGAGCTACGACCCCCTGACTGAAGGCTACAACCCTCAGCACCACCTTGGACCACGTTTCATCAATTTTCACACTGGATCCAACAACTTCAATAGAACAACACTTGCAGGCCATGATTCACCATATTTCCAGACTGAACCCTTTCCATACTTTTAAGCACAAACATACATCATCAACAGATACATACCAATTCAGACAACCCAGATTAGATAGCAGTAATACAGCAGAATAGATCAGATGTTTCATACCCCATGTTTCAACAAACCCTAGTTTGCATACGCGCTTTCCCTTCACTGATGTCGCGTATATACGCGCTTCTGTCCACACAAACCGGCGTATACTTCAGTGTATATTTTATTGCGCATACGCGCTTTATCTTCGCTGAAGCCGCGTATATACGCGCTTCCTTCGCGGCGAAGTAGCGTATAGATCTTTAATCATTACAGAGCAGCATACTTCATCAGATCAGATATTCAGTTCAGATCTACCCTTTCGCTTCAGACAGATGTTCGCCTAGATGCTCGCCTCATCACAGATCTAAGCCTTCTATAATCAGATCTAGCAAATACAAGAGCAATTCAGATCTAGATCCCCTTCTTTATCATTGGTGCATCATACATTCAGATCTATCATTCAAGTGTAACCCTTTCCATTCAGATATACTTCAGAGAGAAGTATTCATTCAAGCTCAGACATCTTGCACCCACACTCATGATTTGCACAATGAATTTCTTCTCCTTATATAGGTTTATCCTTTTCAATACCATGAGCCCCTTTTTTTCAATACCATGGGCCAAAACAATACCATGAGCCCAAAACAACCTGGACGGGGTCAATTAGGCGGATCATTACCCAATACAATGGGTCAATACCATGGTGGTTACCCTTGGTTTTTCACTTTTTGAGCGCTTTAGCCCATACGCTACTTGGCACGTTCCTTTCCGCGTGCATACGCGACTTCCCCTAGGCCAATCCGCATATAAAAAGAGACATACTCTTTTCATCATATTTTGAGCACATTCTGAATTCCTTTCTTCATTGCCTTCTGTACACACTATAGAAACACCATATTTTCTTCATCAGGAACATATTCTCTCAAGCACAACTTCATTAAGTTGTCATCATCTTCATCAGGTGGGTTGCCTTTCAAGGACAACATTCAGCATCATATTGTCAACAAACATTATATCATATCAGATTTACATCATTTACTAAGTCAATCAAGTCAAGAATAACTTCATCAGATGGTTTGCCATCAAGGACAACACATGTCATCAGTCGCATGTCTTCATCTTCATTCAGAGGGTTGCCATCAAGGACAACATCCTGCATCATATTTCCAACAATCTCCCCCTTTGGAATTGATGGCAACCATGATGGTGTTTGGTTACCATAGCAGATAGATATCATGTCACTCTCCCAAATATGTCACATCATTATCTTCTCTTTATTCAAACACCATGTCACTCTCCCCCTTTGACATCAAGGGCAAAGGGCGGATCAAAAGCCAACATTCTCCCCCTTTTCTCCTCATGTGGAAGAAACATTCTGCAGATCTGATATGTGCTGAAGTGGCCAAGCTCCCCCTGAGTTCATGCTGAATCTTCAAACATATTTTTCAATAAATTACATGACTCAAAGACTTTCCTATCACCAATGACTCATACTTACAACAAATATCCAACCAAGTGGATTTACATATGAGACTCAAGTACCCAACCAAGTGGGTTTACACATTTGACTCAGCTACCCAACCAAGTGGGTTTACAAATTTGACAATTCCTTACATGACTGAGTATTACAATTTTACATCATGGGTCTTAATAAGACCTTTTCATCAAATTACAAATATGACTTTAAGACCAACACCGGAAAGACCTCAAGAGAGATTATAAATTAGAAACACCACAATGCCAACAATGCATTATACTCAGCAAAGCTAATGCTCCCCCTGAATCTGTGCAACCAAGCAACCTTTCAAAATGACTAAGGCTCCCCCTTAGTTTGTGCATCCTGAAAACTTCCACCAACAAATCATCAAGGCATCTTCATCAAAACATTAGAAACAGAATTATGAGAACTGGAACACCACCAGAGATACCAAACAGTAAAACAGCACTGCAGCTGTGCTGAAGAGGGCTGAACCAAGCAAAAATTGTCAGCAATCATGCATACGCGGTTTTCTGTGCATTAACTCGCGTACATACGCGATTGTGTTTAAGGAAACCCGCGTATCCCAAGCCCTCTTCTAAAATTTATGTAGATTTGTTCTTTTAACTGGCAGAGAACACTCCCAGCTTCTGTCTTAGATACTCGAACGCTTCCCTGGGCAGAGGTTTAGTAAAGATATCAGCAGCTTGTTCTTTGGAGGTAACATACTCCAACTTCACTTTTTGCTCAAGCACTTGTTCACGTAGGAAATGATATTTGATGGGAATGTGCGTGGTTTTCGAATGCATAACAGGATTCTTTGAGATACTGATGGCACTTGTATTATCACACATAATGGAGATAGGAGTTGCACATTTGATTTGAAAATCTTGCAAGGTTTGCATCATCCATAGGAGTTGAGTGCAACAAGATGCAGCAGCTACATACTCTGCTTCAGTTGTTGATAAGGCAATAGAATTTTGCTTCTTGCTGAACCAAGATACTAACTGGGGCCCCATGTAAAATGCACCACCACTAGTGCTTTTCCGATCATCAACACTTCCATCCCAATCTGCATCAGTGTAAGCATGAAGAGTAAGATCAGCATCCTTTGGATACCATAGACCAAAGTCTTGAGTTCCTTGTAGATATTTGAATATCCTTTTGACAGCCTGAAGGTGAGACTCTTTTGGATTAGCTTGGAATCGTCCAACAATCCCAACGGCATGCATAATGTCTGGTCTGGTCCCAGTGAGATAAAGTAGACTTCCAATCATCGATCTGTATTCTGGTTGATTCACAGTGGGAGAATCATCATTAGAACTGAGACTGCATCCAGTTATCATTGGTGTACTTACAGGTTTGCATTCTTCCATGCCATACTTCTTGAGAATTTGCTTAAGATATTTTGCTTGTGATAGAAATATACCGTCTGCAGATTGATGCACTTGCAAGCCAAGAAAGAATGTTAGTTCCCCAAGTAAAGACATTTCAAATTCTTGCTGCATGACAGAAGAAAATTTTTGACTCATAGATTCTTCGTTACTCCCAAAAATGATATCATCAACATATACAACTACAATCAATAGTTTATCATTTTCAACTTTTGTGTATAAGTTGCTATCAGCGGACCCCTTTGAAAATCCTTGTTGATGAAGATATTTGTCAAGACGATAATACCAAGCCCTTGGAGCTTGTTTGAGTCCATACCGAGCCTTTTTAAGTCTACAAACAAGATTTGAATCATTTCCCAAAATGAATCCTTCCGGTTGTTCTATATATACTTCTTCTTCTAGATCACCATTAAGAAAAGCAGACTTAACATCCATTTGATAAACTTTGATTCGTTGATAGCTTGAGAAAGCAAGAAACATTCTTATGGCTTCAAGTCGAGCTACAGGAGCAAAGGTTTCTTCAAAGTCTATACCTTCTTGTTGAGTATACCCCTTGCAAACTAGTCTAGCTTTGTTCCTTACAACATCCCCATTCTCATTTAACTTGTTCTTGAAGATCCATTTAGTTCCAATGACATTTTTATCATGAGGTCTTGGTACCAACTCCCAAGTGTCATTCTTTTCAATTTTCTCAAGTTCTTCATCCATGGCATGCCTCCAACATTCATATTTGCTAGCTTCATTGACATTGTGTGGTTCAATTGTGGATATGAGTGCCAAATGATTAGAAGATCCTACAAGAGTTCTCCTTGTTCGTACACCAGATTCCTTGTCACCCAAAATTTGAGATTCGGGATGATTCTTTTGAACATATCTGGATGGAGCTTTTTCAGATAGATCATCTTCAGGTTCTTCATTGGATCCACTGTCTATATCATTGCTATCTGATGTAGAAGGCCATATGTCGCTATCATCTTCTTTTGTTGTTTGTTTTTCCTCTTTAGGAGCTGCAGGAGACTCATCAATAACAACATCAATACATTCAACAACCTTTCGAAGCCTTTTATTGTAACATGTGAATGCTTTGCTTGACGATGAGTAACCAAGAAATATTCCTTCATCTGATCTAGGTTCAAATTTTCCAAGCTTTTCATCATTATTTTTGATAAAGCATTTACTTCCAAAAACCTTAAAATGCCTCACAGTGGGAGAATTGCCATACCAGAGTTCATATGGAGTTTTCTCACTATTTACCCGAACATGAGCTTTATTGAGAATGTTAACTGCTGTATGTGCTGCTTCACTCCAGAACATGTCAGGAACATCAGAATCAGCAAGCATAGCTCTAGCCATTTGAACAATTGTTCTATTCATTCTTTCTGCTACACCATTTTTGTTGTGGAGTGCCTGCTACAGAGAACTGTCTTTTAATGCCATGTTGTTCACAAAAATCAAAGAATTCATTTGATGAATATTCTCCTCCTCGATCAGATCTAAGACACTTGATTTTTAGATCTAATTCATTTTCTGCCAATGCTTTGAAGCTCTGAAATTTTTCAAGTTCTTGATCTTTGTGTTTAATGAACCCGATCCAACACATTCTAGAGTAGTCATCAATAAATAAGATATAGTATTCTTCCCCACGTAATGAATTTTTCCTCATAGGTCCACAGATATCAGTATGAATGAGTTCAAGAGGCTTACTTGATGATCCTTCTTTGGCATTAAATCGTACTCTGGTCTGCTTACCGAATTGACAAGATTTGCATATGGTACTTTCCGGAAGATTGACCTTGGGAAGATCACGAACAGCTTGAAGTCTGCTTGCTTTGTTGATTTGAGAGAAAATCAGATGCCCCAGCCTTCTATGCCATAGCCAATTTTCTGAATACTTGCTTAAGTAACATTGATCTATGCCGTTTAGTACATACAGGTTGCTTGGATTTCTTTTTCCTTTTATAATGATTTTACCTGTATCAAGATCACGAACCACACATTCTTTGGAACTGAAGACTACTTCTGCTCCTTGATCACACATTTGACTAACACTTAATAGGTTATGCCTTAATCCATCCACATACATGACATCTTTAGCCTTCACCTTTTCTTTTAGAAAAACTGACCCTTTTCCTTTAATTACAGCAGGAGTATCATTTCCAAATGTAACCTTATTTTCTTTTTCTAGAGCATTATAAGTATGAAGTTTTCTTTTGTCACCTGTCATGTGTCTTGAGCACCCACTATCAATGTACCATTGATTTTCTTCACCTTCCGCAAATAATGCTATCCCACAATTTTCAACTGGTGGTTCTTTCTTTTTCCATATTTTAGAGCTTGAGGGAGCATGTTCTTTTGGTTGGATCTTGTTCCTGCATTCAGATTCTTCATGGCCAAAGTTATTACAATAAGTGCATTCAACTTCACTTTGAAGAGGAGAAAAATTGTTATAGGTATTCTTCTTTGGTTCAATATCCAACCTTTTCTTTCTTGCTTCTCTTGTCATGATGGTTTTATATGCAACACATTGAATAGCTTTATGACCAAAATTGTGACAAGTGAAACATTGCCCATTGAAGTAGAAATTTCTGCGATCATGGAATCTTCTATTTGAATTTACTTGTTGTTTGTAGTGTCTTTGAAAGCTATCCCTGTTAGTGTTCCTTGAATTGAGATGGTCCTGCTTTCCCTGTAGAGATCCTTTATTCTCTTGCTGAGTGGTTGAATGATGTAAACCACCTGTAACTGCTTTTAGATAGTTTGGTGCTGAATTTTGAGAAGATTCTCCGGTATATCCAAGACCTGTCTTTATAAGAGGAGAACGTTGTACCTTGATGATCTTATCTAAGGTTTCAGATCCCTTAGAAAATCTAAGATTCAAGGTTTTTGCTTTCTCAACTTCTTTTCTTTGACTTACCACTTCACATTCTAGTTTTTCAATATGTTTCTTTGCTTCTTCAAGCTACTTTTCAATGGTCTCTCTGATTATCTTTTGTTCTTCTAAGCGTAGTTTGAGTTGATTATTTTCTTCAAGAAAATCATTCTCCTCTAGAGCATCCATAAAAGTATCCTTTTCTTCTTTTTGTTCAAATGCTATGAGAAGTCTAAGATCTTCTTCACATTCTTCCTCACTATTAGATGACTCATCACTATCTTCATTAGCATAGTAACTTTTCTTAGAGCTAGATCAGTTCTTATTCCTTCTTACTACTTCTTTTCTTTTATAAGGACATTTTGCAGCATAATGACCAACTTTACCACACTCAAAACATTTGAAGGGAAGCTTACCTTTGAATCTTCCGGTACCTAGTTGGAGCTTTCTCACGAAATTTGCTTCTTCTTCATCGGATACATAGCTGGATTCTTTGATAACCTCCTTTTCCTTTCCTTTTGTAGATGCCTTAAAAGAAACTTCTCTTATTTGAGAAGGACCTCCTTGTCTCATTTCAAAAGCAGTCAGAGTACCATGTAATTGAACAATAGAAAGAGTTTGCAGATCTTGCCTTTCTTCAATAGCAGAAACTTTAGAGTCAAATTTTGAAGTCAAAGATCTCAAGACCTTTTCCACCAGAGTAGTATCGGCCATGGTTTCACCCAAATTTCTCATCCGATTTACAATATCATCTAGACGAAGAAAGAAACTGGCAACACTTTCATCACTATGCATCTTCAAATTTTCATATTCAATTCTAAGAGTTTGGAGTTTTGCACTTTTTACCTTTGTGTCTCCTTCATAGCTTAGAATGATTTTGTCCCATGTTTCTTTTGCTGAATGTAGCTGCATCACTTTAGCAAATTCTGATTCAGACATGCTTCCTAACAAGACATTCACTTCTTTGGCATTGATTTCATACTTCTTCCTTTCTGCTGCATCAGTAGGAATACTTGCTGGGTATTGATAACCTTCTTCCACGATTGCCCATACATCTGCACCAAGACTTTGCAGATATGCTTTTTTTCGTACCTTCCAGAATATCAAATTGCTTCCATTGAATAGAGGTGGCTTTATAGACATTACTCCTTCTTGACTTCCCATTGCGACGGATCTCCTTCAAGCGATCAAGCTTCTGCAGAAGGACCACGCTTTGATACCAATTGTTGGGAAAAATACTGAGAGGGGGGGTGAATCAGTATTTACAGCATAATCAAAACTTTTTACTTTTTCATTCCTTAAAAGCCATACGCTACTTTCCTTTAGTAAACCTGCGTATATACGCGGATCCCCTTTGTGAAACTCGCGTATACAGAGATCTAGATATGTAATTAACTCTTCACTTAGATCATTCCATCATTCATTTATCAGATGTTCAATAAACTGTAAACATGTGCAGTAATAACAGAATAAGCCATCACACAAAGCATCACACATGAAAACCAGGATTTTTAGGTGGAAACCCAAATCGGGAGAAAACCACCGCTGCAGTTGCTCAGCCTTCAATATTTTTATTATAGATAAAACATGTTACAACATATGTGCTGGTGCAGACTTGACCAGCACGCAGGCACCCACCTGCGCTCGTTTACCAGCCACTCCTGGAAGGGAGCTCCAACCCCCTGACTCGTTTACCAGCCTCTCCTGGAAGGGAGCTACGACCCCCTGATCTCGTTTACCAGCCTCACCTGGAAGGGAGTTCCGGCGACTTCGGCACCACCTTGGACCACGTTTCATCGATTTTCACCTTTGGATCCAGACAATTTCAATAGAACAACACTTGCGAGCCACATATTCACCATATTTCAGTGAACCCCTTTCCATACTTTTAAGCACAAACATACATCATCATGAGATACATACCAATTCGGACAACTTGATTAGATAGCGGTAATACGAGCGGAAACGGTCCGGATGTTTCATACCATATTTCGGCCGGCCCTAGTTTGCATCCTTTCATGCCAGTGTCGCGTATATACGCGCTACATCGTCCACACATACCGGCGTATACTTCAACCAGCGTATACCTCAGTGTATATTTTATTGCGCATACGCGCTTTCTCTTCGCTGAAGCCGCGTATATACGCGCTTCCTCCGCGGCGAAGTAGCGTATAGATCTTCAATCATTACAGAGCAGCATACTTCATCGGATCAGATATTCAGTTCAGATCTACCCTTTTGCTTCAGACAGATGTTCGCCTAGATGCTCGCCTCATCACAGATCTAAGCCTTCCATAATCAGATCTAGCAAATACAAGAGCAATTCGGATCTAGATCCCCTTCTTCATCATTGGTGCATCATACATTCAGATTTATCATTCAAGTGTAACCCTTTCCATTCAGATATACTTCAGAGAGAAGTATTCATTCAAGCTCAGACATCTTGCACCCACACCTATGATTTGCACAATGAATTTCTTCTCCTTATATAGGTTTTCCTTTTTCAATACCATGAGCCCCTTTTTTTAATACCATGGGCCAAAACAAAACCATGAGCCCAAAACTACCTGGACGGGGTCAATTAGGCGGATCATTACCCAATACCATGGGTTAATACCATGGTGGTTACCCTTGGTTTTGCACCTTTTGAGCGCTTTAGCCCATACGCTACTTGGCACGTTCCTTTCCGCGTGCATACGCGACTTCCCCTAGGCCAATCCGCGTATACAAAGAGACATACTCTTTTCATCATATTTTGAGCACATTCTGAATTCCTTTCTTCATTGCCTTCTGTACACATTGTAGAAACACCATATTTTCTTCATCAGGAACATATTCGCTCAAGCACAACTTCATTAAGTTGTCATCATCTTCATCAGGTGGGTTGCCTTTCAAGGACAACATTCAGCATCATATTGTCAACAAACATTATATCATATCAGATTTACATCATTTACTAAGTCAATCAAGTCAAGAATAACTTCATCAGATGGTTTGCCATCAAGGACAACACATGTCATCAGTCGCATGTCTTCATCTTCATTCAGAGGGTTGCCATCAAGGACAACATCCTGCATCATATTTCCAACAGCGGGGAGGGATAAGACATACCTTTACTCAAAATGTAATCATTAGTATCTTATTTATTTTTTTAAATCCCGAAGGTAGCTTTAAAAGAGCTTCATCATCAGTAACCAACAATTCATGAGAGGATCATATCATGGACCTATCCTTGTAGTAAATTAGGGAATCTTCCAATATTACTCCAAAGTCCGGGCTTTTTCTTTTATTCCAATCTGGCTGATCTGTGTTCTTTATGTTGTCTTTAACACAATGATTCAATTAATCATCTGGGCTATACTATGGTTGTACCAACATCTGAGTACTATATTGAATATAAGGATTTAGTATAAGATCTGCATCCTGTTAATATTATATGGTAAAACATCCTTGGACTTGTCACCGCCAGACAAGTTTTAGTATGAAGATTCCCAGAAAGACATATTTTCAATGAGGCATGGTATGCTGATTACAACTATAGTATATACCTCATCTAGTGAAGGGTCTCGGTGAGCTGATTCATACATACCCTTATTTTAGTTATCATTCTGGGTATGTTTAACCTTGTTAAAGTTTGTATTTAGATCTTCGTTGAGCCTATGGTTAGGGCTTGTCTTTAGTAAAGAAGTTGGGGTATGCAAACTCCTTAACAAAGGCTTCGTATTATGTCTTTTACCATGGTTAAGTAGCAAGCCTGTGCATCACTGCAATCTTGGATTGCAAATCAAAGTGTCATCAACATTTAAAGAAAGAAACCTACAATAATGTAAGACATTTCATCTTGGAACAAGTAGTTTTTCCAGCAAAGGTATTCATCATTAGTACAATAATAGAGGTGACGTTGTGATTTGTGTGATGTGATAGTGGTGTAACTTGAAGATATGGTTTTTTCATACAATCTGGCTGATCTGTATTATTTATGTTGTCTTTAACACAATGATTCAATTAATTATCCGGGCTATACTATAGCTGTACCAACATCTGAGTACTATATTGAATATAAGGATTCAGTATAAGATTTGCATCATGTTAATCTTATATAGTAAAACATCCTTGGACTTGTCACCGTCAGACAGGTTTTAGTATGAAGATTCTCAGAAAGAAATATTTTAAATGTGGCATGGTTGCTGATTTCAACTATAGTATATACCTCATCTCGTGAAGGGTCTCGGTGAGTTGATTCATACATACCCTTATTTTAGTTATCATACCTTAAACTATAACCATAACTTCAGCATATTGTATTTCTTTCGATTCAGTCAAACTATGAACAATATCAACATAATAGATTCCGATCTCCTGTAGAATTTCGATAAAATATCCTTAGTACATCTCAAAATATCCTCAGACGTCATACTGTAACTTAGGATGCACATATTACGATAATTAAATAACCTGTAAATTTAGTAATATGTAGAGTAGCTCTTGGACTACTTAGATCAAGATCATCAACCAATTGATGTAGTCCTTTTAAATCTCATCATCTGACAACCTACCTTAGCCAAGAATAATATAATTTACCTCTTTATTGCAATACTGGTTAGAAAACCTTAGAACGGTGCCATAACATTTCTTCTTAGATTCGTTAGAGATATTATTTGGATACGAGTCTCAGCTCAATTTGGATAGGTGATTCAACACTCATTAACAGAGATCTTAACAAAGAACTGTACCTGATAATAGAGGAGGGTCTGGAAAATTTCCAATACTCTCTTCAAGGACATCTTCACTGAGACACAGAAATCCTTTATTTGCTGAGGCTTGATCAAACCAAGGCACCAGCTCCCTCTTGGTCAGATGATCCTTCTCACTGCATAACATATGGAATTGTACAGAGGATCTTGGTCTCTATATCTCAGGTCTGCACTGTATAAAAAATTATAGGTTTATACCAACTCAGCTCCATGTTCAATATGTTGTAATAGGATTGTTCTCATTGTATAATTTCACACAGGAATGAATCCTCTGAGAATATTTCAACGCATGCTCTAGGCTTTATTACCAATCAACACATTCAGGACCTTTTCTTCAAGGAGTAGCAATAAGATCGGCCTATAAAACCACCCTTGATAGGTTGGTTTCTTTAGAAGATAGGGATAGGATATATATATGAGACCAGGTCATAGCTGCTCAACTTTTCTACCACATAAATGTATTAGCAGTGGCTTCTTCTTCTAACGGTTCTTCATGAATGAGCACTTCAAGAGTGCTATAGCCCTTGTCCAAGACACCAAATTCAAAAGGAGTTGCATTTTCTTTTATTGATAGATCAAAAACTTTCAAAAGGTTACAATTTTGCTATTCCTGTTATGTCCTTCTTGCTTTAGAATCTTTCTCGAGATAGGAATTTGATTTGCTCAAAAAAATACTCACTGATCAGGGCCTTCAGTTATTTCGGAAGTAACTTTGTATAGTCTCAGGAAATCACCCTCGTTAAAAACTTCAGAGAAGCTGATCTGTGGCCTTGGTAGCTTCATCACTTTCTGCTTTCGAGGCTTTTAATTTCTATTATTGCAATTACCTCAGAGAATTGTCATAGGACCCCACAATATAGGGCACAATTCTTCAACAGATAGGGACAACATACATATCAATATCTTCATAGGATCAGCATCACTCTGTTTCTAAAATGATATCTCAACCAAACCTTAAATGTAAGAGATAAAACTTTGAAATGAAGGGTCGAAAAAGTAATCAAAACTTTGTTCTAAGGAAGACCGAGTGATGTTTAAATCATCATCAGCAGATCCATTTCAAGAGTACAGAACACTGGTTGAAATGGTGCTTCAACTACAACTGGTTGGAGAGGACTTGTTGCTAACTTCTATTGTCCTATGAAAAAATGGCATGGCTAGCATTCTCTGACAAATCTGCGCACATTTGTCAATATAGTTGGCCAATCGTAGACACCCTAAGGATCTTATGTACAATTTTATTTGCTATGTGATGTTCTCTCTCAAAACTAGATGGATCTCATTGGTCAAGCTTGTTTCTTCATTCAGGCTAACAGATCCAAAACAAAACCATTGTGATTTATCCATCCCAAAACTTGCTCTATGAAGCAGTTTCTTGAATCTTTTAACCTCAAGGACCTTTTCTTGTGCTCAGGAAGGTGTCCAGGTCTAGTCACATTCTTAAGGTAGTAGATGATCTCTGTATGCCAGTTGATGTAACTGCATTAACCAAGTTGATTCCAAGAGCTTCTTCATTGCCCTTGGTCAAAAGCTTTGTTAATCTCTGACCCTTACTGTTTTTTATGGGTCTTATCTCTAAATCATATTCTCGAATCTTAGCAACCCACTTACCCCTTGATCCCAAGCAAACATGTTGTGACAAGATATCCTTCACTGTTGGATGAGGAACAAATGCTATAATCTTTGAAAACCCAATGTAGGTTCTAAAATTTTTTAGTGATTTTACCAAATCATAGGCCTGCCTCTCCATGATGGCATAGTTCAATTTTTCATCCCTTAGAATTTTACTCACAAACGCAATTGGAAGTTCATTTCCCTATTCATTCTTTTGAAGCAAAACTCCTCCAATAGTATAATTAGAATTAAAAGAAAAAACAAAAAAAATCTTTTTCAAAGTTAGGGCTCACCAAAACTGGAGAATTGACTATAGCATCTTTGACATTATGGAATGTTGTATGGCTTGCATCATCCCATATAAAAACTACATCTTTCTTTATCAAATCTTTAAGGGGTTTTGTGATCTTTGCTACATTCGGAATGAATCTTCAGATGAAGTTTAGTTTGCCAAAGAAAAACTGCAACTCTTTCTAATTTCTTGTCATGTCTTTTAACGTCCTTGTATATTTTGATCAAAGACCCAATCTTCTCATTCTCTTTTGAAGTGATTACTTTTCCAATCTTGATCAAGATTGGATTTGTCTCTATCCATACATTGGTATCTTCATACTCATTTGTTTGTATTGTCTCAATTCTACCTGTAAACGCATTGTCTCTGTTGAAGCTTGCTCAAGGTTGGATTTGTCTCTATCCCTACATTGGTATCTTCATAATCATTTGGTTTTATTGTCTCAATTCTACCTGTAAACATGTTGTCTCTGTTAAATCTTGCTTCCAAAGGAACCATACCTGAAGGGATTTTTTTGGTTGGTCCTTGTTCTATTGAATCATCTTCCCTCATGTCAATCTCATACATTTCAAATTCTTTTGTGTTTTTGAGGAACCCAACTATTTTTGCATCACCTTCAAAAACTTACCAATGCTTGATGTTGTCTGGAATTGAAGGTGTGTAAATTGTCTCAATTCATCCACCTTGGTCTAGCTTTGGACAAGGTTGAATAAGGTGGTTGAAACTACTAAAGCATCAGATTTTTCAATCATGGCCTTGGGCACCACTTCTAATCGCAAGATATGAAATTTCTCTATGGAAATTGGTACTTCTTGTCCATATCTTTTCAACCTTTAATTTTTCCAAGCATGCAACCCTTTCACTTGGCATACAATGAGGTCAAAACCACCTATTACTTATAAAATTTTATTTCCTAGATATCTAGATGTAGTTATACCAAGAAAAAGTGCCTCATACTTGGAAATGTTGTTAGTAGCTTTGAATTCCAATCTATAGCTAAATAAATCAATACCTTATCAAGAGAGGTTAGGATTATACTTGCCCCATTACCTTGTTTTGAACTTTCAAAATCGAAGTTCATCTTCCACATTATTCCCGCATTTGTCCTTGGTGCTAGTTCTGTTGCAAGTACAGTGTATGATCCCATGCTTTCCTCCAAACAAGTGAAATAGTTCTCAAGTTTCCTTGGGCTTCAACATGGTTTTCACTCAAAGGTTCTTTGTAAAATATAATTGTTTCAATAAAAGGAGTTAGGATGGTAGTATATGAGAAATTCATTTGTATGTGTCCATATTTGATGCGCATTTGCTTGACAACAACATTCCCTTGTTGCACGAATTTCCAACACTACTATGTTTATAATGATGAAGACATTAGGGTAAGCTGTTGGATGGACTTGGAGGTTCTTGATCAAACCCACTGAAGGAATCTCTCTGGAATCAAATTCACATACATTTCGATAGGGTCTTGAAGTCTTCAAATCAATTTTCTTTGGAAATTCAAGTGCCATTACATTCATGGCGTCTTCAGAGTCTAGCTTACATTTGTGCAAAATCCAAAATCTTACCACCAATGAAATGAAGAAGGGCCCATGCAAAGGGTTCATATTTTATCTTCAATAGGTTGACGCGAGGATAATATGAGGATCCTTTTTCCCATATAATTTCGATCTTTGAGATTTTGTAACTTCAAATAATAATGTCTATCCAATTTGTTTCTTGCATGTTGGAAACTTCACAAGTTCAACCAAAGGCATTGGAACGTTCAAAATTGTTGTCTAGCATGAAATACCATAATCTGAACTTTTCGAAGTTGATGTTTCTGTATTACTCTGAATTCTCTTAGGAACTTCTCTTTGAATTTTCTCAAGAGGAGTAGATGGTTCTTCTTGACCTTAATTGGATGTGCCCTTTTTCCTCTTGCTATGAAATTATAAATCATGGATTCCCTATACCCTCACAGTCCTTATGAAGAGATATAATTCTGCTACATATTCTAGTGTCACAGAGACAGGCCTTATATCATCATAATAAATTCTGTCACGAAGTAGCATCCCTCAGGTTTTCGCACATGATGCCACTAAACTCTGATTCTTGATGACTCAAAAAGTTTTGTATGTCTTTGTATAGTTCAGATCACAAATATACATGTTCTACTTGTCATAGAGATGCTTAGAATTTTCACAAATTTAAATTCCGTCATTAAGTGCAGCTTCAGACTTGGAATTGATCAGAATCTTGGCTTTTATTCATAGTGATGATTTTGGTCCCTTCTATAGACTATGTACCTTAGTCTTTTGGTCCCGAAGCATAGAGTAGATAGCAGAATTTTGATTCATTTTGCACAAAGGTATAGATATGCTGAGTCCTTTATGTCACAGATAAGACTTGTTTTTCATGTCATTAAGTTCATCATTTGTACATTTAAATGCCTCAGAGATGATCCACATGGTTTTGGTTTCTTTTAACTTTAGATCACAATACACTTCTATCCTTTGTCTCATAGTGCCACAAATTTTCATTGATTACGAAGATGATGGTCTTTTTAGATGTCAAATATGGATAGTCTCCCAAATGAGTCGAGCTACATTATATAGTGTTAGATAGACCTTTTATCGTTTCATGTTGGTGTCATCATTGATGCCTTAAATCTTCAAATATTTGTTGCTATAGTAAGCTTCAGATACCTCATAGAAGTGTCATAGAACCTTTTTGAATTGATCAAAGAATAGTACCTCAGATATTCATTTTTTCCCAAACAAACTTGCTTCAATCATTATGGCAATTTTGGACTTGTTCATACTCTCAGACTAGCCTTTGAACTCATCAGTAATAGATGTAAGCTACAGTATTTTGGTTACTCAAACTATACAAATATCATGAATACACTTAGTCTTTTTTATTCAGAAAGGAGCGCACAATCATGCTCAGATTTCCACTGAAAGTATTGTCACAATAGGTTGTCTTCTTTTAACTAATTTCATATAAGCCATTTGTTTTTTCTTTGAGTAATTTGTAGATTATAAAGATAATGAATTGTATGCTTATCATAGGAGAAGGTGCCTCTGAAATTCACATTAGTATAGGAAACTTACTTCATAAATCAACATAGAGACTCAAATATGTGTACCTATGCCAAATATTTTGTCGACAACAGAGATATGAATTTCATCCTTGATTTACAGAGATAATTACATAGAGTCTTTTCATGTGTTATAGGTCTCTTTTTCTAGCCCTTAAGTATTTTGGTCCTGCCTTTATTGATGAGCTCGGTTCACAGGAATATTGATCTCTTTCTTCAACTTGAATCACAGAGGTACTGTGCTTCTTTCAATTCGTATTTTAAGGAAAGGATGTCACATAATTTGTATGATACTTTGCTTAAGGTGCCACAGGGATAAGCAAATAAGCCAACAAAATGTTATCTTCAATATGCCTTTCCTTCAACCTAGCTCTGATACCATGTTGAGAAATCGAGATGCTTGTAGATTAGGGAAGATTTCTCTTAACTCAATAATTAATAATGAATTTTTGTTGACTTCTTGTTACTTATGTTATCTTAGATAGCTCATGAAAATGTTTGAAGGAATGCCTGAATCAGCTTATGAATTGTCCCTGAGTGATCTGGTGGAGCAGAAGGTTTCCATGAAGAAGAGATCAAATGAGGAAGCGCAAACAGAAAAACATAAAGCAGAGGAGAGGAGTTCAGGAAAGCAGGACAAGAGGAAGACAAGTGGAAGCTATATAAATGGGTCAAGTAAGAGTAAGGGATAAAATACTAAACCATTTCTTCTCAATATATTTATTCCCAGAAGCTTGACACACTGATTTCATTCTACCTCTAGGTCAATACCCACAAGTTGTTCTCAGGTGAAGAGCCACCATTCAGAGAAAGGATCAGGGAATACATATCCTGTTGCGAACCTGTATAAGATAAAGACGTCCTATTCTCCTACTGGTTCTTCAATTGGATTCTTCAAGGTGTCTCTTAAACTATTTTCTGCCTAGGATGGTCAGTTTTATCAGGTTCTCCCAGCTTCTACCATACATACTGGTTATAATTTTGGCCTTTGGAAATTGAGCATGAGTCGATGCTCATTCTGTTGCGGGTACACTTTCTTCTCCAAGACTATTTTCCAGGTGCTTATTTTTTGTTTCTCTTCACGCAACTTCTGAATTTTCAATTTCTGACCATTGAATAGATTTTATCTTAATTATGAACTGGAAAACCCCAGGGTTCAAGCTTAACTCCATGCTTAATACCCACCCATCGCTTAAGAATTCCACACCAGTCACTTAGAAATTCCGAACATCACAATCTATCTACTTACAATTTCACTTATAACAGCCCCAGTGCCTTGAGATGCTATATTTTACTCTTAAAATGTGGAAACAGAAGATTATAACTTAACGGGGAGGTATCACCTTCATTAAGAACTGATTATTTTATTAAACCTATCAGTTAGGAGTGGAAAGATGGAACCTTAAAAAATTTTCTTTAGATGTTTCTTCCCACATCAGTCTTGTTGTCGAGTGTGAACTTCATCCATGATTTTTGTTAAAGTTTTATCATATTTTATCTCTTTATGATCATGTTTTATCCATGTTGGTTGACATCAAAAAAATTTTTGGCATGCAAGTAAAATTTGATAAAGCAACCCCTGAGTCATCCTGAAGTCAAAGTCTTTCTGCATATACATCAAAAAATGTTAGGACATGCCAGTGAAAATTTGGAAACTACTAATTAACTATTGTCTGTTTTATTTTCATTTCTTTTTTTTTATCACAAGAATCGATAATTAACTACTGTCATTTTTCTTTCTATTTCTTTCTTTTTCCTTTTTTTTTCAGTATTAGGAGAATTTCTTTCTTTTTCCTTTTTTTTTCAGTATTAGGAGAATTTATTTCTTTTTCTTTTATTTTTTATTTTTTGGTTAGGATTATTCCTAAACTTACTACCTGTCTCTGAGGAGGCCCAGGGTCATGTCTGAGGGACTGAACCTATACTCCTGAACCTAATGCATTATGAAACTGCCCACAGACATGCTAGGTGTGTTAATTGAGTTTCAAACTTGGATGGGGCCTCAATATTGCTCAGCAAAAAATTTCTTCGTTGGACTAATCTGGGGGAGGTCCAGGATCAACCTTTGTGGCTGCCTTATAACACCAAGAGTATATCCAGCAACCTGTAAGCCAGATATACTAGATCTTATGATTTAGCAAGAGTGAAGACTCTAGTAAATTGGGATTATACTCCTTGAGGCGAGATCATAGTAGGCCATATACTCAATGGGATTTGAACTGCGGTCTCGTTAGTTTCACCCAGTGAGGCCATATACTCGATGGGATTTGAACCATGGTCTCGTTAGTTTCACCCAGTGAAACTTATTGTTAAACCACATAGCACTGTATAATTAACTATTCTCTATTACTTGAAACATTTCTAAAACTTTAAAGTCCCTGGCTGATTGGATTGCTCTAACACTGAGCCGCTTGCCCTTTCATGAGGTGGGTTAACTAAGTTTCGAACCTGGGCGGGGCCTCAATATTGGTCAGCAAACACTTTCCAATGCAAGTAGTCCACCGTTTGGCCTAGCACAATAGGCTAATTAACAATTTTCTATTACTTGAAACATTTCCGAAACTTTTAAGTCCTTGGTTGGTTGGATTACTCAAACACTGAGCCACTTGGCCCATGCAAACACTTTCCAATGCAGGTCTTCCATCATTTGGTCTAGCACAATAGGCTAATTAACAATGTCTATTACTTGAAACATTTCCAAAACTTTTAAGTCCTTGGCTGGTGGGATTGCTCTAACACTGAGCCACTTGCCCATTCATGAGGGATGCCCTTAAGGGTTCAACATAGATGTGTGTATTCCTATTTCCAACACCCTCGTCATTCCACACTTTGGCTAAGGTTCCCTAGCTAACCTCAAGCAAAACTTGCTCTATCCCCGTTTTGAAATTTATACATACTAAGATTTACCCCAGATTTTCCCTTGGCCGGTGTGCTGCTGTACTACTGAGCTACATGCCCCTTCATTGTGGGCATCATTAATGGTTTGACCTAGATTTACAGATTGCTATCTCCAACAAAGAAAACACCTAATTTGGAAGTAAAGCATCAAAACTGAATGAAAGAGAATGTATAATGAACAAAAATTTTATGCCAACATTCTACCATATTCCAATGTTGTCATGTTTGACTTCTAAGTCATTTATATAGATTTTAATCATTTCTTTACATTTAATTGAGTATAATTGCAACCCAATTCGTTTCATATTTAATCATCCCTGAATTAGGTGTGCTCATGCTCCTATGTCATGACTTTTGGACCTGTGTGTGGAAGTGCTCATTGCTCTGTTTCCAAAGGTTTAGAAAGTGGTCATTTCAAAAGTCATCCCCATTTCCAAATGTTTTCCTTACCTTGTTTCAGGCAACTAAGACTTCAAAATATTGTGCTCTTTGGTTGAACATAAAATTTTATTTGCATATGAAAGACTGGGAATCCAAAAGGAAAAAGTGGTTCCATTTAAAGATATGGCAACCTAAATTATCCAAATTCTTTTTATTACACTCCATCCATCTATTTCGTTGAATCATTCCTAGTCCTTTAGTATTCAATTATAACTATATAAAATCAAGATTTCCATCCATTCTCAAAGGCTTCTGCTTTTCTTTGCATTATCTTCTAATAAGGATTTTTATTTCCAAGTAATTCAACTACCAAAGGTAGTACATGCGAGTAGAGAAGTAATTCAACTACCAGTTATTCTCCTACATAGTACATGCTTTGATAGATTATAACGAAAGTCTTACCAATACAATAACATTGATTGTTGTATGTGGACATTTTTGTTCAGGATGGTCCATTACATAATCAAGATGAGGTGCTGGATCATGCAATTGCACTTTATCTTTCTGAAGAACTAACAAAACCAGATGATATATTATGGAAATTTCATTTTTTTACAGTTACTTTTAGTTTAATTATATCATTTAGCTCGATGCTTTTCATATATTCAACTAAACTTTTGTTTCTTAACAAGAATTTGTCAGTTCCATGTTTTAGTGAAACTGTTTATGGTTTGATACTCTCATACAACCTTTATCAAGCTACATGCACCCTCATTAGAAAAAACAAGATAATTTTGCTTTCCATGACTATCTTTCTTTGTCATTGTTGACTTAAGAAAGTCTTTTAGATAAGAAACTAGTTTCAAGGTTATGGCATAACTTGTCATATAAATTGAACAAAAGTTATATCCAAAATGTTAACTTGTAAACTACTTAGCTGGTTTTAGGCTTTCAATTTAAAATCTACTTCAATTTGAACTTTGAACGAGTTGTTCCATAGAATTGAATATTAAGATATTTTGGTGTAAGGATTAAAAATTAGCCTGTAAGGCCTCTCAGTTATTCATTTATTTTATCTAAATATAACATTTACTATTAAATTAGAACCACACGGCACAAATACGTCATAGATCAAGATCATATTTTGTAGAGTGTCGTAGAATAAAAATAGGAGCAAGGACACTGAATTCTTTCAGTTTTCCTGGTTCTTATTCCTTTGGTGTATCTTTGCACCTTTAGGGGAAGTTGCTAGTTTATAGTCTAATTCTTTAAAGGGTGCTAGCTCAATGGAAGAGCGCTTTCTTTACAAGCAGGAGGTTGGTGGTTCAATTCCATCATGCCCTAATATTCATATATAGGGAATGACGAAGATCAGTTTTTGGTGACAGATTCTCTTTTGACCATCACCAATGAGCTTATGGTGACATTTTTCGACCCTCACCAAAATATGAAATGGTGACGGTCAACAAACACCACCATATATACGCATCAATAGTGACGACCATTAAAGGTACATCACCATAAATCGTTGTTGTTGATATGAAATGGTGAGGGTCAATGTTTGTCATTATAGTTAGTATTCGTGACGGACCTTGATGTCACCAATGAGTTTATGGTGACGGTCAATGAACATCACCATATATATGCACCAATAGTGATGGCCATGAAAGTTTCATAAAAAAAAATCGTTGATGTTCATATGAAATGGTGACGGTCACTATCCGTCATTATAATCAATATTCGCGACGGACCTTGAATGTCACCACAAAACATACTTTCGGTGACGCCACCTTTGTTGACGTTCATTTTTTTGGTAACGGAGGCTATTTTCCATCACCATTGCTCATATTAAATTGTGACGGTCATTATCCGTCACTATAAATCATTATTGGTGATGGACCTTGAATGTCACCACAACACCTATACTTTCGGCGACGCCACCTTTGGTGACGTTCAATTTTTTGGTGACAGAAGCTATTGTCCATCACCATTGCTCATATGAAATGGTGACGGTCACTATTTTTCAGTATAATTCATTATTGGTGACGAACCTTGAATGTCACCACAACACCTATACTTTCGGCGACGCCACCTTTGGTGACTTTCAGTTTTTGGTGATGAAGGCTCTTTTGACCCTCACCAATGAGCTTATGGTGACCATTTTCACCCCTCACCAATGTGCTTTTTTCTTGTAGTGATTATCCGTCTTTAAATGGCTCAATACCCTTCTCATCATTGTTGATTGGATCATTCAAGTTGATATTTACTGGTGGATTGTCTTTAGATTCAATGTGATCATCAAATTTAACATTTTGTAGCCGCTACAACCCCCTCAAAAATTTTAGCTTATACCAAATTTTGGAGCCTTCCTTGGTCTTTTTTATGGCTATCACAAAATTTGAAGTTAATTTCAATGCTTAACTTCAACTGTTGTGACCCCTTTTTGCAAGATAGGGAAAGTGTCGTATTTTGGCATGTTGGTCATTACAGTGAATGTATGAGCTTTTTCTAGTAGTTTCAAGAGGTCATATTTGTGTAAATGAGTTTCTATAACCTTTTAAGTATCCATTACACTCATTTCCAAAGTTTTGAGCATTGTCGCACAAGTGTCGTCACGGTCGTCGCAAAGTGTATCTTTGGTGTCGCACTTATCGTAACTCTTCATAAGCTGTCACAAGAGGAGAATGATTTGTTTGTATGTCTTAGATGATATATATTGTTTGAGCCATCAACTATGTTAATTTTGTGATCATAATTCCATGAATGTTCACATCAATCTCATTGGTCCCACACTTAGTCATTTTCTGGAATCCTTCCTGAACAACCAACATAGCTTCTCCAGGCCTTCCCTAAGATGCATACTATGCATTCTCAGT
Organism: Pinus albicaulis; assembly: GCA_034641835.2. Taxonomy (NCBI): domain Eukaryota; kingdom Viridiplantae; phylum Streptophyta; class Pinopsida; order Pinales; family Pinaceae; genus Pinus; species Pinus albicaulis. The sequence continues at coordinate 1,416,528,566 of CM076580.1, read as the reverse complement.
CCTCTGGCTATGTCCTTGATTCTTGGCACTACGTAGTGTGAAATATTGGCTTCCCAAGATTTCTCCATTGTGTAGTTATTATGACCAAGACCCAACCTTGGCCTTTGAAATTGTGCAATTAAGGCCTCCAGCCTGGCTTGAAATATAGACTTTGTAACTACAAGACACAAAATCATCCCTTGAGCCTTAGAAATATGCAGTACGTAGTAACCTAGGCCTCCTTGACCTCCTGATCTAAGAAATTAGCTTTCCCAACTCTCATCCCTGATGTGTGTCCCTACTAACTCCAGAAATTGCACAGTCATGTCCCTCAACCCGGCCTAAACTGCGCACTACGTAGTATCAAGGCTCAAGTCTTCCCCTTTCCTACCTAAAATACACAGTCACTAAGCCTCCTTTCCCATCCTTTCATTTGTCTCGAGCTCAGTTCATGGATCAAAATGCATTATCTTAGGCTAGGGGTTTTTGGATAGATGTCATCCCATTATGAGTTAATCATAGGAATAGGAACTTTATCAAGCCATGGAAAAATGATAAAGGGAATAAGTGTATGTCCGCAGGTTCAAACAGGTTCTTTTGAGACCGAAGGGAAGTCATCTTAAGTGGTAGCCGGACCCACACCCCGGACGGGATCCCTACTCCAAACGGTTTAAGGTCTAATTGGGACTTTCTACCGGGAGATCCCCTACTGTTGGCCGGACAAATTTATTCGTCATCAGAGGATAAGAACGAGGAAATCATGCTCAAATACACTCTTGCAGTTGAACTTACAAGATGGTTGATCAAGAGAAAGTGAAACGACACTAGTTTGTGACCACTATCCAAGACTTGAGATCATTGAAGACTCCCTATCACCAAGGCTTTCGAAGGAGTAAAGGAGATCTCCTTCACAAATACACTCAACTCTTAGAATCCACTATGGCTTGACATTACCATGTCATCAAACAATCCATGTCGGCAGTGTCATGTCATGTCATGAGTGGTCATATCATCACATCACTATTGTATATTATGTCTGTTGTCATCAAATGTATTGTAATTTGGAATTCCAAAAGACATACATGAATGTAAAGAGTAATGTAAGTTGAAAATTCATGGAAAGTCAAATATTCATGAGGGTATTCAAAGAGTCACCCTTGGTTATATATACTCCCTCATTGTATGGGCAAAGGAATTTTCACCTTGGCTCCAACAACAAAGCAATATAGAGAATATATCTAGTTCTTTTGTGGAGCAAGGAGTGGCTCCAACGCTCCACTATTGGAGCTAGTGATGTTCATTGTATATATGTGTCTCAGAACTTTTACTTAATAAAAAAATCCTTTCAAGGCCAGCACGCTCCTCATGCATGACTTATAAATGTTTGTAATACTATTCTGCGAATGTTTATACTTCATGTTTTATTTTCACATGCACTAAGATAGTTAAAATATTTCGGTTATTTTAGTGCTTATCTTATTGAGAATGTGTTGTAATGGTTGTGACTAATACCTTATCCTTCTCGACTCTTCCACTGGATATTATACAAACATTTCTTGTATTTTTGTGTGTGTAATTTTTGTCCCATCCTTCTGGACTATTCTGCAGGATATTAGGAAAACCTTTCTCAAGTTGTTGTGTGTAATAACCATCACATCCCTTGTGAAATATTCCACTAGATTTTAGATGGAATCCTTTGGTTAATGTGTGTCTCTTCCTTGGTGGAACTATTACCTCTCTCTTAGAGGCTCAATTTTCTTTCTCTCCACCTTTGTAGTAGAAGAACCTTGACACACTTCCAATCGGACAGTCACCAACCACACCCCCTTGATTTTTGAAAGTAAATTTGCATCACTCTCTCTTGCTGACAGCAAGATCAAAGGCATATCTTTAAGAATAAGGCAACCAAGCCTTTTTTCTGGATGGGGCTCCTATACCAAATGATGTGAGGTCTAATTTTGACTTCATATCGGGGAGATCCCCTGAATGTTGGTGGCTCCAACACTGTAAACATTTCTGGTGCTTGAAAGAGGGAAACCAAATTTATATGGTAGATAACCCCACCAAACCCAACGTTACATATTCATATCAAGGCAAAAATGTACAATCCACCTCTCCTACTCGTGCTCCTAAATTTTGTGACTCATATAAAGCACATCCCACATGAACTTCTGAAATATCATACAATCATATCTGGTTTATCAGCCCCATAATCTGTCAATTCACAAAATCAGTTGGATTGATGCTTGGAGTATCCATTCTTACATATTCTCTAAAGAAGAATGAGGCTACCTCTTCAGGAGTAGTGGTCTCCACCTTGGAATACGTGGTTCTAGCCATCCTTGAAGAGTTAGCAGTTTCCATTAGGCGAATTTTGAGGTCTAAAATGGGCCTCCTAAGAAAAATGTACAACCAAAATAAACTTTATAATAACTAATAGGATTCAAGATGATGATGTCAACTATGGGGGATGATTCACCATTTTTGGAGTAAAAAAGTAAAAAGAATAAAAAATAATAAAATAATAAAACTACTTTTTCAACTCGCATTTTCAACTTCTCACCCTAAGGTTTTACTCAAATTACGAGTGTGAGTGCTCATTGGATGCAAGATTTAATTACCTATCCAAGGAGTACTCATGTTTCCTACCTATGATGGACCTTACGACACGAAAAAATGTGATTGCAATCATGATTTTTAAGTATTTCTCATTTTTCGTGTACCAAGGTCCATCAAAAGTATGGAACATGGGTAATCCTTGGATGAGGAATCAAATTATGCATCCAAAAAGTGTTGTCTCTTGAAATCTGACTAAACCCATAGGGAGATAAGTTAAAAATACAAGTTGAAAAAATAGTTTTTTCTTTTTTCCCTCTAAAATTTGATGATGTAATCTAATATTATTTTATTATTTCCACTATTATTTTATAATTTCCCGAGGAGGCCCATTTAGACCTCAAAATTCCCCTAATGTGTGGATAACATAAAAGAACCTCTAGCTGTTAGTGGTGGTGAAGGAGACAACTTGCTACTATCAGGCATAACCTTGCACGGGTTAGGTGGTGACGAAGAGGAAAAAGAGTTATCAGATTATGAAAAATAAGAGGAGGAGGACGATGATGAATAAATGGAAGACCAAAATCTGGATTGGATGTCTTAGGGCCCACTCACACTTCCGGGTGTGATTCATAAAATTCCAAGGCACCCAGAAAATCTCTTAAGAAAGTATGACCCTAACAGAAAGGTTAAAGCAGAAGATCACTTAGGAAAATTCTACCTACATCTACAAAAACTTGAGGTACCTTATGATGATGTTGCATGAAATTTTTTTCCATGTAACTTGGATGTTAGAGAAGTTGTATGGTACCACATTCTTCCCCCAAACTCCATCTAGAATTGGAGGGGATTTAAGAAATTTTTTCTCGAGAAATTTGTTGATGATAGAACCCATACCATGTCGTTGAAAGAGTTCGATAACCTAAAAATGGAGCCAAAGGAAAAGGTGAAAGATTTCAATCTAAGGTTCAATCGTGTCTTGAACATATTTCTGGAATACATGAACCCTGATGACTCCATTACAAAGGACTAATACACTTCTACCTTGCCCGCAAGCATTGCGCAATTCGTGAAGCGAACTGTGAAACCATCACTTTCATAAATTTTTTAAGAAACAATCGTGGTTGATAAATACTTGCACACAATTGGAGTCATCGCAGATGATAAACCAACAAAGGAGTCCAGAGATACAAGTAAAAGGTCTTAGGCCTCAGCAAACAAGCCCAAAGAAAGGGAATTGTCTGACCTTGAGAAATTTACTCGCATTGAAAATAAACTTGAGAATGATTTGGCAGAACTTAAACAAAGTTCAAGTGGGACCATTCTTAATAGCAAGCCTCCGCAATTGAACCTGCTCAAAAGGAATATGAATTCAGATAGTGGCACTAATCAACCAGTAAAATCTGAATAGAGTTCCAACGTAGCATTGAACCTTGAAGATTTGGGCATGACCGAATACTCTTCATATAATCAAGCTTATCATTATGAGAAAACATGCCCACAATGGAATCACTCTGTGACTTCTATTGCTACGCATTTCTATGACACGATACTTGCTGATGAGAAAAATGATCCAGAAGAAGAGAAGGAAGGAGATGTTATGCCTGATGAGACTCCAAGTGTTTGGCATGCAATAAACATATTCAACTGTGTACTTGTATCCCAAAAGAACATAGTTGAGAAACAACCTTCGAGTGACCCCTCATCCCAGAAGCATACCAACCATTACAACTTTATAAGCCAGAGGCCAACTAGTACAATAGAGTTGACGAAGTAGGAATTCAAAGAAGCCTTATAAGGAAAATCAATATGTCATGCAAATCAATGAAAAACACTCAGATCAGCTTCGAGAAAGCGGCGTCAGCAAAAAATTCTTCCAAAAATAATAAAGATAAGATCATCACTCTGGCTGTAAAAATTCAAGCAACTTCCCTAGACACTCTGGTTTTCCTTCCCACTATGGACTACAACATAGTCGAATACATGAACAAGGCTCGTGCAAATATTTCATTGTTTGAGTTAACAAATATCACAAGAGAGTGAGAGTTTCTTTTGAGAGCACTTGGACACTCCTACATAGGTAATCTTCCCCGTTCAAACAAGGGGGTGGGTGTTTCTTCTGACTCTCTTGAATCAGTACTTCACACTTTATCATTGCAAGTAAATAATCTTTGCCCTCCCTTTCTCTTAACTTTAAAAATTGTCAATTTCAATGTACACAACTGCTTGGTCAATTATGGTGCATCAGTAAATGTAATTCCATTATCCATTGCAAAGTAAATCAATGCAACATGGAGAAAAAAATATGCACATATAATTCAATTGGACAAAACTGTTTTCCACATGGTTGGTGAACTCAAAGATGTGATCATTCACTTATCTTCTGACACACAAGTTCACCAATGGATAAACAAAGTGGTTGTGGACATACCGAAAGAATACGAAATCTTGTTAAGTAGGAAATATTCAAGAAAGATACAAGGATACTTTACTATGGATTGGTACCAGTTATGGCTTCTGTATAAGGGTAGAAACAACCAGATTTGAGTGGAATAATAAAACACATGAAACACAACGTTACTCCCTTGAATGGAAATAATGCGCTGATGGCTGTCGTAGAAATTGTGTTCGGAAATTTCTTCTTGGAGACACAACTGAGGTGTTATCTTGCACAGCCATCCCCAATGCCACTAGAAACACAGTTGGAGCCCCTTCCTATTCCAAGTGGTGAAAATGACTTATGTATAGTTAGTAGTAACAATAGTAGTACTAGTACTAGTGTGGGTCAGAACCCATGTACATATGATTTGTGGAATGTTTACTTTGATTGTTCAAAAACAAAGGAAGGATTTGGAGCCGGTTCTGTTTTAGTTGACCTGCTCCGGAAAAAATACCTAATCTCAAGCTGCTTCGAGTTCTAGTGCATAAACAACAGTTTCGAGTATGAGGCACTCATTTTTGGCTTAAAAAGAGCCATTGACCTCAATGTTACATCCTTAAAAGCAGTAGGTACTTCAGAAATAGTGGTACTACAGGTACACAATACCATTCATTGTGTTTTGCCTCATCTAAAGAGTTGTCAACAAGAGGTATGGTGTTTAATTTTTCCTTTCCAAGCTTTCAATATTATTTATGTTCCTAGAATATGAAAAACAACTACGGATGCATTATCCAATGCTACTACTAGGTTGTCACCATAGAGGGATGGTTTTTCTGTTGAAATTATTTATAAACCATCCATCCCTGATAATGTCACTAATTTACGTGTTTTTTATGATGACGAGAAGATACTACATTTCATGGCAAGCACTGATGTATCAAAATACGTGGTGATTAATGAGGGTGATAATGAAGAAGAGTTATAGGATGCATCTAGCAAGAATAAAGGAAACCTCATCCCTAAGGGCGTGGTATCTTTGGAAAATATATGTGACCTACAAAATCGCTTTTGGGGACCTGAAAATTCCAAAACTCATAGTTCCACGCTATGACACAAACCAATTAACTTGGGAATGGAGATGGATCCAAAATATGTTAATCTTTATTAGTCATCAGTATTTTTCACTATATTTACATGACTAATATATTGGTTCTATATTTCTGAAAACAACATTCCTTGAATGTTGTGAGTTTTAGAAATCTCACTACCTTCATTATCCTTATAGAAAACATTTCACTATAATATCAACCTTGTCATCTCATGGTCACCCTGCCACTCCTAAAAGACTCCTTATGGGCCTGTGTAACTCATATACATCCTTTTTTCCTACCTATGACCTCATTACTCTATTTTCTCCCTTGCCCATAACTCCACTTTCCATCTAGGGTTACTTGTAGCCTAACTCATTCCCATGATCCCCAAGTTCCTCAAGAATTGATGATCTAAAAACTATCTTTGTAGGCTCTTTAAATAAATCAAGTACATTGGATTTTGGATCTTCAATACAACACTTTGACAAATACTTTGTTTTTTCACTTGAAGCCTCCAAAGCCAATTTTCAGTCAATGTCAGGTCAAAGAACCCCCACTAGGCCAATTAGGGTTTCATATGTTCCAAGGTAATCATTGGTGTTTTAGAAACTGTTTTTCTTTGCTAGAATTTGGTTCAAAGGTATTGGAATGTTGAGACATGGTTATTCAAGAAAAACCTAAAGTTTTTCCAAAGAATACTATCATTCGGTTTCAGAGTTTGCACATGAGGTAATGGACAAGCTTGACACTTTTGCAGAAGTGTTGAATTTTCCATCAACAAAGGGTTTTGAAAAGGTAGATGGTATTTTCCTAAGAGAATACAACTCACACCAGAAGAAATGGAAGCAATTCGGTCTTAAGGAAAATTAGGGTTTTGCACTTGATAGTCCAGCAGAGTGCCAACACTGTAATCAATTGTAGAAATGGCATAGGGAAGGTAAAGATATGAGTTAGACTCCATGATAAAATAAACAAAGGATTTTGAAGCTGATCTTGTGTGAAAAACACCACAAAGTCATCAGATTATCATGTCAAGTCTCAAAGGAGTAAACGTAGAGGATCAACTTCATCTTTTCAAGTCACCTACAAGCAAAGGTATAGAAGATTATCAGTAAAAGGAAAAAAAGTTTTTAAAAGTGGTTTGCAAAGGTAAATAAAATACCACATACCTATATAACTCTTTTCACACTTCATATCAATCATGGTTCACTTGCAGAGAATTGGAAGTTTCAAGGAGATAAGAAAATTTTGAGTTTTCAAGGCAAAATTGGACAATTTTTCCTGGCGTTGCGCCCCTGGCAATTTTTTCTATGTATTTTCTTAAGGTGTTGTGCGCATGGAACATAGCGTTGTGCACTTGGCAAGGCATTGCGCCCTTGCACGACACCCATAGCAAGCTTGCCTTCGGCACTATGCCCTTGGCCTAAGTGTTGCGCGCTTGGCCATAAGGGCTTCTAAGCCCTCCAACAGCTCAAATCACCTCAAAAGGCTTCCAAATTATTCCCAAGGGTCCTCCAAACATATTAAGGGGTAAGTACAAGTTATCCACCCATCCTTCAAGCATTTTTTCATCATTTAAATGAACGGTAATGGAACCCTTAGAAGAAGCCCTGGGATACAATCTTGAAGTCATTGTTTTTTCCATTTATTTTGTCTTCCTCAAAGAGAATCAGTCAAAACAAAGGGAAATTACACTGTTGAGGGTGGTCTTACACATAAGTCTGTCCATACCTCCATGACCTTCATTCATACACTGTTGAGGGTGGTCTTACACCTAAGTCTTTCCATACCTCCATGACCTTAATTCATACACTCCTTCCATTCACTTGGAGAGACTTCCATTCCATTGCCCTCTTTCCTATCAGTTTTACATCAGTGCAAGGAGTTTCAACACAGATTTTAAACAAGAAACTGATATTTTCATTGGGTTTTGCCTCTCACTCAGCCTGATATACATATACCCTCACTCATTCTTCTCATTCACTTGTAAAGGCTTCCATTTCATGATCCCTTCATCTCATTTCTATTTGCATTCCAAGGGTTTTCTCAAGGCAGAGTTTTCAAAATTTCAATGAGGGAGAGGGCAATAATGAATCAAGGAGTGAAGAAGAAGGCAATGAGGAGGTTGATGCAAATGAGGCAGATATTAGCAGCAATGATGATGGCATTAGATCAAAGATCCATGATGATAGTGAGGGTAGTGAAGCACATATCAATGATAAAGATAACAGAGAGGGAAATGGCAATAGGGATGATGACAGTGGGTCAAAGAGCCCTGAGAGCAGTGATGGTGCCAATGCAAATAGCAGTCATGGTGGGACCAATGAGGAAAAAGAGAAATAAAACCTTGGTAACATGTCTGATCCATCCCCTACAAGTATCCCAAACCTAATCAGCAAGGTAAATACAAGTTTTGACACAATTTTGAATATTTTGGAATTTTGACTGTTTTTTAGGGCAAAACACATAGCACCATTGGCGTTGCACTATTTTTTGGGGCACTCAATGAGGGAATGTTTAAATTTTTCTGTTCATTTTTCCAAGGACGTCACTCACATAAAATTTCAGCTCATTTGGAGAAACACTGGTCCTCCAAAAGTGTCAAAAACACTCAAAAAATCACCTTTCTGCCGTATTTTTAGAGTTGGCGCTGCGCCCTGAGAATCCTTGGGATATTTTGTTTTTGAGTAGGTAAATGAAGTCTAATCAGGAAAATAAAGGTATTTTGGGAATATATACTGGACAAGCTTTCCAATGAGCTATCATGGAGCTCATTTGAACACCTGGAAGGCCTCCAAAACTTGGTCACAAAACATGAAATTTTTCTGGTGCAGGCATTGCGTCCTTGCCTGCAAAGTCAAAAAAAGACACAAATTTATTGAAAAAAAATATTTTCAAGGAATTTTAAGGCAAATCACTCCTAGTTAGCTCAGAATTTATGGTTGAAGTTATTTTTCATTTATCACATTAGATATTTTGTGCTTTGGGCCTTGCATGCTCTCTTTGGACAAAAATGACATTTTGGAAACCCTAGTTAGGGTTTTGGTCCTCCTTGCTAGTTAAATGCTGCATTTAGGCCTCGTTGTACATGTTGGATGATTATTGAGAGAAATATCATATACTTGAAGATTGAGGAGAAATTTGGCTTTGGACTTTGTGAATGTCTAGATTTGCATAATGATGGAGCAAGCTCACTTGCAGGATTCGTAAACATAGTTAACGGTGATGTCTTTCCTATCTAGTGTTTGTTTTCTTATGTTATCATTTTGCTTCATCTTTCTCATGTATTAGGAAAAAAGTTTTAGGCTAAGATATGTTGTTTAGAGGCACCTTAGCTCTCTCTGCTCTCTACTGTTTGTATGTTTTCCTCTGCTAGGTCATATTAGAGAATCCTTAAATTCTCTCTAGTTCCAATTATGCTTGTTTCTCTTAAAGATTATTTGATGAAGCCAATGTCAAAGTAGTTGATGGTTAGCCCTGCTCTTTGATGTAATTTAAACATTGTTTTTAAGGTCTTTTCTTTGAAGTATTGTTGATTAGGTTTAACTGAAGAGGTTTATGATTTGCCATGACCTTTTTTTCATTTTAAATGGTTTCTTTGGAGTTATTTGTGGCTTGATTAAGGAAATTAGGAGTTTGCTACTCTTTGATCTCTACTATATGGTTATCTTAAAAGTTTTCTTTGCTTGATGGTGAAATCACTAGAATACTTACAAGTTTCTTGCCTTCTATGGTTCACTGGATTGTTGTCTAAATTTTACTTGCTAGGGTTTGGTCAAAGAAGTTATTGGTATGCCCTGTCTTTGGTTATTTCTTTATGCATAGTAATCTTAAAGGCCATTCTTGTTAAATTATTTGTTGAAGGATTCTTAACTGCCCTTTTTTCACTTACTATGTTCACAATTTAATTTTCACTTCATTCACATAAGCTTTTAGATCCATTTGGCTTTGTTATACTTGCCCTTTGATATACCCTTGACCTATTGTTGCACTTCTCAAGACCTTTTGTAGAATCCATAGCCCAATGGTTTAAACCTCTCTCACTCTATCTATTTTGCTTGACAACCTACACAACCAAACAAAAAACAAACAAACCCTAATCCATATAACTAGCGTAAAATCAAAACCCTAAAATCATACAAGTTACATCCTTTACACAAACATAGAGAGAGCCCTCTCTGAGTCTAGGAAGGCTAGGTCCTAGTACTCCAAAGACTGGTTTGATGTTACCCTTGTACATTTGGTCTTGCCAATCTGAAAAATTACAAGGACCTAACATAATGGCGATCACAGTGGGACCCTGATTGAGTAAAAACCTAAGTATACCTTAAGAACTCTCAAATCCCTGTCAAACTTAGAAAATCAAGTGTTAGCCAAGAGTAGTATCTAATTGATTCACCATACTAGCAATATGATGACTCAACTAGAGAAAACTCATTGAAATCTTAGTGTTACATCAGAAACCCAAAAAACCCAAAACATCTCTAGATTGGTTTTTGAATTGTTGATGTTGGACAACAAGCCAACCCTCAAAGCAGTAAACCTCACCCACCTAGCGACTCCACTAGCCTCCAGTAGACCTACTAACTCCACTAGTTCTCATAGATTCCCCTAGGAATGCATTAAACAATCCTGATATTGTTGATAATGGATAGCAAAGTTGAAATCATCCACCTGGCGACTCCATAACTCTCAATAGACCTAAAGAATCCACTGGTAGAAGACTCTAGAATGGTTGAAAAGATGTAGTGACCATTTTTTATTAACAAAGATGGATCTAAGGATACAATGCAAGGTATCCTCCAATGAATAGAGATCACATCCCTGGATTCCCACACAACATGCTTCAGATAAATTGGGTTTCAAACCTGCCTATGTTTCAATATGAAAAATTTGATGACCCCTTGTTACATCTCATCAAGTTTCATATAGATTTATGGAGGTTAAAGGTTGAATGGCATGAGGTCTGCCTCATGAAAATGTTCATGGGGACATTAGAAGGTAAGGCAAGGGAATGGTATGAAGGCCTATACCCTGGTAATTTGTTTTCTTTAAAGGATTTTCACAAGGTATTTTATGAACATTATAAAGAAAATTGTTCATCTTTATCATTAGCTGAAAATTTTTGTGATCAATATGAAGATATCATACAATACGTTGTAAACATTGATGAAGATTTGGGAAATTTGCATCCTGAAAGTCTACTGGAATAAATTCATGCATTTCATACTCAAGTTAACTGTCATGACAACCAAAAGGAGTTGGTTGAGGATGAAATCAATCAAGAAATGGAAGTCCACAGGATATCTCTGAAGGCACAAGTGATGACTCACCAACTCTTATAGGTGAGGCTCATGAAGACATTCAGCCTCAAAATCAGCCTTCACAAGAGAAAGAGAACTATTGTAGTTCTATCCAAAGAAAGAGAAAAATGCCTCCTCTTTTAACTGAAGAGGAGATAAATAAGATTCTAAACATGCATCTAGCCTCTAAACCTTCATGTGAATAGAAAATTTCTATTTATTTTCCTGCTAATCCCAGCTACCACGGATTCAGAAAATGGATTTGTAGATCAATTCAAAGAAAAAAAATCTGATAATCAAATATGTATGATTGGTGACATTACTTATATTGATGATTTTCCAAAGTTTGATCAATATGATGATGGTTATGTTCTCCAAATAGAAGCTAATCTTGCAAAGCAATCAGCAGTTGGTTTATGGAAGGAAGTTTAGTTTGATCAACTTGAAAACAGTAATCAACCAATACATATCAGCTATGATACTGATGAGGAAAGTTTAGAAAATTTGGAAGTAAGTGAAGGATCTTTGACTCTTTTTTCTAATTCATTTTAGTCCATCAGAAATAACTCTCATGTGATTGGAAATCAATAGTCTTTGTGTTTTTATGTTGAGGTTGGGGAAGATAATGAACTTCTTAAGAAAGTTGTCAATGAGAATCCTTTTCCTGAAATGGTTGAGGAAATAATTTGCGACATAGAGTCATCCTTCACTCCAAATTTGCAGCCACCAAGTTCCATTGGATTTCAAATTGTAGATGAAGGCTTGGAAATTGATAATCACAGTAAAGTTGTTGTACTGGTTTCTAAAGAAGATTTATTGCCAAAGAGTAATCTTGTTCATCAACATTATGGTATTGACACAAAATGCAGCCCACTCAGTCAGAGCATATCAGGTTTGCTAGAGGACAACATTGCAATATATGATGAGGCTTCCAATACAGATGATCATGAGGAAGAAGAAGAGAATTTTTCTTAAAATAATCCCAAGCTTAACAAGATGGAACGAGGAATAGTCCTAGATACAGCTGGTTATTCAAATCCTCGGAGCCAGGTATTGGTTCAAGATCCCTTCGTTGTTTTCTTAGAGAAATTTTAAGAGGGAGTAAAATATGTCAAGAGCAATTCGATGCAAGGTTTAAAGGAAATTTTGAGCACTACTATTCAAAAACAAGTGAGGTGGGAGTGGCCTTTTGATTTTTTCAGCACACTCAAAAAGTTGAACAAAGACCACTCATGGAATCATCTACTTGATTGGTTATATTGGAAAAGGGAGTTCACTAAATGAATATCTATCATATGTAATTTAGATTGGAATAGATAGGTATGCAAATAAGCTCAGAATTATGAGCATATTTATAGTTTTTAGTTTTAGAATGCTGATCTAAAAAGACACAAAAACAAAGAAAACAAGAAAAAGAGGGTAGGTTTAAAGAAAAGGTACAGCCCCATACCAAAAAAGAGTATTTTTGAAAGTGTGCAAGTCTAAATGCCACTACTTGAGAAAGAAATTCTTGTTCAGTCATCTAGCCTAATCATGACTGAACATGTTTTAAATTTCTGCTAATAGGTTAGTGAAAGAAGATTTTCCAAACCATGTAAACTTGGCTCATTAATAGATTAGATTAGGAAAATATACTTGGTTTCAATGCTCAAAATTTGAACCAAAGGAGAAAGAGAGGGATAGGTAACAAATTCTAAATCACAACGCTCAAATTTCTTTTTTCACTTATACAAAAATAAATTATGTGTATAGCTTTTCCAAAATGTTGCAGCCCATGACAAATCAACCTACTTAACCCTGGTTTCGTCATGTTTTTAAATTTCATGTTAGTAGGTTAGAGAATGAAAATCTGTCAAATATCTTAACCTTGACAGATAAGTAGAGTAGGTAGAGAATAAGAGATTTCATTAGCCTAATATAAACTATTAGAAGTGATAAGGGTACAAGTAGATATTTTTTATGCTTTCAAAAGAAAATAATATCAAGGGTTTTCCAGTCCAAGTGCACCCAAGTGAAGAAAAAATGTTAGGAAAAGTATGATGGGTAGGTAGAATTGATATTGAAGCAATCATGTCTTTTCAGATTTTTGAGATCATATCTTCAAGAGAACATCAACAAATGAAGGAAGAGAGATATGCCAAGTACAAGTAAGGTACTGATCTTCAAAACTCAGACATCTGAACTCTGAGGTCCTGGACACCTCCTGAAAAGGAGTTGCCCTCCCCAACTGGAGCCACTATTAGTCATCAGTATTTTTCACTATCTGTAGATGACTAATAGGTTGGTTATAGATTTCTAAAAACAACATTCCTTGAACATTGTGAGTTTCAGAAATCTCACTACCTTCATTATCCTTATGGAAAAAATTTCACTATTCTATCAACCTTGAAATCTCATGGTCACCCTACCACTCCTAAAATACTCCTTATGGGCCTGTGTCACTCATCTACATACTTTTTTCCTACCTCTGACCTCATTACTCTGTTTTATCACTTAAAGCCTCCAAATCCAATTTCCAGTCAATGTCAGGTCAAAGAACCCCCACTAGGTCAATTAGGGTTTCATATGTTCCAAGGTAAACATTGGTGTTTCAGACACTATTTTTCATTGTTAGAATTTGGTTCAGAGGTATTGGAATGTTGAGACATGGTTATTCAAGAAAAAAGTAAAGAGTTTCCAAATAAGACTATCATTTGGTTTCATAATCTGCACATGAGGTAATGGACAAGCTTGACACTTTTGCAGAAGTGTTGAATTTTCCATCAGCAGAGGGTTTTGATAAGGTATATGGTATGTTCCTAAGAGAAGACAAATCACAACAGAATAAAGGGAAGCAATTTGGTCTTAAGGAAAATTAGGGTTTTGCAATTGATAGTCCAGCAGAGGGCCAACACAATAATCAATTGCAGAAATGGCATAGGGAAGGTAAAGAGATGATTTAGACTCCATAATAGAAGCAATAGACGATTTTGAAGCTGATATTGTGTGCAAAACACCACAAAATCATCAAAATAGCATGATTAGTCTCAAAGGAGTAAAAGCAGAGGATCAACTTCATCTTTTCAAGTCACCTACAAGCAAAGGTATAGAAGATTATCAGTAAAAGGAAAAAAAGGTTTGAAAAGTGGTTTGCAAAGGTAAATCAAATACCACATACCTATAGAACACTTTTCACACTTCATATCAATTATGGTTCACTTGCAGAGAATTGGAAGTTTCAAGGAGATAAGAAAATTTGTGTTTTCACGTCAAAATTGGACAATTTTTCCTGGCGCTGCGCCCTTGGCAATTTTTCCCATGTATTTTATTAATGCACTATGCACCTGGCAAGGCATTGTTCCCTTGCCCGACACCCACAAAAAGCTTGACTTCGGTGCTGTGCCCTTGGCTTGGGCGCTACGCGCTCGGCCAGAAGGGCTTCTAAGCACTCCAACAACTCAAATCACCTCAAAAGGCTTCCAAATTATTCATAAGGGTCCTCCAAACATAGTGAGGGGTAAGTACAAGTTATCCACCCATCCTTAAAGAATTTTGTCATCATTTAAATGAATGGTAATGGAACCCTTAGAAGAAGCCCTGGGCTACAATCTTGAAGTCATTGTTTTTTCCATTTACTTTGTCTTCCTCAAAGAGTATCAGTCAAAACAGAGGTAAATTACACTGTTGAGGGTGGTCTTACACCTAAGCCTGTCCATACCTCCATTACCTTCATTCATACACTGTTGAGGGTGGTCTTAAACCTAAGCCTGTCAATACCTCCATGACCTTCATTCATACACTCCTTCCATTCACTTGCAGAGACTTCCATTCCATTTCCCTTTTTCCTATTAGTTTTACATCAATGCAAGGAGTTTCAACAGAGAGTTTAAACAAGCAGGTGAGATTTTCATTGGGTTTTTCCTCTCACTCAGCCTAATATACATATACCCTCACTAATTCATCTCATTCACTTATAAAGGCTACCATTTAACCATCCCTTCGTCTTATTTCTATTTGCAGTCCAAGGGTTTTCTCAAGGCAGAGTTTTCAAAATGTCAATGAGAGAAAGGGAAATAGTGAGTCAAGGAGTGAAGAAGAAGGAAATGAGGATGTTGATGCAAATGAGGTAGAGATCATCAGAAATGATGATGGAATTATATCAAATATCCATGATGACAGTGAGGGCAGTGAAGCACATATCAATGTTAAAGATAGCAGAGAGGGAAATGGCAATAGGGATGATGACAGTGGGTCAAAGAGCCCTAAGAGCAGTGATGGTACCAATGAAAATAGTAGTCATGGTGGGACAAATGAGGAAAAAGAGAAATAAAATCTTGGTAACCTGGCTGATCCATCGCCTAAAAGCATCCCAAACCTAATCAGCAAGGTAAATCCAATTTTTGACACAATTTTGAAGATTTTGGAATTTTGACTATTTTTGAGGGCCAAACGCGTAGAGCCACTGGAGTTGTGCTATTTTTTGGGGAACTCAATGAGGGAATGGTTTAAATTTTTGTTTTCATATTTCCAAGGACATCACTCACAGAAAATTTCATCTCATTTGGAGAAAAAATGGTCCTCCAAAAGTGTCAAAAACACTCAAAAAATCACCTTTCTACCTTATTTTCAGAGCTAGTGTTGCACCCTGAGAAGCCTTGGGAGATTGAGTTTTTGAGCAGGTAAATGAAGTGAAATTAGAAAAATAAAGGTATTTTTGTAAATTAGACTGGAAAATATTTCCAATGAGCCATCATGGAGCTCATTTGTATACCTGGAAGACCTCCAAACCTTGGTCACAAAACAGGTAATGTTTCTGGCGCAGGCGTTGCACCCTTGGCCTTGGCACTGCACCCTTGCCTGCAAAGTCAAAAAAAGACATAAATTTATTGAAAAAAGGTATTTTCAAGGAATTTTAAGGAAAATCATTCCTAGTTAGCTCAGAATTTATGTTTGAAGTTGTTTTTCATTTATCACATTAGATATTTTGTGCTTTGGGCCTTGCATGATCTCTTTGGACAAAAATGGAATTTATGATGTATTAAAGACATTTTAGAAACCCTAGTTAGGGTTTTGGTCCTCCTTTCTAGTTAAATACTGCATTGAGGCCTCATTGTACATGTTGGATGATTATTGAAAGAAATATCATATACTTGAAGATTGAGGAGAAATTTGGCTTTGGACTTTGTGAATGTCTTGCTTTGCATAATGATGGAGCAAGTTCACTTGCAGGATTCCTGAACATAGTTAATGGTGATGTCTTTCCTATCTAGTGTTTGTTTTCGTATGTTATCATTTTTTTCCATCTTTCTCATGTAGTAGGACATAATTTTTAGGCTAAGAAATGTTGTTTAGAGGCACCTTAGCTCTCTCTGCTCTCTATTGTTTGTATGTTTTCCTCTGCTAGGTCATATTAGAGAATCCTTAAATGATCTCTAGTTCCACTTATTCTTTTTTATCTTAAAGATGATTTGATGAAGCCAATGTCAAAGTAATTCATGGTTAGCCCTGCTCTTTGATGTAACTTAAACATTGTTTTTAAGGTCTTTGCTTTGAAGTATTGTTGATTAGGTTTAATTGAATAGGTTTATGATTTGCCATGCCCATTTGTTCATCTTAAATGGTTGCTTTGGAGGTATTTATGGCTTGATTAAGGAAATTAGGAGTTCCCTACTCTTTGATCTTTGCTATATGTTTATCTTAAATGTTTTCTTTGCTTGAAGGTGAGATCACTAGAAGACTTACAAGTTTCTTGCCTTCTATGGTTCACTGGATTGTTGTCTAAATTTTACTTGCTAGGGTTTGGTCAAAGAAGTTATTGGTATGCCCTGTCTTTGGTTATTTCTTTATGCATAGTAATATTAAAGGTCATTCTTGTTAAGTTATTTGTCGAAGGATTCTTAACTGCCCTTTTTTCACCTACTATGTTCACAATTTAATGTTCACTTCATTCACATAAGCTTTTAGATCCATTTGGCTTTGTTATACTTGCCCTATGATATACCCTTGACCTATTGTTGCACATCTCAAGACCTTTTGTAGACTCCATATCCCAATGGTTTAAACCTCTCTCACTCTATCTATTTTTCTTGACAACCTACCCAACCAAACAACAAACAAAAAAACCCTCATCCTTATAAATAGCCTAAAATCAAAACCCTAAAATCATAAAAGTTACATCCTTTACACAAACATAGGGAGATCCCTCTTTGAGTCTAGGAAGGTTAGGTCCTAGTACTCCAAAGACTAGTTTGAGGTTACCATTATACATTTTGTCTTGCCAATCTGACAAATTACGAGGACCTAACAATCTTGGTACTTTTTGGACACCACAATAGCGGTAAGCCTTCATCCACTTATTCAAGCAGTACCGATATGCATTCGTGTGGACATATGATGAGCTAAAAACCTATGACATGCGAATCATCTAGCATGCTATACCAATAAATGGAGGGGCCAAGCCATTTCAGGAGAAACTAAGAAAATTGGATCTCGCGATTTAACCTCTTGTAAAAAAAGAATTAAGGAAGTTTTGGATGCCTGAACCATGTAGAAGGTGTGACACTCAACATGGGTGTCATATTTGGTGCTAGTCAGAAAAAATTATAGGGAGATCCACTTCTATGTCAATATCTAAAATCTTAATCATGCCTCAGACAAGGATAACTACCCCATATAGTCCATGGAATAAATTTTACAAACAATATTGGGGTCTGAGATGTTTTCTTTTCTTGATGGGTATTCATAATAAAACCAAGTTCTAGTCATGGAACCTGACAGGCTAAAAACTACCTTCCAAACGACGTGGGGAACATTTTTTTAAGCGAATTCCATTTGGGTTGATTAATGTTGTTGATACTTTTCAATGAGCCATGGACATCTCATTCTATGGATTGATTGGGCAATGTGTAGTGGTCTACTTGGATAATGTAACTGTATTTTCCAAACAAAGGTCAGATCACATACGCCACTTAAAAACAAAAATTTATCGATGTCGCAAGTACGATGTATCTCTCAATCCCAATAACAGTGTCTTTGTTGTGTCCTAGGGTAATATCTTGGGATGCATTATCGCAAAAAGTGGGATTAAGGTAGACCTGGATAGGGTCGAAGAAATCATGTAGATTACCTACCCAGTGAATAAGAAGGCCATGCAATCCTTCTTGGGGAAGATAAAATTCCTCTGCAATTTCATCTTTGACTATGCTCAGATTGTGAAACCAATACAGGAGATTGTAAAGAAGGATGTTGTTTATAAATGGCAGAAAAGGGAAAAGGATGTGTTTTCCCATATTAAACAGGAAATTGCAGAAGCACCTCTGCTGTACAGCCCAAATTTCTACAAGGATTTTTTTCTCTACACCTTCACTTCTAACACATCTCTTGTCGTTGTACTTACACAAAAAGATGATGTGAACAATAAAAAACCTATTTATTTCATGAGCGTAAGTCTACAAGGACCTGAACCGAACTACCCCATCGCAGATAAACATTGTTATACCAATTTTTGGTCATCTAACCTGTTACTCTTAAATGTACTAAATTACACCATGTAAGACCAATTTTACCATAGTAAAATTTCTTTCACTATGAGAAATAATTTAATAACCCATAGTTTATTAAATTTCAGTCTAAATAGCAAACCCCATCAGGAATAATTAAATAAATACTTATTTGTTTTATTTTCCGTTAGATCTCCATAATTTCAACAGATTGGTGAGACTAAAACTGCGGAGAGAACACTTGAAACACTTTGGGATTCTAGGATCTAGCCCTCCTGAATCCAGAGAGGGATCTCTCTATAAGTGCAAATATTGATTTATCTTTAAGGCTTTTGAATGTGATATTAGGCTAGTTACTAAGAGAAAGGGTTTTTTTTTTGTTTTGGATGGTTGAGCATGATATTAGTTGAGTGGAAAGTCCTACAATGGAAGAGTTCCAAAGGTGTGAAGGTATAAGCAATCAGAACAAACTTTGGCTGATAGGATAGATATGATGCTGGTTTTTAGTCCATTGGGCTATGTAGTCATAAAAGGTTTTAATTGTGCAACAATTTCAAGAGTGGTCCAAGGGGAAAGTCATCTATATCACAAGATCTTTGAGATAAAATAATGGAATGGAACAATAAAAGTGTTGAAGGGGTGGAAAAAGACAATAATTTCAACTAGGATTTATCAGTCTTTCCAAAAAAGAAAAGCCTTTTAAGTAACTATTTAAAACTGACCAAAGGACATGGCTAACCATAGACTTATTTGGACAAGCTTGTATTAAAGCTAACTCATCAGACAAACAATACAGTAATCCACATAATTACTTACAGAAGGGATGAAAACAGATAAGAAAAATGAAGTGCATCCTAAGATCAGATAAGATAATTTTAAATCTAAACTGCTTTCAGCATACTCTTAGGGAAAATTTCAAAATTACCTTTGAAGAAAGAACTAGAAGACAGGGCAAACCATAAACTTTCCTAGTCTAACTCTACTAAGCACATAATGAAAATAAAATTCAAGAACTTCCTTTCAAGCTTCGCACATTAAGACAGGGGAAAACCAACATTCCTTGATAATGTTTACACTTAACTTAAGTCATTCTTAAACACACAACTTGGAGGAAAACATTGAGATAAAGCTTATCAGTCAGAGAAGGGTACTGTAAACAGTAAATCCTAACTCTATGCTTGCTATTCTTAATCAGAGAATAAGTGGACAAAATGGCATACATGAAAGGAAAACAATAACACAGAAAGAAGCACTTCACCAGTGATATAGACCAGGATCCCAAGAATCAGCTTGTATATTGATTTCAATCCAGCTACATTCTTCAAGTCCAATGTTTCAGTTTAGCAATCATCTTCTCTTCTCAGCCTAACTTATTTGATCACAAACAGAGCTTCAAGAACCTCTGGACACTATTTACATGTAAAAAGTTTCAAGCACAAGTATTATATCAAAATTCTGCAACCAACCCTTTACAATGAGCTCCTCAAGAATATTTTATAGAAAAGTGAGGAGGTGGGACGAGAGAAAAGATCTATGAGCCCAATTAATACAGATTAATGCTTCTCGGCCTTTGAGGGGGTCGATGGAGAAACTTTTTGATTTTTCCTCTGTATTAATTGATTGACATTAAGTATTAAGTTTGCTGGGAAGATTTTGTTGACTTTAAGGCTCTTTGTAATCTTTGTAATAACTCTGCTGACAGTTTACAATAAGTTCCTTTGGTTGAATTAACCGTTCGGCTGTATTGGGGCAAAGATCTTCTGTTCTGGTCATAAATATGCCTATTTTGAATGCTTTGAGGCTACAGGTGGCTTTTGGTAGCTGAGAGGATTCAATTAGCCTCTGATCTGGTGGTGGAGGCTTTCTTGGTCTGATAGATATTATTGCTTTTCTTTAAACACTGTTAATTTTCTTTAATTCTATGTGTTATGCATAATTAGGCCTAAATTCTATCTTCTATTCTTCAAACTGCGCGTAATTGAGTAGATTAGGCTTTAGATAGTCATTTTAGACTGTAATCCCCCAAAAATGAATAAACAATCCTCAATTCTTCTTTTTTGCTGCAACCAGATTCTTTCACACTGATACTCTTTGTTTGATTAATCTTTGTTGTGTCTTGTTGATGTGCAGGCATTACAGGGGCTTTATAATGGCGTCAGTGCTCATGAGGCACTGATAAAACATGATTTCAAACCCTATAGAATGATATTCTTGATGGATAAAGGCTTGGGGGATCGTCATCCCCAGCCTTCAACTTTCCTTTAAAATAATTGAAAAGCCATTAAAACCTGCACAAACAAGAAAAAGTTAAGAAAATCCTGTGTATTTTGGTTTAGACTACTTTGGAGGCTGAGATTACACCGCAGCCATTGGATGAAAGCATCCAACTGCGGGGAATTCTCACGGAGGTTAAAAGGGAAGGCGGTTGGATAAACGGTGCAGGAGATTAAGTCCAGCCTGTTGATCTGCAAAGATCAACGGTTGAGATCAATTGTGGATATGTACTGCGGAGGGGCTATGTTATCGCCAAAATGGAAGAAATAACCAAGAAAATAGGCTAAAAGACCTTTGGCGGAGGGAAAAAGGATTAAAAATGAAATTGGGGTTTCGAAATAATTCTGGGCCGTCATATGAGATCGACCATAGAGATCAACGGCAGAGATTTACTTTAAAACCCCCTTGGAGGATGGGTGGAGGGCGATAATTAAACTAGGACCGTTGATCTGCAGAGATCAACGGTGGAGATTAAACACGATGGAATGCAATACAAATGGGGTAAAGTGGTTTCAGCCATAGAAACCATTGTTTTCATGCGATAAAAAGGGATCAAGGCGGTTTTAAATTTTTGAACGCGATATGCGTTACTAGCCGACACGTGGCCTTTTAAAACCGCCCATATCGCGTAACTTTGGAAAATTAACCTTCGGGCTTAAAAATCACGCGATATGGAGTCTTGGTCGTTAGATCTCAGATGGGTAGATCCAACGATGGAGGTGAGAGCACAATAAAACAAGTTGCACGAGCGGTAGAAAGTGGGGCAGAGCCAAGGCAGTATTGATCTGAACCGTCAGATCATAGGAACGAACAGTGGAGATTTGATCTGGGGGAAGGTATGACACAAAGGAGTTGGGCCTATCGGGATGAATATGGACCGTTGGATGAAACGGATCAACTGTCGAGATTGAATCTCGGGGTTAATGGAATAACATATGAGGCAGGGGCCGGGCGGAGAAAGGGTTAATGCGGGCCATTGATCTGCAGATATCAACGACAGAGATCCACCAAAAAAATTATACAGCGGGGCTTGAGGAATAACAAAGGGAAATGAGGATTCATCTGGACCGTCAGATTTAGAAGAATGGATGGCCTAGATGCAATCAAAAGATTGTGATCGGCGGAGGCAAAGGGATCAAAGCGTCGATGCAATTGAATGAGGGCCGTTGATCTGAGGATCAGATCGATGGTTAGGAATGAATAGGAGGCCCAAAGGCGGAGGGGTGGACTTATGGAAAAGAACAATGGGGACAGTCGAATCTGAGCCTGCCAGAGAAGATCAATAGCTGAGAAGCCATCGGAAGGTGCCAATCGGAGGGGGGAGGCAGTAAAAAATTTAAACGGATCCAATGAAATCTCTGATGTGAGATCCCGAAGACCGTTTGATCGTTTTAGATCAACGACGGAGAATGGTTTAGACCGTGAACCGGCGGGTTTTCTTTAAACATAGGAAAAATGGATTTTTTTGTGAAATACAAAGGAAAATTGCATCAGAGAAGGGTTTTATATAATGTTTAGTGCCCGATTGTGGGGCTTTCGGGTTATATGAAGGAAGGTGGAGGGATCGGGGGTACAAAAGGATCCAATCTCATCGGAAATTTTAATGCAACAAAAGGAACACGTTTCACATGAATGCCCCGATGCGATAAGCTCCTTGGGCCTTAGCGCTTGGTTCTATCACCAGGTCGCATGGTGGGGAAGTGGTTGAGGGGCTTAGCCAGAGGGGGCTAAATCCTTTAGCAAAAAAAGGTTCATTTTTATGATTTTTCAAGGGATTTTAAAGGATTCGAAAGCTTCCGATAAGGCAAAAAAAGAGTTTTAAACCTTATCAAAGGGGTTTTTACGAAAGAAAATGGAGAAAAATGAGGAAAAAAGGAGGATTTTAATGGGAAAATGGGAATAAAAAGGAGGTTAATAATGTGTGAAAGGAGGGGTAAAATGAGGGGAAAATGGAGTTTTCAGCAGTTTTTTTCTTCAGGAAAACAACGGATTTTTAGAATTGAGAGGGAAACAGTAGTGAAAATTAACTCAAGGATAAATCATCTTCATAAGACTTCAAGAACTAACAATTTTCCAATAGAATTGTTTCTTGAAGGCTTCAAAAATGATTTATCCACCATTTTATATGACAAATTTTATAGGTGGCTAACAGTGGCTCTACATGGGGATGGTGCCTTCTTGAAGGCATCAAGAACTTTAGACTTGTATTCTCTGGGGGGCTAATTAATGCCTCGTCCATTGGGCTGCAACTTTCTTCACTTGGATGATCTTATTTTTGTTGGGCCGTGAATACGACCACTTTTTAACACTTTTTCATCCATTTTTACTCTTCTTTATCATGTCATTTATTATAATTTATCATATAAATCCATTTTATAATGATTTATGCTCTTATGGATGAATATTATTTCTTCTCCTTTATTTTTAATAAATGGATGATTATTATGCATAATTTTATCAATGATGGTTTATTAATATATCTTGTACCAACACTCACCATTTTAGCCTCCAAGATATTTTTCAGATTGTAGATTTGATCTCCAAATCATCATCAAATATTCCATCTTAGAAATTCACTGGAATAATAAGTGAAAATTTTACGGTTGATATTATGGGAAAATAAAGAAGAATCTGAAAAATCCGAAACATGGGTTTTGTCCAGAATAGACCAATTAAATTTAAGAAAGAACGGTTTGCCCAAATTCGGCCTGTATTGAGAGAAACGCAAGGTTCATTGAGAACTCTTTTCTTAGATTTGCTGTTGCGGCCGTCCTCCAAATTATCTCAGCTGCAAATCCAAATTCGACTTGCTCTTGTTGAAATATGGATGGAAATATATTTTTCTTGTTGATCAATTGGTTAGGAACAATCCAATATTGTTATGAGAGATCATATTTACTATTTAATTTCTCCTCTTTCTGATTATAAAAGGAGAGCATGTATTATGTATTGAGGGACGATGGAGGGGAGATGGAGAGATTTCCTGTTGTAATTATACAATTCCTCATCGACGCTCATTGATTAAATAGAGATTGACTTTTTGTAAACACTGTTATGCATGATTAATACAAGAACGTGTTGTCGTTTAATTTTTTAGTTCTGCAGTAGCCCAGCGGCGTTTCACCAGTGGTTGAGGGCCCGGCTCTGGTGCATCGATCTGCTATTTGTATTTCTGCTCTTTTAATTACAGTGGTGTGATAATTATGATTGGTTTTATTACAATTGTAAAGTTAATTAAGTTGTTGTTGAATTTCTTATTGCTGTGTTGTGTTAATGAATTGCATTGTTGTTCTATTTAAACAAGAATCTTAATTTTGGTATTATTCATATTTTTATTGCTTATGAAGCTTTGCTATTCAATATTTACTTCATTTGCTATTCCGTTGGATTGCTTAATAACGTTTTTTGTCGACAGGATTGGCAGGATTAGCTATTTTATTCCTTTAAGTACAGAGTTGCTGTTTAGATTTATTATTTAGTATTTGCTGTTGATCATATCCGATTCATTAGTTTCAGATTGCAAAAATATTTTTTATTTAAATTGTTACAATTTTTTTTTTATGCACATATCCATTCAATTATAGATTGTTATTTATTTATAATTATTTCTTTTAAAAAGAGTTTTTCTTTGTTTACTTTCAATAGCAGCTTTAGTTCAATTTCTATTTCCTTTTAATTTCTTTAAAGCAAGACTGTCAATTGTAGAGAACACTGGTTATTGCTTCCAAGTTCCCAGATTGATTTCCTTGTTCAAGTTTGATTTCAATTGCGTCAATTTCTAGAGGAATGAGTTATTGCTACTGTATCCTCAATTGATGTTTGCTGAGTGAATAGTTGGATTTCAGAGCATTTGAGTTTATGTTAGATATTTTTTCCAAGCATCCATTTACTTTTGCATTTAGAACACTGTACTACATATTGAAGAGCATTACTCTTGGATAAATTGCTGCCTCAGACTGAGTACACTCTTGAAATAAAAAGTCGTTCCTAGATTGATAATTAATGTGAGATAAATAGGTGTTAAAAAGATACCTTTTATACCTTAACATTTTGGTGTCGTTGCCAGGGAGAGTGTATGCCATTTAGAAAGAGTGATGCATATTTAATTTTTTTTGCTTGGGAAGAATTGGGTATTAAAGACGGAAGGTAAAAACCTGCGCACCGAGAAAGGAACACACTTGTTCACTGACCCACTTCACAGCAGAATTGAGTGAAAGCTTAAGGTAGAAATGAATGCTTGCGTTCTTTTTTGAATTTTAGAGGTAGAATTTTTTAAAAAATCTTGTAATTCCACTCGAGTGGTGATGTAAGCACCACCCATTTCACTAACCAATTGACAGGAACATTAGAAGGAGGATCCTTAAAGAAACACATGAAGAACATGTTTTATTATGGTAAGAAATGGCTCACATTGAAACTTTCAAATTCCCTATCAAGGATCTAGGAGGAGTGACACAAATGCACATAACTCCCGGATTGTCTCTACCAAATTTTCATGGTTTGACAAATGAAGATCCAGATACATTCTTATTTGAGTTTGAAATACTTTGTAGAGGATATGATTATTGTACTAATGATGAAAGATTGAAAGTCTTTCCTCTTACTCTAAAAAGAGAAGCTCTCCGATGGTTCATGAGCCTAGGTGGGAACTGCATCCAAACATGGGAGGACATGAAGAACATATTCTTGAAGAAGTACCAAGACTACTACAAATCCAATGAATATATTTTCGGTATGATACAAGGGGAAGATGAAAGCTTGGAGGACTATGTAGAGTGATTTCAATATAACCTTCAAAAATCAAAGCATAAGCATTTGGAAAAAGAGATCTTGAAAACACTCCTTCTTAAAGGAATCAAAGATGAATTTTTAGAACTCTTAAATCTGATAGGAAAAGGTGATGTTTTTCAGTTATCATATGATGATGTTTGTGAGTTATGCATAAGCTATTCAAGAGAAATTTCTAAGGCTGGTAAGAATTCTAGAGAAGTTTCTTCTTTCTTTTCCAAATTTACTACAAGAACAAGAAACATGAGAGCTGAAATCAATGTTTTATTTGAAAATTTTAAATATGATCTTATTAGCTTTCTAAATTCACAATTGAATGTTTTGTAGGTTCAGAAAATCAAAAATTTGATGAAGTGTTTTGCCCTCATAACCAAAAGGAGAATCCCATAAATAGTTGTTCTTCCTTATCTAGGATGGAAGTAGCATATCAAAGAGATGCAGAAGCTACAACAATGTCAAAACCATGGAAATTATGGCCTACACGTATGGTTCAAAACATTTCCTCTCCATTCTCTTACTTGCATAATTCGTTATGGAATACTCATATGTTAGGGCATCCATGCCAATCTCAATATAACCACTACCAATCTTGTCTACAAGCTTCACATGGTTCACCTTATGATTGTATGAGTACTCTCCCTCATCTTGTAGCACAAACACATCTTCCAGCTCTTCCACAACATCTTGCTTGCCTATCAAAATCATCCACTCAACCTAATCAACTACATCATCAAGAGGCTCCATTCCCTACACAATTTCCTGCTCAACTCATTCCACACCCTCACCATAATAAACTAGTACAACATGCTTACAGTGTTGAACTGAAAAATTTAACCACCCTTCCCACCCATTCTATCTCACATACACTATTGGAGAAAACTTACACTGAGACTCAGAATGTATCAAATCCAAAAATTGTAGAAGTTATGAAAGAAAATGAGGTTTCTTCTAGTTTGCACCAACAAACCATTTTAAAAGCTCAAGAACTTCATGATACGATGGCTATGGGAAATCAAGAAAGTAAGGGATACATTGAATATTGGTTTCACTCCATCATTTGTTTGCAACATCACTCCATGCTTCAACAATTTTTGGCACCATCTTTTCAAGGGAAGTTGGCTTCTCATACCCTAATTTTTATCAACATGCATTTTTCAAATTTGGGTATGTACATACTAGAGACCTTATTTCTAAAATGGTTCCACTGGAAATACTCTTATACATAAAAGAAGAGTAGGATAGTGGATAAAATTAAATAAATAAATAAATAAAACAAACAATTTTTTTTTATTTTATTTTTTTATTTTTAAAAATAGTTGTTTTTGTTGCAACACGCTGTGGAAATCAACATCGATGATAAATATTTTCATTTATTTGTGTATTTATATGTATTATATTGAAAATAACAATTCTAAAAACACTCGTATTCATTTTTATCATCAATATGGAAAAATTTCTTGAATATCATTTTTTTTTGCTTGCAGGCTTGAAGAAATTCCTGAAAACAAAGTTGGGACAGTCATGTTTTGAGGGACCAAAAGTGAATATTTTTAAAACATATTTGTATCCTAAGTATCCCTTGATGTCTAATTTCCAACCCAATTTTAATCACTCCATTTGGATTTGAAACGAAAAAGTTAAAACCAAAACATTGATAGGGTGTCTAGTAGGCAGCTCAAGAACAGAGTTGGAACAATTAGTTTTTGGAGACTTAAATGACTATATTTTTAAAACCTGTTTCTATGATAGATTCCTCTATGAATATAGTTTACAAAAAAAATTTAATCACTCAATTTCGATATCGTATGAGGAATTTATGACCAAAACACTGACTACCTATCATAAATCAACATTCTTGAAACTCTATTTTCTCGGTTGTTCATTAACGTATTTGACCCATAAATTCTTCTTATCTTCAAAACTTGTTTCTGTTGGAGATCAATAAATGAATATAATTTAATCTCCAATTTGAATCGGTTCAATCCACCATCAAACGAAAAATTTATGCTTGAAATATCAACTGTTGTTCTGAGCTAGAAAATCGAAAATGACTCTATTATGCAGGTTGTTCTAAGCAAATTTAACATACCATTACATGAAATTTTTAAAACATGTTTCTATTAGAGATAAAAATTTGAATTAGCTCTCATTTTTCTTTTGAATCACTCAAATCTAATGAAAAACAAATAAGTTATGATTAAAACACTGCTGGTTAGTATCGTCGACCAGTGCTCTCCTGCAGGTAACAAATATAATTTGTTTTATTTTTCCGTGGATTTGTTCTACATAGTAACTACTTGTTAGTTTTTGCATAATTCTTGGATTATGGGAGTCCTATCACCTCTCTTTCTCCGTGATTTAATGTTTTATTTCAAGTAGACACTCGTTTTTTGCAGGTCTTAGGAGAACAAAGAAGGTCAATTTATGGACGAGAGATTCTTGAGAGAAATTTTAGTGAAACAAGGGCATTTCATCCAGTTCATTACGTAACATATTCATAACAAGAAGAAATGAAGAATTGGTTTCCATTTGAAGATTCATGTCACTACTGCCAAAATATTTTTCAAAAAGATCGTTTTTTTCCATTAACAGATTGATATTCCCTTAGGAAATAACATTATAGCTGTTGTAACTTAATAAAGTGTTGTTTCTTTTCTGATTTCTTTTATGTTTTTTTATTTTAGGTATTGATCCCTTCAAATTTTAATTTTCGCTCCATTTGAAATTAAACAATAAGGACCCCACCATGCAAGTTTCAGTTACAAAAGACAATTATTCGGCAGCATCAATTCTGTTAAAAAAAAAAAAACAAAAAAAAAAAAACAAAATCTTGAAACCTGTACATAAAGTTTGTTTCTTTTACTTTGCTTGTTTTTTTTGTATAGAATTTTATTTCTTACTTTGCTTGCTGTGAATTTTTGCTGTTCTTTTCAAAAGGAACAATAATATTGTTGTGAGTGTTTTTGCTGTTCTTTTGGAAAGGAACAACACTTTTGTTGTTCATTTCGAAATGAACAACAGTATTGTTGTGAGCGTTTTTGTTGTTCCTTTCAAAAGGAACAACACTTTTGTTGTTCCTTTCGAAATGAACAGCAGTATTATTGTGAGCGTTTTTGTTGTTCCTTTCCAAAGGAACAACACTTTTGTTGTTCATTTCGAAAGGAAAAGCAACATTTTCGCAGATTGTTTTTATTGTTCCTTTCCAAAGGAACAACACTTTTTGAATGCATTTTTCTTGTTTTTCAACAACATTTCTAGGATTTTTTGTGAATTTTTCATGACTCTTTGAAAGGAAAACATACAATACATGCAAGGATACACAAATTAGAGATTACTAGAATCAGCTAATGAAGAGAAATTGTCATTTTTAAGAATTTTTTTTTGTAGTGATAAGAAAAAGGAAAGGACACAACCATCAATATCCCTTTGCTATCTTTATTTTTACTAAAATTAATATGATCGATCATCTTTATCATGTTGGTTCTTCCCTAAATTCTCATAACTCTCTTTGATTTTTATTTCATTGAATAAGAATAAGGGCATATTTTCTCTATTGAGATGCGTAGACTTCTTCCACCATCCCTACTCTTAAGGAGTGTTGAGCCACCCTTTATATATAAATAGGGAAGTGCTATATGTAAAGAAAAAGAAGAAAAAAAAAATCCGTATATGATTACTAAAAATTCTATGATATGGAAAATGGAGGATAGGGGGTCTCATCAAGAGCCAGCCTACCATGATCATAAGGGAGAAATAAAGTGGCATTCCCATTATGGCCACCACACCAGGGATATGATCTAATGGACAACTCAGAAAAATAAAAAGTCCTTGGAACATGAGGTCGCATCACGAGCCGGCCTACCCACCTTTCACTCCTTCCTAGTGAATGGCATTGTGATTCATCTGGTTCCCAAGCCAGCATAGTGGCCTCCATCATGACATCACACAGCACTTCCCTAGGCATAAATAAAGGATAATGGTTCCAAGGGTGAGAAAGCAACTTTGTCAAGGTTATAGACACCTGTAGGCAACAAAGCTTTGTTAATGATATTGGAGTCATACTTTTCACAAATCAATAGTAATGATAAACCCTTTTCTTATATCTTTATCTAATATCAAATGAGAGTATGCTCCTAAACCCTTTGTTCGGAACCTCTTATGCATGAAATTTATTTATAAATCGATCATAATGGTTTATGTGGATAATGACCGCATAAGTATTTTTTTCACATCAGCTGTCCTTTTCCCTTATTTTCGAATCATTACATAAACATTTCCATATCTACTCACGATTTCAAAATATGCATTGATTGCAATAATGCGATAATTTGTTGATTATATCATAAGTATGTATGCCTTTCCATGCTGTACAATTGTTGTGCAGTACGTTGCTCATCTATTTGCCACAACATTCATACTGCATTTCTACAGAAGTTTTTCTGCTTCAAATTTTTTGCATGCATCTTATCTGTTGCCATTCCAAACTAAAACTGTGGATTCAAGAAAATTGCACACATAATTGTGATTTGTTTACAGGAAAACAAAAAATATGGGGGGAAATTCTATTCGCAGCACAACCACACTATTGCAACTAACAGCAAAGGCTCACGAACGCGTACAATTCTTCAGACATGATGTGCTTGCATGGCTTCCACCTTTTGCATCGCTTTCAGTATCTGCTCAGCCTACATCAACTTCAACAAAGGCCAGTACCTACATGTCCTTCCATATTTTTTCGGAGGTAACACTTGAGGTAAAATAGCGTAATTTTCTGATTTATTATGAATTTAGGAGAATTTCATGAAAATCCATTGAGCATTATTTATCATCATTCATTCCACATCTTTACCACTTCCCATTTTTTCAGAGACATCTCATCTTTCAATTTGGGGGAGTGTTGATTTCCTTCATTTCTTTCTTTTGACCATGTCAGTAATCTTCTTTATCATCCATTGATATTCTTATTCATTCTCAACGCCTCCCTTATTCCATGTTGTTTTACACCAAGCATAGATTTCAACATATTGTAGCAACCACCTCTCTTTGTTTTCTAACATCGCATGAGAACATGCTAATTCTTCAGTTTGGGGGGGGATTGCTACACATGATGGATGTTTTCTACTCTCTTTCTCGTTTAAGGCATACAATTTCATTTTTATATAGTGCAAAAATTGATTTGCATATATCTTTAAAACTATGAACTGAATTCTTGTGATTTCTAGATAACAAGGAGGTATCATTAAAATACACAAACCCAGATAATTTCACGCTAAATTAGTTCATAAAATTTTGAAAATTATGCACTATCACCTACAACCATTATTTATATCTCATGATCTGTGCATCAAAACGATCTGATTTTTGAGAAAATGGTTAATGAAGTTTGTTGTTACTTATGTACATTTTTCTGCAACTTCATATACATATAGTTGAACGTCAACTGTAAAAATTGTTATGCCTTCATCAAGATTGCTAAAATTGAATATTCATTATTTGAGGAAAAATTCATTTGTTCCATCCATTTCACGAGTTGGAATGAACAATTTTCTTTGCTTGGTTAACACATGGGTTTTTTCTTTGGGTTGCATGAGGATATGTAATATATTTAGTTCTGGGTTGCATGAGGACATGCAATATATTCAGTTTGGAGGTATGTTGGGCCGTGAATAAGACCACTTTTTAACACTTATTTCATCCATTTTTACTCTTCTTTATCATGTCATTTATTATAATTTATCATATAAATCCATTTTATAATGATTTATGCTCTTATGGATGAATATTATTTATTCTCCTTTATTTTTAATAAATGGATGATTATTATGCATAATTTTATCAATGATGGTTTATTAATATATTTTTTACCAACACTCACCATTTTAGCCTCCAAGATATTTGTCAGATTCTAGATTTGATCTCCAAATCATCATCAAATATTCCAACTCAGAAATTCGCTGGAATAAGAACTGACAGTTTTGCGGTTGAGATTCTGGGCAAATGAAGACGAATCTGGAAAATCCAGAACATGGGTTTTGTCTAGAACGGACCAAATTAAATTTTTTAAAGAATGGTTTGCAAAAATTCGGCCTGTATTGAGAGAAATGCAAGGTTCTTTGAGCACGATTTTCTCAGATTTGTTGTTACGGTCATCCTCCAAATTATCTCAGCTGCAAATCCAAATTCGACTTGCTCTTGTTGAAAGATGGATGGAAATATATTTTTCTTGTTGATCAATTGATTAGGAACAATCCAATATTGTTATGAGAGATCATATTTACTATTTAATTTCTCCTCTTTCTGATTATAAAAGGAGAGCATGTATTATGTATTAAGGGACGATTGAGGGGAGATGGAGAGATTTCTTGTTGTAATTACAAAATTCCTCATCGACTCTCGTTTATTGAGCAGAGATCGACTTTTTGTAAACGTTGTTATGCATGATTAATACAAGAACGTGTTGTCGTTTAATTTCTTAGTTTTGCAGTAGCCCAGCGGCGTTTCACTGGTGGTTGAGGGCCCAGTCCTGGTGCATCGATCTGTTGTTTGTATTTCTACTCTTTTAATTATGGTGGTGTGATAATTGTGATTGGTTTTATTACAATTGTAAAGTTAATTAAGTTGCTGTTGAATTGTTTATTGTTGTGTTGCGTTAATGAATTACATCGATGTTCTATTTCAAAAAGAATCTTAATTTCGGTATTATTCATCTTGTTATTTCTTATGAAACTTTGTTGTTCAATATGTACTTCATTTGCTATTCCGTTGGATTGCTTAATAACGTTTGTTGTC
Organism: Pinus albicaulis; assembly: GCA_034641835.2. NCBI lineage: Eukaryota > Viridiplantae > Streptophyta > Pinopsida > Pinales > Pinaceae > Pinus > Pinus albicaulis. Next base: position 1,416,495,928 of record CM076580.1, on the reverse strand, counting down.
GACAGGATTGGTAGGATTAGCTATTTGATTCCTTTAAGTACAGAGTTGCTTTTCAGATTTATTCTGTAGTATTTGTTATTGATCATTTCCTATTGATTAGTTTCATATTGTAGAAAGATTGTTTATTTACATTGTTATAGTTTGTTGTTTATGCACATAGCCATTCAATTATAGATTTCTATTCATTTATAATTCTTTCTTTTAAAAATATTTCTTCTTTGTTTACTTTCAATAACAGCTTTAGTTCAATTTCTATTTCCTTTTAATTGCTTTAAAGCAGGACTGTCAACTGTAGAGAACACTGGTTATTGCTTGTAAGTTCCCAAATTGATTTCCTTGTTCAAGTTTGATTTCAATTGCATCAATTTCTAGATGAATGAGTTATTGCTAATGTATTCTCGATTGATGTTTGCCGAGTGAATAGTTGAATTTCAGAGCATTTGAGTTTATGTTAGATTTATTTTCCAAGCATCCATTTACTCTTGCATTTAGAACACTATACTACATATTGAAGAGCATTACTCTTGGATAAATTGCTGCCTCAGACTGAGTACACTCTTGAAATAAAAATTCGTTCCTGGATTGATAGTTAACGTGAGATAAATAGGTGTTAAAAAGATACCTTTTATACCTCAACACTTTTTCTCTGAAAATGTTAGCATCCATGAAAGAAAATGGAATAATATCAAACCAAGCTTTCTACCTACCCAACCCTACTGATCTAACATTTTTTATTCTTTCAGAGTGCACTTGGATTGACAAACTCTTTTACAAACATTTTTTCCTTTTGAAAGCAAAAAACTAGTCTAAGTATACTTCTTATTTCTCCATGAACTCAGATTAAACAATTGAGTTCATAAGCTTCTCTACCTAATCTACTATCTATTAGGATTAAACAGTCTAACAGATTTTTATTCTCTAACTTCTAAAACAGAAATTTAAAAGCATGCAAGTCAGGATTCAACAGTCTAACTTGTTGTTGATCTATGGCATAAAAACAAGCTGCACATAGATAATTATTTGCAGAAAATTAAATCAAAATGTTGAAGGCTTAAGATCTGAAATTTTTAGGAACATCCTTCTCTTTTCTTCAGCTCTGTTTTTGAGTTTGTTTGAGCTGTTTTTTCTTTGTTCTCTGGTTCAAGTTTTGAGCATATCAGAACCAATTTACTTCTGTCTTTGACTCGAAAATTAAACAGTTTAGAGCCATTATTCTTTTGAAAACTGAGGTTCAGATTTTGAACTTATTTGAACCTTTACTTTTCTATCCTAATCTACCTAACTGATAAGCCAAGATTAAGTTGTTTGGAAAATCTGATTTCACTAACCTATCAGCAGTAAATTTAAAACTAATTAGTCATGATTAGGCTGAATGACTAACTAGGAGTGTGTTTTTTAGGAGTGGCATTTGAGCTTGCACACTTTCAGACTTTGTTTATCTTTTTTGGTATGGGGTTGTACCTTTCTTGTTTTTACAATATGCCCTCTTTTCTCTTTCTATTGTTTTTGTATTTTTTATTTTTCTAACTTTGAATGCAATGATGGATGAAATATTTATAATGAGAAAAAAGGTAAAAGGGATTCCAACATGACAGGATCAAGAGAAATAATGTTTGAGCATCCTACCATTGACAGGACCCCCAAACAGTTCAGCTCCATTTAATTCTTCCAAGAAATAGGCATTGTTTCCAGCAGTAGAATGAATGAGATAAGGACCAAGCCATAAGTTATCAAATTTTCCATGCTTTCCCTTATCTTCTCTCCTTGAGTCCCACTTTAACACTTTGTCACCAACATTGAAATCACTGGCCTTTTTCCTTCTGTCAAAAAACTTCTTGATGCTCTCTTGCTTTTGTAATGCTCTTTTGTAAACCTCCTCTCTGGTTTGATGAAGATGAATAGTCTGATTAATCCTTCTGATCATGTCATTGTCTTCAGACTGCACTTCTTGAATCAAATTCATAACTAGTACACCAAGGCTAGTTGGAAAAATTGCATTTGTACCATACACAAGTTGATAGGGTGACATCCCAATAGATTTCTTAAGTGTTAATCTATCAACCCATAGTGCATTTACTAGCTTTGTGTGCCAAGACTTCTTGTTGTCCTCCAACAACTTCTTGATTATGTTCACCAAACTTTTGTTTGAGGATTCTGCTAGCCCATTACCTTAAGGGTAATATGCAGTAGAATGGCCCAATGTAATCTGGTATTTGTGACAGAATTCAACCATCTTCTTGGATCCAAATGCAGCTGCATTATCGGTGATGATCTTCCTAGGACAGCCAAATCTAGAAAGGATATGAGTCTTAATAAATTTTATGATGACAGAGTCATTGGCTTGCCTAGAAGGGATGGCTTCTATCCATTTGGTGAAGTAGTCTGTTGTAGTGAGAATCCATTTGTGTTGGGAAAATGATGGTGGATGGATTTCTCCTATGAAGTCAAGTCCCCACTGTTGAAAAGGAGCTTCAACAGTGATAGGGTGCAAAGGTAAGGGAAGAAATTTTATTTTTCCTTCAAAAAGTTGGCATTTATGACAAGTAATTATCATCTTGTGTACATCTAGAAAGAGGGTGGGCCAATAGTAACCAGCTCTAATGATTTTTTTGCCTGTTGTCTTCCAGTAGAGGTGGCCTCCACATTCTCCTTCATGGAATTCGTGCTTAATCTTCTCTGCATCATTCTCAGGCAAACATTTTGGCAATAACCCACTTGCATTTTTCCAATAAAGACGTTTATCTATAATGCAGTAGTTTACATCTTTTAACTTTAAAAACCTTGCCTTTTTTTTTTGATAAACCAGGAGGTGTATTCAAATTAAGAAGAACATATAGAATATTAGCATACCAAGAGGAATTCATAAAATGGTCTTCAATAGTTGAAAATTCCTCTTGTTCATCTAAAGCATTTACCATATTTATATCAAGAACTTCAAAATTTGATTCAACCATTAATCTAGCTAGACCTTGGCCTTTAATGAGCTTAGTGGGCTTGATCTTTAAATCATATTCAAGAATCACATCTATCCACTTACCTCTCTTACCATCTGGGTCCTGTGTTATAATGTCTTCCACAACTGAATTTGGGACAAAGGCAATGATGTGTGAGTGGAGGATGTAAACTCTGAAGTATTTTAAAGCTTTGACCAAAGAAAAAGCTTGCTTTTCCATGATGTTGTACTTCAGAGGAGCATCCCTCAATGCCTTACTAAAGAATGCAATAGGCTTCTCTTGTCACTATGAATTTTTCTGCAATAGGACAACAGCTATTGTATTTTCTGATGCAAATGAAAAAAATGTAAAAATCTTTTGAAAAATTAGGACTTATTAGAACTGGATTTTTGGTTAACACTTGTTTCACCAGTTCAAAGGATTTCTTTGCTTCCAAGGTCCACTTAACTCCTTGTTCCTTTTTCAGCATGTTTGTAATGTTTCTAAGGAGCTCAGCTAAGTTGGGTATGAACCTTCTCAAGAAATTTATCTTTCCAATGAAATATTAGAGTTCCTTGATGTTTCAAGGATGAGTGATTTGTAATATAGCCTCGATCCTTTTTGGGTCTATCTTTACCTCCTCTTCTGATATTATGTGTCCAAGTAGTTTACCTTCTCAGAGACCAAACAATGTTTTCTTTGGATTTAAATATATCCCAAACTTTCTGCATTTCTAAAATACCTTTCTCAAGTGTTCTAAGTGCTCTTCATCTGTCTTGGAAAAAACACTGACATCATCAAGGTAAATAATGATGAAGTAGTGTAATTCTTCCAAGAATGCAATGTCCATGGCTCTCTGAAAAGTAGCACCAACATTCATTAGACCAAAGGGAATTTTCACATACATGAAAGTGCCCCAAGGTGTAGTAAAGGTTGTCTTTAAGTGATCATCAGGATGTACTAATATCTAATTGTATCCTGAGTAGCCATATAGAAAAGAAATTCTTTTAGAACCAACTACCCTTTGTAAAATATGGTCCATCTTGGGTAAAGGGTAGTTGTCTTTCAATGAAGATTTGTTTAAGTCTCTAAAGTCTATACAAAGCCTTATTTCTCTTGTTTTCTTCCTAACTGACACTAGATTAGACACCCACTCAGAATATGTAATAGGGATAATAATACTGGTTTCATACATTTTCTTGATTTCCTTCTCAACCAAAGGTAACTGAAGAGGGTTTATTCTACGCAGTTTTTGTTTAAATGGCTTTTGGTTTTCCTTGAGAGGTATCTTGTGCTGAATTATTTCAGTGTCATAGGATTTCAGATCTTCATAACTCCAAGCAAAAACATCAGAAAATTCTTTAAACAGATCTATATATTTCATTTTAATGTGAGCTGGTAAAGTCTTAGACAGTTTGATCATCTTTGGTTTTAGTTCACTACCTATACTACACTCTTCAAATTCAGATTCAACAGGTTCCAGTTTCAGTTTCTTGGCCACATCATTAAAATCAAACAGCTCTTCTAAAGGGACCAGACCTTTTGGCAGACATTGATTGTTAGACTGCAGAGTTTCTAAGTCTTTTGTTTCTAACTCTGCAACAATTTCTGTTATGTTTTCAAGTTTGCTAGACAATAGATTTACATCAGCTATCTCTGGAGACTCTTCTTATTCATCACATAGGTTTTCTTCACTAGGGCAGTCTGTTTCATAGTCTGAATCTGAACTTGGTAGTTCAAATTCATTTCTGGACTATAGGAAGTCTTCTATTTGTTTGTCTCCATCAAACACTTACCAATATTTCTCGTTATCAGAGATAGCTAGTCTGAATTTAATTTGAGTTGTGCACTGTTTGGTTTCATAAGGGGTTAAGCATGTTCTAGCAGCAAAGTCTAGACTATGGGTGAGGATATTCTTTTCTCTTGGGACAAAAATAAGTTGGTATTCCTCAAAAGTTTTCAATAAATCCATGACGTCTTTCCTGTAGGCTCTAAGTTTGGGGTGTTTAGCGTTGTATTCCCCACTTGCCTAATGATTAACTCTGAATCCCCACGCACTTTAATTATTTTGGCTCCTAATTTATTCAACAAGTGTAAGCCTAAAAGAAGGAATTCTTATTCCGCTATGTTATTCAAACACTGAAAATTTAATCTGTAGGAATTGCAAGACCCATCAAAGTTCATACTCCAAAGAGGACTAGTTTCAGTTTCAGTAGTTTGGTTACTATCCTCTTCAACTAGTGTGCTTTTGGATTGTTCTTGAAGGTCAGCACTTTGTTGAATTTGTTTTAGTTCCTCAGGTTTTTCCTTGTGTTGAGGACTACTTTCTTGACTCTCAAGGTTTAAAAGCAATGGATGTATGATTTGTAGCTCTAGACCTGTGTTTTTTTTGTTGTAGTTTTTAGGTTTAGCAAACTGTTTTGACACTTCTGTGTTGTCTTGCCCCTCCTCTCTACCTATCATTAATTCAGTTAAGGTCACTTGTTCACCGAATGTTTCATCATTGAAAAGGATAAATGAGTCAAGGCCTGTATTTACAGAGTAAAGGGGAGAGTTATGTTGTCTGTCTTGGCTAGTAACCATGTATTGCATATGAGACTCCCTGTAAAGTCTTATGGTTTGATTAAATACAGGGATAGTCGCATACTTCATGTCCATCTACATAGTTCCTTGTAACTTAGCTCCCCAAGATCTTGATAACAGCATACCATATTTTGGGGGTACATCAGCCACAACAATATCCATGACTAAACACTTGGCTGGAATTTGTGCTAAGTTAACACAGAGGTCTTTGATTAAGCCTAAACATTTCACTTTGCTTAAGTCAAAGGAGTAAAGATCTTTGTAAGGTCTAGTTATTTCAAGGCCTAGGCTCTCCATTACAGCTTTGGGCATTAAATTGTGAGAGGCCCCTGAATCATGCATAACGTTGTGCAAAATTTTGTCATGAACATTTAAACTAACATAAAAAGGAGGAACTGGTCCCTCTTAATATCTACCATCAATATTAGGACCAAATATGAGCTCTAGCTGGTCATCATTAAGATTGACAGTGTCATTATTCTCTTCTATGTTAAAAGCCTTTAAAATTTGGGATCTATACACATTTTGGGTGGCTAATTCAGTAAGGGGAACATAGATCTTTATCTTGGCAATTTCCTGCTCCAAACTGAAAGGTAGCTGAATTTTTACAAGGTTTGTCTCAGCTTTGTTAACCACCATTTTATCAGCAAGATCAGCTTGCTGATTTTCTCTATTTACATTAGTTATAATTGTTTTAATAAGAGAACTAGCTGAGGTGCTAGCGCTGCTAAGGTCTGCACTCTATTTTTCATTGTTTTGAGTGCTTTTCTCATTAGTTTTATCAGAATTTCCAGCCACTATTTTGTCTTTCTGTTTTGTAGTCTTGGGCTTATTCACAGGGCTTTTTTTTGCAGAAATTTTAGAGGTCTTAGTCTTGGGAGTTTCCTGATTGCTTTTACTCCTAAGGTCATATTCCTTCATGGTTTCTATGATGACATTTTCCATTTCCTGATAATAAAATTCATCTTCTTCTCTTTTGTCTTCATAGGGTGTGTATAGACCTTGTTTTCTAGTGTAATGAACTTCAAAGTCATCATTATCTACTCCCAACATGTTTATGTCATCTTCCTATGTTTTTTCTATTGTTTCTTCAACCTCACTTACATAGTTTTGATGAAAAAGAGGAGTAATTTGTTGATCATCCTCCCTTGGTCTATTTTGAGGCTGGTTTCTCCTAAAATTCTGATTTTGGTTTTGATTTCTGTTTTGAGGAGCTGTTTGGTTTTGACTAGCATGTGCTCTCTCAAGTATGCTCATCTTTTTCATCATCTCCTCCATCATTCTTTCCATCTTTGAGCTAGATGTGGAAGGTGTATATTCCTCTTTAAAGGACACTTTCTTCTCATTCCTCATTCTTTCTCTTTTCTCCATGAAGTTAACTTCCACAGCAAAAACTCCTTTTTTCATATCTTCAAGAGTTAAAGGATCTCTCTCTCTCAGCTGATAGGCCATTTCAGGATCAAATCCTTCAGGAAACTTATTTAAAGCCGAGCCTTGTGGAGGTTTTAAGTCTGGGGGAAGGACATTATAAACACTGTTGAACCTAGTGCAATAAGCTTGCACACTTTCCCTAGTGTTTCTGTGGAGATTCCTATAGTCCAAAAGTATTTGGAGAGGGTTTTTCTTGACTTCCCATTTGTTCAAGAATAATTGATGGAAGGCTTGGAGATCATTAATACTGTGAGGGGTTAAGCCTTTGAACCATTTTCTTACTTCTCCCCTTAAACTCTAAGAAAATAATCTAAGTTTGGCAGTTTCATCATCAATTTCATTTCTTTCAAAGTATTCATTCATCTTATCCACATATTGTGAAGTAGTAGTATCATTACTGGCATCATACAATGGTATCTTGGACTAATAGTCCTGTGGAAGATTTACTAGAGGTAAAGGAAGGACTAGGGGAGAATACCGTGTTGCCATGATAGGAGGTGGAGGTGGGTTTACAAGAGGTGGATTAACAAGAGGGAAAGTGGGCTGGAATGAAGTGGTTTGAACAGTGGATGTATGAACAACAGATGTGGATGGACCAACAATAGATCATTGAGCTGATCTAGGATGAGAGAAACCAAAATTATGTAGGAAATGTAGATCTGGTGGTGTATTTTCTCTACTAATAGGATGTTCACTTATATCTGGGGATGAAAGTGAAGACTCTGAATCTAACTGATCTAAATCCTCAAGTGACCTAGTTCTAAATGGATTTCTTAAGTCAACTTGTGGATTTTGTAGAGCTGCAAGGTTTTCAGTAACAGAATTAGCTCTAAAGGATGATCTAAAAACAATTGAATATTTAACCTTAGGAGAATTCCTGAGGATTCTTTCAGGGTTATCAACTATCTTAGGAGGGTTAGGGTCAGGGTAAGCTCTAGTATGAATCTTTCTAGGAGCCACTATGCTGTGTTTTTCAGACCCAACTAAACAAGAAAAGTTTAACCAAATGTGACAATCTTTAAGAGGCTAACTGATCTTTTAAACAAGAAAAATTTAATCCTAAAGTCCTATAACTGAGTTTATATGATGATATGATGATAATGGGTCTTCCCAGTGGAGTCTTAAGGTCTGTTTAGGATTATGGAGTCACCAGATGTAAATTTTTAGCTCTTTTGGAGGTAAAAGGTTTTATGGTCCACCACCATGTTTATCGAATACCAATCTAAATTATTTTTGGGTTTTTCTAAGTTTATTTCAGTCCTATGGGTTCTAAGAGTATCTTAAATCTATTTCAACACTCAGCTACAGTGATGAGACAAAGAAAGTCTACTCTTATGGCTAAGCTAGCTGATCCTTCAAGATTTGATAAGCTCTTATGAGAATCCTAAGGTTTCCTTAGTTTGTCACTGATTCAAACAAGTTTTATCATGATTACCATTTGCTTGGTAGTGCTTGAAGAGGGATACTTGTACTCAAGGGGTTTTCTAGAATGAATATTAACTCAGTTCCCCAGTGGAGTCGCCAGAAATGTTATGCCTGGTGGCTCAACTGGAAAATATACCAAATATTCTTGAATCAAGGGGTAATATGAGGTCTTTAAAGGTATCTATGATGAAAAACACTCAAAATCCCCAGTGGAGTCGCCAAAAATGTTATTACTGGTGGCTCAACTGGAAAACATACCAAATATTCTTGAATCAAGGGGTAATCTGAGGTCTTTAAAAGTATCTAGGATGAAAAACACTCAAACTCCCTAGTGGAGTCACCAGAAATGTTAGCTCTCCATAATTTCAGCAAATTGGTGAGACTAAAACTGCAGAGAGAACACTTGAACCACTTTGGGATTCTAGGATATAACCCTCCTGAATCCAGAGAGGGATCTCTCTATAAGTGTAAATATTGATTTATCTTTAAGGCTTTCGAATGTGATATTAGGCTAGTTACTAAGAGCAAGGGTTTTTGTTTGGTTTTGGATGGTTGAGCATGATTTTATTTGAGTGGAAAGTCCTAAAATGAAAGAGTTCCAAATGTGTGAAGGTATAAGAAATCAGAACAAAATTTGGCTGATAGGATAGATATGACGCTGGTTTTTAGTCCATTGGGCTATGGATTCATAAAAGGTTTTAATTGTGCAACAATTTCAAGAGTGGTCCAAGGGGAAAGTCATCTATATCACAAGATCTTTGAGATAAAATAATGGAATGGAACAATAAAAGTGTTGAAGGGGTGGAAAAAGACAATAATTTCAACTTGGATTTATCAGTATTTCCAAACAAGAAAAGCCTTTTAAGTAACTGTTTAAAACTGACCAAAGTACAAGGCTAACCATAGACTTCTTTGGACAAGCTTGTATTAAAGCTAACTCATCAGACAAACAATCTAGTAATCCACATAATTACTTTCAGAAGGGATGAAAACAGGTAAGAAAAACGAAGTGCAGCCTAATATCAGATAAGATACTTTTAAATATAAACTGCTTTCAGCATACTCTTAGGGAAACTTTCAAAATTACCTTTGAAGAAAGAACTAGAAGACAAGGCAAACCATAAAATTTTCTAGTCTAACTCTACTGAGCACATAATGAAAATAACATTCAAGAACTTCATTTCAAGCTTCGCACATCAAAACAAGGGCAAACCAACATTCCTTGATAATTTTTCCACTTAACTTAAGTCATTATTAAACACACAACTTGGAGGAAAACATTGAGATAAATCTTATCAGTCAGAGAAGGGTACTGTAAATAGTAAATCCTAACTCTATGCTTGATGTTATTAATCAGAGAATAAGTGGACAAAATGGCATACATGAAAGGAAAAAAATAACACAGATTGAAGCACTTCACCAGTGATATAGACCAGGATCCCAAGAATCAGCTTGTATATTGATGTCAATCCAGTTACATTCTTCAAGTCCAATGTTACAGTTCAGCAATCATCTTCTCTTCTCAGCCTAACTTATTTGATCACAAACAGAGCTGCAAGAGCCTCTAGACACTATTTACATGTAGAAATTTTCGAGCACAAGTATTATATCAAAATTATACAACCAACCCTTTACAATGAGCTCCTCAAGAAGATTTTATAGGAATGTGAGGAGGTGGGATGAGAGAAAAGATCTATGTGCCCAATTAATACAGATTAATGCTTCTCAGCCTTTGAGGGGGTCGATGGAGAAACTTTCTGATTTTTCCTCTGTATTAATTGATTTACATTAAGTATTAAGTTTGCTGGGAGATTTTATAGATTTAAGGCTCTTTGTAATCTTTGTAATAACTCTGCTGACAGTTTACAATAAGTTCCTTTGGTTGAATTAACCGTTCGGCTATATTGGGGCAAATATCTTCTGTTTTTGTCATAACTATGCCTATTTTGAATGATTTGAGGCTACAGGTGGCTTTTGGTAGCTAAGAGGATTCAATTAGCCTCTGATCTGGCAGTGGAGGCTTTCTTGGTCTGATAGATATTATTTCTTTTCTTTAAACACTGTTAATTTGCTTTAATTCTGTGTGTTAGGCTTAATTAGGACCTAAATTATGTCTTCTATTCTTCAAACTACATGTAATTGAGTGGATTAGGCTTTAGATAGTCGTTTTAGGCTGTAATCCCCTAAAAATGAATAAACAATCCTCAATTCTTCATTTTTGCTGCGACTAGATTCTTTCACACTGATACTCTTTGTTTGATTAATCTTTGATGTGTCTTGTTGATGTGCAGGCATTACAAGGGCTTTATAATGGCGTTAGTGCTCATGAGGCACTGATAAAACATGATGTCGAACCCTGTAGAATGATATTCTTGATGGATAAAGGCCTGGGGGATCGTCATCCCCAGCCTTCGACTTTCCTTTAAAATAATTGAAAAACCATTAAAACCTGCAGAAACAAGAAAAAGTTAAGAAAATCCTGCGTATTTGGGTTTATACTATTTTGGAGGCTGAGATTAAATTGCAGTCATTGGATGAAAGCATCCAACAGCAGGGAATGCTCACGGAGGTTAAAAGGGAAGGAATTTGGATAAATGGTGTAGGAGATTAAGTCTAGGCCGTTGATCTGCAAAGATCAACGGTCGAGATCAATCATGGATATATAATGTGGAGGGGCTATGTTATCACGAAATAGAAGAAATAACCAAGGAAATGGGCTAAAAAACCTTTGGCAGAGGGAAAAAGGATTAAAAATGAAATTTGGGTTTCGGAATAATTTTGGGTTGTCGGATGAGGTCGACCACAGAGATCAACGGCAGAGATTTACTTTAAAACCCCCTTGGAGGATGGGTGGAGGGCGATGATTAAACTGGGACCGTTGATCTGCAGAGATCAACAGTGGAGATTAAATGCGATGGAATGCAATACAAATGGGGTAAAGTGGTTTCGGCCATAGAAACCATTGTTTTCGCGCGATAAAAAGGGAGGAAGGCGGTTTTAACTTTTTGAACACGATATGTGTTACTGGCCAACACGTGGCCTTTTAAAACTACCCATATCGCGTAACTTTGGAAAATTAATCTTCGGGCTTAAAAATCATGCAATATGGAGTCTTGGCCGTTAGATCTCAGATGGGTAGATCCAACGGTGGAGGTGAGAGCGTGATAAAACAAGTTGCGCGGGCAGAAAAAGGTGGGGCAAAGCCAAGGTGGTATTGATCTGAACTGTCAGATCATAGGAACGAACCATGGAGATTTGATCTAGGGGAAGGTAGGACCCAAAGGAGTTGGGCCTATTGGGCTGAATATGGACCATTGGATGAAACAGATCAACAGTTGAGATTGAATCTCGAGGTTAATGGAATAACATATGAGGCAGGGGCCAGACGGAGAAAGGGTTAATGTGGGCTGTTGATCTGCAGAGATCAACGACGGAGATCCACTTAAAACATTATACAGCAGGGCTTGAGGAATAAGAAAGGGAAATAAGGATTCATCTGGACCGTCGGATTTAGAATAATGGATGGCCCAGATGCAATCAGAATATTGTGATCGGCGGGGGCAAAGGCATCAAAGCGTCGATGCAATTGAACGAGGGTCGTTGATCTGAGGATCAGATCGATGGTTAGGAATGAATCAGAGGTCCAAAGCCAGAGGGATGGACTTATGGAAAAGAACAATGGGGATCGTCGGATCTGAGCCTAGCGGGGAAGATCAACGGCTGAGAAGCCATCGAAAGGTGCCAATCAAGGGGGGCAATAAAAAATTTAAACGCATCCATTGAAATCTTCGATGCAAGATCTCGAAGACCATTTGATCGTTTTAGATCAACGGTGGAGAATGGTTTAGACCGTGAACCGACGGGTTTTCTTTCAACATGGGAAAAATGGATTTTTTTGTGAAATACAAAGGAAAATTGCATCGGAGAAGGGTTTTATATAATTTTTAGCCCCTAATTGTGGGGCTTTCGAGTTATATGAAGGAAAGCGGAGGGATCGAGTGTTATATATAAAAGGAGCCAATCGCATCGGAAATTTTAACAGAACAAAAGGAACACATTTCACATGAATGCCCCAATGCGATAAGCACCCTGGGCCTTAGCGCTTGGTTCTAGCGCCAGGTCGCATGGTGGGGAAGTGGTCCAGGGGCTTAGTCGAAGGGGGCTAAAGCCTTTAGCACAAAAATGCTCATTTTATGATTTTTCAAGGATTTTTAAAGGATTTGAAAGCTTTCGATAAGGCAAAAAAAGAGTTTTAAACCTTATCAAAGGGGTTTTTACAAAAGAAAATGGAGAAAAATGAGGAAAAAAGGAAGATTTTAATGGGAAAAAGGGAATAAAAGGAGGTTAATAATGAGTGAAAGGAGGGGTAAAATGAGGGGAAAATGGAGTTTTCAGCAGTCTTTTTCTTCAGGAAAACAACAGATTTTCAGAATTGAGAGGGAAATAGCAGTGAAGATTAACTCAAGGATAAGTTATCTTCATAAGACTTCGAGAACTAACAATTTGGCAATAGAATTGTTTCTTGAAGGCTTCAAAAATGATTTATCCACCATTTGATATGACAAATTTTATAGGTGGCTAACATTTTCCTCTAGGGATAATTAACTAAACCACTATTTAATTAATATTCCTGGTCATATTTAACCCAAAACATGAGAATTAATTATATAAATCATTATTTATATTATTATTCTCTAGGAATAATTATTTAAATCATTATTTAATAACATTCCTTGTTAAATTTCACTAAATCATTTATAAATAATTGAATAAATCATTATTTATTTAATTATTCCTTGACCTCATCCTTGAAACAATAAAAAAACAATTTATTTATTTATTGTTTCTAAATAAAGGGATTTAATCAATTCTAAATTCCACTTTCCCTCCACCAAAAATAATAAAATATTCCAAGTAAGTTGGATCTAGATTTGGTCAATAATATTTTAACTATGCACAAATATCTAGACTAACTCAATATTTTGTTATAAATAGAAGGGTTTTCCATTCATTCACTACCTTTTGTCACCTTTTGATCACCTTTTGATCTATACTTTTGGTCTGACTTTGATACTCCATCATTGTCATATTTTTCTACTTTTTCTTGTGAGCTCCCTTTGAGTTCTATTTTTGTTTGGGTTTTCTACACCATCAAGAGAGAGGTCTTGGATCTGAAGCATTGAGGACATACAAGAACCCATCCCATTGAGGGGGACTAGTAACATCTTTCTGTGTTCCTTTCCTAGCTGTCATAATACAAAAAATTCTTTATAAGTTCCTGTCTTGACTATTGTATATATGGAGAAACTCTTTCTTTTTTTCGTTGTTTAATGTATTTAACTGCATAGATCTGGATTTTTGTAGCATTTATTCTGATTACCTACTACAGATCTAAGGACATTGACAACCACATTTGATGTTAGGGTTGTTTGTTATGCACAACTAAAGTGAGCTTTTTTCGTACGCTTGCGATTATAATTCACACTAACAACTGGTGAATACACTAGGGATTTTAATTACGACCGTTGTCATTTTTCAGACCCCTGCATGACCAGTTTCTTCAGCCACTAGGGTAACAGGTATCAACCGCGACAGAGATAACATTTTTTTTTTGAAACCTGCCCCCGAGACATTCGGAAGTGCAAGTCGCACTTTTCATCCAAAAACCTGTGACCTCAGCTCTCAGTTAGCCGATATCTTCCCAAAAACTACAACCTTAGCAAAAAACAGGTTAGTACCTGCGACCTACAGTTTTTTGGGGGATTTATTCTGTAATTTTCAGGGTTTTCCAAGGGTATTGTTCAGGGTTTCTTGACTTCCGTCTTTACCCATATTAGACCTATACTTGCTTAGTTTTACACGTTGAAGTAGGAACCAAGCCCCTTAGGGCTTCAGTACGCTTCCACCTTTTTAGGATTTTAGCTGAAGCAGGTCTTCTATGATTTCAGTGTTTCTCAACAAGTTTTTAACATCTGAACCTGCATTTTCATATCCATTTCAGATCAGTTATTTTTCCATCCAAAACACCTTTTTCAATTTTTTTTCCTCCCTTTAGGGTCCCCTATGTTTCCCTTTAGGTTGTATCCTTTCGCCACATATTTTTTAGCATTTTTCCCTCTGGCTTTTTGTTGTTTTCTGCACCTCTTTTCAGCAAATCTAGCCTTTATATCCCTGTCCCTCTTGACCTTAGATCTATTAGCCATATTTTGTATTTTGAGTACCTTTTTCCCACCCTTAGACTAGTTGTCGGGAAGCCCTCCTTTTTGGGTTTAAATTTATGCATCTTTAGCTGTTTATTTTACTGTTGCTTTCATTTTCATTTACTATCGCTTTCAATTTTATTTACAGTTATACAAAATATTTTTTATTTTTTCTATACACACATCTGGGCTTAATTAAAATTAACACACTTTTTCCACACATGCACACCTAAAGTGAAGAGCACCTAGTTTACACCACCATGCCAAGACTTAAACATAGTAATTAATTAATCTACACCTTCGTTCCCTTGTTTACCTATCTTCCTTATTGGGTTTCGTGTATCTTTTCCATCATTGCACCCCCAAGGTGTTTATCGCGAAGACTCTGTTGGCTTGTGGTTTGTATGAATGGATAAGGAAACATGCAGAGTTAAGAAAATGAAGAGCGGTAATGGCTAAACTGAAGGCCAAGCAATTGAAGCACAAGTTGAGCGAACACCCCGCAGTCAAAAGAGGAAAGAGCACTCACCACTTACCTTTTCGCGTCGCCAACTGCATTTCACTTACACTTTCATTAACCTCACCTGCACTATTTCCCCGATTGCGATGTAAATGGGACCCACCCTCTCCTCCACGTCACCTCTCCTACCATCGCACATCGCACTGCGCAACTTGTAATATTTACCCCCGTTTCTCATAATAGCAAACTCCCGATTCCCTAATTGTAATTTGTGATATGAGTTTGGGCCCCACATCCGTCATGCCACGTCACCTTTCCTCCCATCGCTCATCGCACTTTGAAAATATTAACCTTTAACCCCTGTTTCTCATAACAAAACACTCTCGTTTGTGATTTTCAGGCGGCCCCACCTTTGTCATGCCATGCCACCTTCCGCTCATCGCACATTGCACTTTTCCAATCTTAACATTTACCCCCATTTCTCATAATAAGAAACTCCCTGACTCCCGATTGTGATTTGCGATATGAGTTTGGGCCCCACCTCCATCATGCCATGTCACCTTTCTGCCCATCGCACATCGCACTTCGCAAATCTTAACCTTTACCCCCATTTCTCATAATAAAAAACTCTCCAACTCCCAATTGAGATTTGCGATATGAGTTTTGGCCCCACCTCCTTGCCATGTCATCAAATCCCTTCCACGACCTAGTCCCAATCCCTTCAGTGTTAACGATCCTACTGTGTGTTAATGTCATAGGCCTCACTTTCAGCTTCGCCATCTTCCCCTCATCTTCGCTCCCTATCATGCATCTGAAAGATCATGATCTAGTTCGGCCCCTCTCCGAAACCTGGACTACAGTTTTGCAAGTAAAACACAACATGGGTTTTTGGTGGGACAAGCGCAGCTATGGTGTATTTATTTTGTCCAAGAACTCCCTGCTAAAGAGCTAGGCACGTGTAGCACGACTGGTCATTTCGCAATGGTTATTAGAAATCATGAGAATAAGGGAGTGGAGGCTTTCGATGGCAGGTTGAATCATGTGATGGAAGCCAAACTGCCTACCTATTCACGACTACTCCTCGCCACCACATTTTGAAGATTCCAGGATTTAGCCTACGTGGCCAACTATGTTGTTTCTTTTGTTGTTTGATTATGATTTTTTGTTGTTGAAATATTGATTTCACCAGATTCTGTTTTGATTTTTTGATTATGGGAGTGATTTCTCGATGCACACTCTGCGATTTGGTTATGATATTTTGATTTTCATATGTGTGGGTCAATCATGAAAGTTTATTTGATCGTAAACCCTCTAGGAGAACTCTTTATGTATAGAGTTCAGAGATGAAAGAAGGGTTCTGAATGTTGGAGAATTTTTGTTGTAGTTCTGTATGACCGTGCTCTTTATGCTCTGAGACACATATTTGGGAGATTTGTTTTGAAAATAATATGATATACAACATTATTTATTTGGATTCCATATGGAGCAATGAGTAGTATGTATCCGTTTTCTCTTTTTTATCAGTAATCTCCTCTTTCTATCTAATCATCTTTCAATGTTCTACTGCTTTGATGATTCATGTAATATAGTTTCCAGTGGTGAATTTTTATTCATGAATCATTGTATTAATAACGCTCATGTGTTAAAATTTCTGTGCCCCCTTAATTCACGCTCTAGGAATCTCTATTTTTAGTCACATTCCACTTACATCCACCTCCTCTGAGTTCACAGGAGACAGATTCTTAAGACTTTTAAGCCTATCTCTCATGGGTTCTGTTGGTCGCTTTAATTTTTTTAACCATTCAAGTGCCACATAAATTGTCAACCCAGGAAGGTCTGTTTATTCCAAAGACAATCACACACTATATATGCTCAATTCCAAAAGAAAAGAAGGGTTGTAGTATTAATTACACAAATTATATTAATCACACTGCTCACACCTTACTTTTAACAAAGCTGAAGCCTACTTGTGTTACAACAGAAACAATCCTCTGTTGCAGACCTTCATTAAAAGAATCCTAGGAAATATAATGAAAGGAAATCACTCTGCAGAAAAGAAGATCAATCAACCATAACAGAGAACAAGACCCTATTCCTCCAAGCAGGAATCTTCAGCACCTGTTTCCTGTTATCAGTCACACTACTAAAGAGAAAGATAAATCATCGGAGAACAGGACCCTATTCCTCCAAATGGGAATATTCAGCACATGTTTCCTGATATCAAACTGTCACACATTCATTCTACAAAAAAATGACTAGAAATAAAATAACTCACAGCTTCTTCAGAATGAACAGTACAGAATAATGCAGTAAATAAGGAAAACAGAGTTTTAGTAAGAAACACAAAACTGCATAAATAATCTTCAGCAGACAGTGTTTAATTAAGGTGTGAAATCATAAAGAAGTTAACAGACTACAGGAGCAATCGGGTGAATCTTGTGATGAAGGCGAGCCCTTTCCTTCTCACAAGATTCCCCAGAGGAAAGAATTTAAATTGAAGCGCTCAAAAGAAACCTTTATTCATCTGTCAAAAGAAATGATACATTACAATGGAGCCTTGCTCCTTTCTGCTCAAAAATGTATCTCCCGTAGTCTCTAACTCCCTTCTAATGATGATGTCTCCTCTTTTTAAAGAGGAGACATTTATTACAGTTACATCAGAGAAATCCTATTTTTATCCAAATCTGATCTTTTATTTTAAAACAGGGTCTTTCTATTCTTCCATAGCAAAATATTGTTACAATAGATACAAAAATACTAGCTTCCGAACAATATGTGTAACAACTTTCCTTGCTTATCTTCGTCTTGTTGCCATCATTCTTGAAATACACTTTCGAAATCGCAAATCACGAGCAGTAACGGGATTTGCATGCCCGTTGACTGTTTCAGCAACAGAATTGACTGTTTCAGCAATGGGGTCGGCTGTTTCAGCAACGGGGTCGACTGTTTCAGCAACACGTTCCTTATCATGGATTATCTGCGATATCTCAGTGACTGTATATCTTCGATTAATGATTAAATATAAAATTAATGTGGAATTATATGCAAAATAAATTAAACATAGAGTAAAGAGAAGAACTTTGTATACCTCTGGGAAAAATGGATAGGAATGATAATGTAAACTTTAGATATGGACTAAAAAGAGTAAAGAGGTGGAAAAAATATGTAGTCAAAATGGTACATTATGAGGTCCTAACATCCCCCCCAACTGAAAGGGTTGCATGTCCTCAGGAAAATTTTAGTCTGAATCAGAGTCTGAATACCGACTCTTTGCATGCAAGTTACTCAAGCAATAACTATGGAAGGTGGTATCTGTCGAAGGTCTAAATCCTTGATTACTTTGAAATTTCTGCCATGCTTCTGCCTCATCCCTGTTAGCCAACCTGTAATAAGCCTGATATCGTTTTGATGGCATCCATAAAATGGGAAAGTGAAAATGATAGCCTATACAATTCTCAGCACACTGTTGAACACATTTAATGTAGTTTGGTATTCTGGATAGTGCAATTTCAAGATTACTAGGGCTAAAGGGATGATACTCTTGTCTTTCCTTGGAGAACTGTTGCCAGAACATGGTGTTTGCCTTCAGAGTAACCGTCTCATTGACCCTGATTGACTGATGACATTCTCGGAGTACAGAGGCTTGAAATTGTTGTATGTATCTAGTCATTCTTGGCTTCTGCAAAAAATTATGGTACTATGCTACAAAAATGGCCGGATTTCGAGGCTCTGGCCTTATCCAAAGAAGGCGATTATCCTCATTGTGCCTGGTTGCAAGGAAGGAAGTTTTCCAAGTGATTTGATTTGCAAGAAAAGAAACAAACGCCCTAATCTGTATATCACCAACAATAGGATTAAGATTGAGTTCTTTGTTTTCAGGCATTGCCTCATTATGAAGATACAACTCGCATAACAAATGTTGATCACTTGTGGAAGCCTTAGAAATTTTTTTAACAAATTGTTCAGGTGTGAGTAGCTCATAAGGTCTTCCATCCTTAATTTCTTTCAACTGGAAATAAACAAGACACTCTGAAAGAAACAGAGAATAGTTCACAGATGGTTTCTTGGAGGCTATTAGTTTTTGCACTAATTGAAACATCAGGATTAATTTATCTTTTAATTTTGTATTCTCTTTCCTTGAATTTTTAAGCTGCTGGAGTGTCTGTTCCCAGTTTTCCCAATTGGAGTACATTTGATTTTTCCAGGCTAGTTTATGCTGTTGTAAAATTTTATCTTGATCCACAGCATACTGCTTCTTTCACGTGTTCATTATTTCCACTTCTTTCCATGGTGTAGTTTGTGTTCCAGCATTATAGGTAATGGGCTGAGGCATAGTCTGTGTAGCAGAATCAGTGAATGTCGGGCAGGATGCCTGTACCTTAGTTTCCTTCTCCAAAGTTTTTGAGGGCCCTACTGGTTCTTGTGTGACAATAGGGTCTTCCTTATTTACTGGAGATGATATGGATGCACCAGACATTGGTACTTCAACTATCTTGTATCCTGCATTTTGATAAATGTTCCACACTGATAACACATGTACTCTTTATAAGGATCATTCTCTGAGTGTTTTTCTTGCATCGATGCTATATGAGCCAAAGTATAATGATTCAATTCTTTATCAAAAGCTTCCCTTGACATTATCAATTATTTCTTGTAGGCTTCTAATTCTGACTTCAGAAATTCATTTTCTTCTAAAAGAGAGGCTATGGTGACTGGAGCATGTGCTTTTGCTGAATTTAATTGATGTTCCTCCATTGTAGCTGGTTGTTGTGTTTTAGCTACAGTCAGTTTCCTTAAAATATCATGCTGGATGTTTAATTTTTGCACATGAGTAGCTGGTTCTTGTGTTTCAGCTGCTGCGTGAGTAGCTGGTTCTTGTGGAGCAGCTACTGGTTGTATAGAAGATGATGTCATATTACCCTGGGCAACTGGTTCTTGTGGAGCAGTGCCACAGGATGAGAGGGGTAATGATTCCAGGATTTGAAAAGGTGGTGATGACTGGAATTGTAACAATATGGCTACGGGGTCAGGGGAAATGGAAGTTGTTTTCATTTTTATCCTAGGTAGAAAAGCAGGGAAAGAAGTGGTTTTCTGTTTCTTTCTATGGGAAGATTCTTCCCTAGTAGAGGGGCTGTCGGAAGAGGTGGTTGTTTTGGATGCAACCCTCGTTTTCCTTTTTGATATAGAGGCGGTTGTAGTCTTCCTCTTCCTTTTATGAATAGGAGGAGATGGTGGTGTTTCAATCTGAGAGTCATCACTGGGGATGTAAACAGTGGGCTGGGATGACTCTGCTAAATGGAATGGTTTTGAAGATGGGTGAATTGGATTGAATGGTTCTGAGGATGGGATTGATGGAGGATCCGGGATATTCTCCAATTGCTGTTCATAAGAACTTTCAGAGATTTCGTGGGGATTTTCAGCTTCTTAGGGAATTTGGGCTTCATGGTGAATTTCGGGGGCTTGGTCAAGGAATAGGGGTAAGTTATTTAGAGGGGGTTTTTGCTGAGAAAAACCCCTCTGAATTAATAGTTGACAAAGGCGATGATGAGTAAGGGACAGTAATGGAAATTTTACCTTTCTACAGTAATATGACATATTCTTAATACATCCAAGCAGATAATAAGGAATGTTGAGTAGTCTACCATGCCACAAGTGGCTCATTAAAACAAATTCGCGTTGATAAACTACCTGATATCGCCCCTCGCAGGTTAAATAATGCTTGAAAAATTCGGCTACCTTGGCCCACGGAGGAGGTAGTGAGTGCAGTCCTATGCCATGGCCTTTGATCTCAACACGTTCTTCTGGAAGAAGGAAGTCCTGTTGCACATTTAGGATGATGTGTTTTCTACTAAACCACCGTGTTACTGTGACTAGAAAACCCGAGACTTGGGCAATATCATTCTCTGTAACTGAAATTCTGACCCCTTGGACTGTGGAGTGGTCCTACTGGAGGTTCTGTGCGAACTCCAAGACTTGTTGAGGGTCAAATTCTCTCAGTTTTTCAAAATATGTGACCCATCCTGCCTGCTGGAAAATTTGGTAAGCCTCCGGAAATAATTGAAGAAGATTCGTTGAGCCGGGCTCATGCCTGATAACTCAACCTCCCATGGTTACTAACTTAAGTCAAATACAGAAACAGAGAGTAGAATCACAGGCTCGATCAGAATAATCGTTACGAATGAGGATATGGAGTATGAATGACGGCCGAAATAATGGATATGAAGAGTGACGGTGGATTGTATGGTGTGGAATGATGGTTTTAATTTTCGAAATCCCCCCCCCCTACGTGTGATGTAATGATGTTTAAATGTGCAGGGATTGTAATCATAATGGGAAATATCCTCTCTTTAAACTATTATTTAACTGTATTACATAAAAACATCTGCATACCTTATATTTTACCTCTATTTTTGTAATTCGAAGTATAGAGTGCTTGTTCATAGTGGCTTAATACTGATGGAAGAATATTTAGATTTCTCTAAAATGTAGAAACAGGAGAATATTAGAGTCTGCTCAATACTGGATAATATTCACCCAAGGGATCTGAAGAATAAAATTGGGGTACTGGAAAACTTGTGTAGCATAGGAAAGGAATGGTGCTTTAGCAATGGGAAGATAGATGATAGGTTGTTGAAAGTGGTGTTTCAGCAATGGAAATATGGATTACATGTTGCTGAAAGTGGTGTTTCAGCAAATGGAAAAATAAGGGAAATGTTTGCTGAAATGTGATGATTTAGTACTGGGAAAATTGGGGAAGTACTTGCTGAGGAATGATTTCAGCAATAGGGAACAGGGAAAAAAAAAATGTTGGCTGAAGGATGGTGTTTCAGGAGTGGGTACAATGGGGAAAATAGGAAAAAGGGAAAGATGGAGTAAGGGGATAAGTGATAAAGGAGATATTGCTGGGAAATGAGGAAATGAATTGAGATGAGGGAAACAAAGCTTCTCTGATTGAAGCTTAGATCTTCTTGTGATGAAATTGTCCTCCTTAGTGAGTTCTTCCTTAATCTACAACATACCATTGTAACATGCCAACCCTTGACAAGGATTATTAGTTGTAAATATAATCTAATAATAAAAATATAGTGCAGAAAATAATTAAATGTTGTGAGGAGCAGAAGACTCCCCTAGAAAAAGATAATGTGTATCATTCATGCAAGCGGCCTTAAAATCTTCTTTAGAAATAGAGCGTTGGTACAAATGAAGCCTATGACCATTTACTAGTAGAGGTGTTTTAGAATCATCAATTTTTAAAAGTCTTACTGTTCCATTGGGAAAAACAACATCTACTTCATAAGGTCCAAGCCATCTTGTACGTAACTTACCTTGAAAGTTGTCAAACCGAGAGTCATACAATAAATCCCAATTACCTCTTTGGAACTGCTTGTGCTTAATGTTTTTGGCATGCCACTTTGTTCTTTGTTGTGAATCATGGTTGTCTGGTGAATTGCATCTAATATCTTTTCATCCAGTTCAAGAAGCTGCTACAACCTGGCTGTCTGCACATCAGTCAAATCAAGGTTAACAACTAAAGCAGTTCTTAAAGTTTTAATTTCAAATTCCATAGGAAAAACAACACTTTTACCATAAACCAATTCATAGGGAGAAAATCCTGTAGTATTTCTCCAAGTAGTTCTATAAGCCCATAATGATTCATGGAGCCTTTGAGACCAATCCTTCCGGTTATCCTTCACTGTTTTAGTTAGAATGGCTTCTATCACTTTATTTGTGCTTTCCACCTACCCATTGGCCTAGGGATGGTATGGTGTAGTCATTCTATGATGAATATGATATTTCTGAAGGGTAGATTCAAAACCATGAGAATTGAAGGGAGGTCCTCCATCTGTAACTAGTTCTCTAGGAATTCCAAATCTAATAAAGATTTCTTCATATAAGAAAGCTACGATAGCTTCTTCATTGGCTCTAAGAAGTGCTTTGGCCTCTACCCATTTAGTCATATAGTCTGTAGAGACTAATATATAAGTTCTTTGATTGGATGGAGGATTGATGGGTCCTATGAAATCTAAGGCCCATATTTTGAATGGTTCAAGTACTACCTGGGGGTTTAATGGCATTTGATCTCTATGATTGGGTTGACCCATTCTCTGACAGCTATCACAAGCCCGCACATATTTCTTTGCATCCTTAAACAGTGAGGGCCAAGAGTAACCCATCCTCAAAATTTTGTGTATTGTTCTTTTATCGGAAAAATGCCCTCCACAAGGGCCATCATGACAAGCTTTTAGTATATCATACACCTCATCCTCTCTAATGCATCTTCAAATTTCATGATCAAGTCCTGTGTGAAAAAGACACCCACTTATCCAGCTATACCTGGCACTTTGTTGAAAAATTCTCCTCTTTTCTCTATGTGACAGGTGTGATGGAAACTTTCCTGCAACGAAATAATTGGCAATGTCTGCATACCAAGGAGAGTGAGCAGATACTGCAAATAGATATTCATCAGGAAAGGAATCATCTACTGGAATATTATTATCAGTTTTTAACCGTGAAAGGAAATCAGCCACGACATTTTCTTTACCTGGTCGATCTACAATTGTAATATCAAACTCCTGCAGTAACAATAACCATCTAGTAACTTGAGCATTTGTGACAGATTTATTCATTAAATACTCGATAGCCGAGTGATCAGTATGGAAAAAATTTGAGTAACCAGTGATATAATGTCGAAATTTGTTAATGGCATAAATTACTGCTAAGAATTCCTTTTTGGTAACTATATAATTAAGCTCAGCAGGGGTCATATTCTTACTAATAAAATAGATAGCATAAGGAATATGGTTTTCTTCTTGTCCCAAGACAGCTCCAATTACAGTATCTGAGGCATCAGGAGATATATGAAAGGGAAGTGCCCAATCAGGTCCTCTCAAAATAGGATCTATAGATAATTGATGCTTGAGTGCTACAAAGGCTTCCTGACAAAGATTAGTCCACTTAAATTCAACATTTTTCATAAGCAACACAAATAATGGAGAAGCTATCTTAGAAAAATATTTAATGAATCTTCTGTAATATCTAGCATGTCCAAGAAAACTTCTTACATCAGTTTGTGTTTTAGGAACAGGAAGATTTTGAATGACCTGTATTTTGGATGGGTCTACCTGAATCCCTTGAGATGAGATAAAATTTCCAAGCACTATTCCTTCACTCATCATCATATGACATTTTTCAGTACTTAAGGAGAGGTGAGCTTGTATACAACGTTTAAGCACCTTCTCAAGATTCTGTAATGCATCTTCAAAAGACACACCATAAGGAGTAAAATCATCCATAAATATTTCCATAGAGTCATTCAACATATCACAAAATATTCCTATAACAGCGCTTTGAAAAGTTGCTGGTGCATTACATAGTCCAAATGGAAGAACTCTATAGGAAAAAGTTCCCCAAGGACTAGTAAAAGTGGTCTTGTCTTGGTCTTGGGGTGCAATCCTGATTTGGTTATACCCACTGAATCCATCTAAAAAGGAAAAGAATTTCTTCCCTGATAAACTGTCCAACACCTGATCAATAAATGGTAAAGGAAAGTAGTCCTTTTGAGTGGCTTTATTTAAAGCCCTATAATCTACACACACCCTCCATTTCCCATTTTTCTTAGGGACTATTACCAATGGGGAAACCCATTCACTGTTAGATATAGGGTATATAAATCCTGCATTAAGCAATTTTTGAAGTTCCTCTTTCACAATTTCTCTTAAATTAGGGTTCATTCGTCTTTGGGGTTGACAGACTGGTCGACACCCTTCCTTAATATAAATCCGGTGAGTGCATAATTTAGGAGAGATTCCCTTCATATCCATGTAATCCCATGTGAATGCTTCCTTATTTTCAAGTAATAACTTCATTATCTATTGTGTTTCATCAACTGTCAGATCAGGATTTATGTTCAGTGTTTTGCCAGGTTCGATTTCCACTGTTATGTTTTTAGAGGAGATGGAGGTTGATGTTTGAGGTAAATCTTCAGATTCAATCTTGTCGTGGGTATCTGTTTCAAATATTGTAATCAATTGATTGTGAGTTTCAGCAACCACAGAGGAAGGTTCACAAATAAAACTATTAATTACTTCATCCTCTGTGCTGTCTTTAAAACTCAAAGCTTGTCCAATAGTCAAAATAGGCTGAACAACATTATCATCATAATCCATCCATACAGAATTCTCATTGCTAATCATGGGTGTAGCATGAGGATAAAGAGTAAGTTGTTTGGTTTCATATCCATTCAAAATTTTCATTGAACCAGATCTACAACTGATAAAGGCATCGGTTGTAGCAAGACAAGGCCTTCCTAGAATTAGAGGGTGTCCCCCCAACTTTGTTTTAGTTTGCAACACCACAAAGTTAGCTGGATAATTCCAGGATTAAACCGAGATAACTAAGTCCTCAACAACTCCTTCTAGTTTAATTGTAGAGCAGTCAGCTAGCTCTAGGATGGTTGGTGTGTCTCTAATTGTGTTCTTTAGCTATAGAAATTGTGAGGTTTCCAGAGTCATGATATTTATTGCAGCACCTAAATCTACCAGAACTTGAGGGATTATTGTTTTACCAATTTGAACTGTCACAGTAGGATGGCCGGGGTCACCATATTTCACAAGAGGAGTTTTTCCGGAAATCAATGCAGATAGATCACCCATAACATGAACTGTAAGGGGATCCTTAGTTTTCCTACCAGGTTTCTTAACACAAATATCCCTCATGGTTCTGGCATAGATTGGTACATCTCTTAGTGCCTGTAAAAGTGGAATTTTAACATACAAATTTTTCAATTCCCCTAAGAGATTAAAAGTAGGTGTTTCAGGCGTTTTAGTTAAAACTAAATGCTCGAGGAATGGTGGCTCTATTATTTCAGCATCCTTGTTAGAGGGTGGTTGTGCTTCTTTGTGTGAATTGTGTTTCTCAGTTTCTTCTTTATCAGAATCCAAATAAGTAACATCATCAATAATAGGTTAAACTATTTTCCCGGATCTTAAATGGATGTCATTGCATTGTGCAGGGAAAACATGAAGTGTAGGCTGGTTTTGAATGTCAATAACTTGCACAGCTTTATTATTGGAGTTAGGATTTGGTTGTACAGGTAGCTGGGGTCTCATTTGATTATTTGGTGGAGCACTTGATGGCAGAGGAAGTGGTTTTTGAAATTGAGGAAATTGATTTGGATACGGGAGTTGTTGACTCCTCCAATTTGAATTCCATGGATTAAAAGAAGATGGCTGTTGTGGGGGCCAAGGAGTCCACATTGCAGGATCTACAAAGGGAGGGTTTGTTTGTTGCATGGGTGGGTAATTCATCTGATTAAAGGGTGGGTATTTCATTTGGTTAAAGGGAGGGTAATTTGTCTGACTAAAAGAAGGATAATTATTCCAACGATTAGAATATGTAAATGGCATGCTAGAATTCATACCTTTTCCTCTTGGTTGCCATTGTCTTATTTGTGTTAGCAGGTAAACTGCTTCAACTTCTTCTTCTGTTGGCTGCAGTGCTGCCTTTATTCCCGGTAGAGAGGGAAATTGTTGTGTTTCATGATTTTTCTCACAAAGGGTGCAGATTGGTATCTTGTCCAATGGGCATTCCCTTAGTGGATGTTTATCTCTGCATTTAGGGCAAAAGTCAGCCAGAGCTGCTTCTGCTTCAGCTTGCTTCTTTTTAACCTGCAAGGTGTCAATTTGTGAAGCAAAAGAACTTAACATTTCAGTTTTAAATTCTTCAAGTAAATTACCTATTTCAGCTCTTGTTGCTCCCCCACTGGCTGATTTCTGAACTCTTGAATAAGTGGGATCTCTGTTACTTGCTCTGTTCCTTGCAGCTCCTCTTGAACATCTTTTACAGAGTTCAACAATCTCATCATATGATTCTTTAGATATATCTCCTTTACCAAGCATGTTTAGCATGTCTAAACAATCGTCCCTTACTCCTCTAAGTAATATTGTTTTACGAATTTCTTTACTTACATTCGGATGATCAGATCTTTGCAGATTATACTACAGTCTTCCCACATAATCCTCCAAATTCTCGTCCACCTTTTGTGCCATGTTGAATAATTCCTCCCTCTTTTCTATTGTCCGACAATAATCTTGATATTTAAGCAGAAATTTATGTTTCATCTGTTCCCATGTTGTGATTACCTAGCTTCCAAGGCTCATGAACCATCTTAATGCATTTCCCTTTAATGTTGCTGGAAATAGTTTCAACTTTTGAGCATTAGTAACATAATCATAACTTCTGCATAATATATCAAATTTAAAAAGAAATTCATCCGGATCTTAAGAGGATAAACCATGGAAGTTGGGTAAAGCTGACAATGGAATATTCTTCATAGGGGTTGTTCCTCTAGGGAGATCACTGATAGGAAATCCCAAGGTAGAGAGAGAATTTTCATCCTTTCCTTCTCCTTCAGGATCTACTCGTCCTCCACCAAATAATTCTTCGCTGTTTCCTTCCATTGGTTGATTTCCTACTACACTTGCTCGATCCTCAAAATCTTCTACTGACTCCTCAATGTTTTCCACTGGTCGTCCAATATCTTATGTTAATTCCTCAATGTTCTCTGTTGATTCCTTAGCACTTTCTTATGATTCTTCAGCACTGGCTACTGGTTCTTTAATATCTATTGCTAGTTCCTCTACGTTTTCAGGGCTCACAACTTCTTCTGTTTCGTAGTCTGATTAAGGGGAGCGTTGAGGCTTTGGTCTTCGAGAGCTTAATCTCTGCGATGATTCAGCCTTTGATACAATTTCGTCAAGAAAAGTCTTTCTTCCTCCCCTTCCTTTACCCTTGCCACCTGTAGGTTTAGTTTTCTTCTGGGTTCCGCGTCCTCTCATACAATCTGCACATCTAGAAAGAAAACATCAATGCTTTTGAAATCTATAATTTCCTTCCCCAACAACGGTGCCAAAATTTTGGTCACTTTAATTGTTTTAACAATTCAAGTGCCACATAAATTGTCAACCCAGGAAGGTCTGTTTATTCCAAAGACAATCACACACTATATATGCTCAATTACAAAAGCAAAGAAGGGTTGTAGTATTAATTACACAAATTATATTAATCACACTGCTCACACCTTACTTTTAACAAAGCTGAAGCCTACTTGTGTTACAGCAGAAACAATCCTTTGTTGCAGACCTTCATTAAAAGAATCCTAGGAAATATAATGAAAGGAAATCACTCTGCAGAAAAGAATATCAATCAACCATAACGGAGAATAGGACCCTATTCCTCCAAGCAGGAATCTTCAGCACCTGTTTCCTGTTATCAGTCACACTGCTAAAGAGAAAGATCAATCATCGGATAACAAGACCCTATTCCTCCAAACGGGAATCTTCAGCACCTGTTTCCTGATATCAAACTGTCACACATTCATTCTGCAAAAAAATGACTAGAAATAAAATAACTCACAGCTTCTTCAGAATGAACAGTACAGAATAATGTAGTAAACAAGGAAAACAGAGTTTTAGTAAGAAACAAAAGACTGCATAAATAATCTTCAGCAAACAGTGTTTAATTAAGGTACGAAATCATAAATAAGTTAACAGAATACAGGATCAATCGGGTGAATCTTGTGATGAAGGTGGGCCCTTTCCTTCTCACAAGATTCCCCAGAGGAAAGAATTTAAATTGAAGTGCTCAAAATAAACCTTTATTCATCTGTCAAAAGAAATGATACATTACAATGGAGCCTTGCTCCTTTCCGCTCAACAATGTATCTCCCACAGTCTCTAACTCCCTTCTAATGATGATGTCTCCTCTTTTTAAAGAGGATACATTTATTACAGTTACATCAGAGAAATCCTATTTTTATCCAAATCTGATCTTTTATTTTAAAACAGGGTCTTTCTATTCTTCCATAGCAAAATACTGTTACAATAGATACAAAAATACTGGCTTCCGAACAATCCGTGTAACAAATTTCCTTGCTTGTATTCGTCTTGTTGCCATCATTCTTGAAATACACTTTCGAAATCACAAATCATGAGCAGTAACGGGATTTGTGTGCCCGTTGACTGTTTCAACAACAGAATTGACTGTTTCAGCAACGGGGTCGACTGTTTTAGCAACACGTTCCTTATCATGGATTATCTGCAATATCTCAGCGACTGTATATCTTCGATTAATGATTAAATATAAAAGTAATGTGGAATTATATGCAAAACAAATTAAACATAGAGTAAAGAGAAGAACTTTGTATACCTCTGGGAAAAATGGATAGGAATGATAGTGTAAACTTTAGATATGGACTAAAAAGAGTAAAGAGGTGGCAAAAATATGTAGTCAAAATGGTACATTATGAGGTCCTAACAGGTTCCTCCTTCGTTCCTTCTTAGCACCTCTACATATTTTGAAAGCCTCTGCTCATTGTTTCATACTTGGCCCATTTGAAAAGAGACTTAGCCATACATCCTCCTGAGCCTTCTCACAGTATAGGGTAATTCACATGAATCAAACTCCAAATTCTTCATCATTCCTGTACCACCACAACCATTATTCTCTTAATCCATATTCTATCAGAGGCACCCTTAAAATTGTATACATCTAACCTCTTATTTCAAGATTTCCTAGGCACTTGTATTTTGCAACGCAAGGCTGTCTATAGGAGCTACAACATATTTTTGGCGTTGTTTCCAGGGAGCGAATTAGAAAACCTTTTCCCTAGGATACGACATTATCTTCACCCTTAAATCAGGTGAGCACGAAGGGTTGAGAGTTGCATAGACCTCACCTTGGCAACTCCACTATTATCAAAGTTGAAATCAATTGTAATCCTGGCTTACACAAGGCCTCATACGCGATTAGATATTTCCCAGATGAAAACCCATTTTGTATATGTTCCCTAAAAGATCATATCTAAGAGAATTTGGAAGGAAAAGTAACTAAGCCAGGATGACCTGCCCTCATTTTCTCTAGAAGATTCAAATTCCTCATCTCAGAAAGCTGACATCTATGGCCCTGGCTCCACAGCCCATGTTCTTGGGTATTCTCCAGAAGCCTCTACTTTAGCCACTTCAGTCATAAATACGAAGCTGAATCCACTGATACTTCTGTGCCTCCCTTTCACCCTACTCCCGAGGCTGAATAAGTTAAAGAAGTTGCAATACTCCGAAGCTTTTTACAGAAAAATATACAAACCTCTACTAATCACATACCTGTTATACCCAATCTAACTCATCCTCATAACCTATACCCACTGCACCTCATGGTTGTACTTGGTTTCCTCCTCAAAAAGTATGCTCCATTGGTTCTACCTAGTTTTTGAATGACATGCCATAAGACTAACTTAAAGCTCCTTCCTTGGTTCACTGGGGAAGATAATACTTCTGCATAGAGACATATTGAAAAATTATGTGCCTTTGCTGAGAATGTGAATGTAGAGCACTTAGATGTGGTATTAAGGCTTTTCGTCCAAGGAGAAGCCTGAAAATGGTTCAAGTCTCTTGCCGACAACATAGTCCACACTTGGGAAGAAATGGGGAATTTCTTCACATTAAAATGGGGAGAAAAGAGGGACAACAGATACGTTCTCACCTAGTTCAATGCTCTAAAAAATGGACACAATGAAGATGTAACAGAATTCATAAAGAGGTTCGAACCAGACTTTAGGTTCACCCTAAGAGAAATAAAATCCACATCTCTGGATTAGATCCAAACTTATGCATTGGAGGCAGAAGAAAAATTTTCTTCTACTGCTAAATTCAAGCGGAAGATAGAAAATGAAGCCAGAATAAATAACATGGAGGAGGCTTCTTCTTCAAATCAGGAAAGGGAATCACAAGAGTATAGAATTGAAGAAACAAATAAGTTAATCAAGAAACTTTCAAATAAGTTGATTAATCTTGAATTGGAGGCAAAAAATTCCCCTTCGCATCCCAACCAAATGATTCCTAACTGGGGGTGTAATCCTCAATATTGGAAGCCCCCTTTGTAGTTGTTGCAATGAGAGAGGAAGGAAAAACAAGACCACATTCAACCCCCTCTCTACTTGGAGGGAGAAGTGGAGGGATAGGCGGAGGAATTCACAGACAGCCAAGAAGATCAATTCCTCACTTACTCCGATGATGAGGAGGGTGAAATCATCCTGCAAGCAAAGCAAGAGGAGAAGGAAGTACCTCTAGAGGATCAAGATATTGACAGTTTCTGCAGACAGTTCATGGATTTCATGCAAGCTCAACTCCACAAGAAATATGACCTCAAGTCCTCCAGAAAGAGAACCCGAGTGCAAGAAAAAAATTAAGAGTTGATATCAAGAGAAGCAAACCCCTCCCAGTCTTTCTAGTAAAGGGAAAAATGCATTAGAAGAGTCCACCCCTCATAAGGCCATTGCATCCACTTCCAAAAAATAAGAATTTTATCCTCCCAAAAATGAGAAGTCATCATCTATACTCTTGAAATTACCCAACCCTCCTAGAGAACAGTTCAAAGAAGCCATTACAGAAAAAGGGCCCACACCCTTTAATCTCCAAAAATAACTATAGAAGGTCAAGATCCTGGTTCCCCTAATCTATCTCCTAAAAAACCTTCATACAAAGCTCAAGTTTCCTAATTCATGTAGCCCCATGGTGTAATCCCTCTGCCTAACAGCCTCAATCTCCAAGAAGAATGACCCATGGTGGTTTTTGGACCTCATCTAGAAGAGCAAGACTCAACCACTCCCCCGTTCTATGTGACTTTGGTGATACGTGACTTATTATTGCACAATTGTATGCTGGATTCTGGGGCTTCACATAACCTGTTGCATTTGTCTGTCATGGAAAAATTGGGATTGCATATTACAAGGCCTTATAAAGACCTGTATTATTTTCAATCCAAAAAGGTGAATTTATTGGGTATGATAAAAGACCTGGCAGTGAATTTAACCCAGAGCTCGGCCAAAAGTGTGGTAATGGATATTGCTATATCTAATATCCCAGCTTGGTTTGGAATGTTGTTGTACAGATCCTGGGATTCCAAGATTGTAGGGTAAATCAAACTCAACCTCACCTACACCACCATCCTAGTGTTTGGTGGGGAAGAAAGAATATTATACCATGATTCCAAGTTTGTAAATATGGTCACCAAAACCAATTCTCTGGTGTATGGCAAGGAGGGTGAATTTTCCTGTCTTATGCTCGAGGAGGATGAAAATTTCCTGCAAAAAACGAAGGTATGTCCCCTAAGATAGGGGGATCCCATAAACAGAGTGGAGAACAGGATTTGAACCTTGCAGTTTGATGGGGTGTATTCACGAGAAGGAAATGGAGCCGAGGTACTCCTGATATCGCCAAAAGGATGCTTAGTGCCTCTCTCCTTCAAGCTTGAATTTGAAGCCACAAACAATGTGGCTGAATATGAAGCTCTGTTGTCGGGACTACATGCATCACAGAATATGAACATACACAATTTCAAGGCGTTTGGAGATTCAGAGCTAATAGTGAGGCAAGTTAGGAGCCAATGCCAAGATAAGCACCCGCGGCTCAGAGCTTACAGGAATGAGGTATGGGATTTGGTTGATAACTTCTACTCGGATTTTAGCATTCAATTCATGATGAGGGATAATAATAGAATGGTCGACTCACTAGCTATGGATTCTAGCAATTTCCTTCCTCCTCAGAATTCGTTGCTCAGATACATGGTGGAAGTGAGGTATCATCCCTCCATTCCGAACAACGTAAAACATTGGCAGGTCTTTGAGGATTAAGATAAATTCAAGCATTTTATGGATATGGTGGGTGAATTCTCGAATTTGGTAATCAACTTAGTGATCGAGGATGACAGTGAAGAGTCGAAAACAAGATGGGAGGAGACACTGGACGGGCACCACGTCTTTCAATTAAAGGAAAATGTCATTCTCGGGGGTCTTGTTCCATTAGAGAGACTTTTTGATAAAAACGATATCCTGGTGAACCCTAGAAAACCATCCCTAGATGAGCCAATCAGGGATTTCAATATCGAGACAGAAGAAGATGAAAAGGTGGTGAAGCTATCGAAAGGAGTCCCTGAATCATATCAATTACAGTAGATGATCTCTTTTGATCACACAAAGACATCTTCGCTTTGTCGTACCAGAACTTGAAGGCTTTTGATATTGAAAGCGTACAACATAAGATACCTTTAAAAGAAGATGTTAAGCCTCATAAACAGAAGCTGAGGCAGATCAATCCTCTTCTTCTCCCGGCTATTCAAAAATAAATAAAGAATTTTTTGTAGGCAAATATCATTGTCCCTCTGAGGTACTCCGAATGGGTTGAAAAATTGGTGCTTGTAAGGAAGAAAAATGACGATATCAGGCTTTGCATGGATTTACGCAATCTGAACAGAGCCTCACTCAAATGAAATTATCCCCTCCTGAATATGGACCACATCTTACAGAAGTTATTGGGATCCTCCCGCATGTCCATGTTGGACGGTTTCTCAGGATATAACCATGTGGTGGTGCTCCTTGAATACCAAAAGAAGACGACGTTCACTATGCCTTAGGGAACCTTCATGTACACCTGAATTCCTTTTGGCCTAATAAACCTCGGTGCCACATTCTAGCATGTGATGGACATGGATTTCATAGGCGACCAAGATAAGTTTGTGGTGATTTATCTGGACGACATCACCATTTTCTCGAAGAGTGACGCTGAGCATATAGAGCATCTTCGACGAACCTTTGACAAATATTGAAGGTATGGTCTGTCCCTTAACCACCAAAAATCCATGTTTTCCCTAGAAGAAGGGAATCTATTAGGGACTATAGTGTTAGGGTCCTACAAATATAGGATTCATAATTTTGAATTGACTTTTGATGGCCTTGTAAAATATGTACATACCTTGCTTTCTACAAGTTTTTTTCCCATATTTTGAAAAAATAAAAAAATAAAATTAAAAGAAAAAGAAAAATAATAAAAAAAAATCAAAAAGAGGGTAAAAAGTCCTAAAAGAAGGAGATCAAAGGACTTAGAAAATATAGACCCCAAAAGGAAAAAAGATCAAAATAAAACCTGAAAGTGAGCAAGTCCAAATGCCACAACTTTTACTTTTTTTCAAAATAAATGATTATGGCAGAGTGTCAATAAATGACATAATCCATGATGAGTTAAATTGTTTAATCTTGACTTGTCATGTTTTCAATTTCATTTTTAGATAGTGAATAAAGATTTGTCAGATAGTTTAATTCTGACAAATCTGTAGATAGGCAATGAATAATGAGGAGCTCAATAGTTTAATCTGAGCCCTTAGATGAAATAAGGTAGATTTAAATAGTTTTATTGCTTTAAAAGGATAAATGTTTCAAGGTTGCAAGCCTAAATGCACCTTCCAAAAGGAAGAAAAAATGCTAGAGTAATGTTGGGTAGGTAGAAAGAAGTGAGAAAAAGCATGTAATATGTATCACCGGGCAAAAATCAATAATTTCCCACCCCCCGTAAGTATTCAATATTCTAAGCTATCAGTAAAACAGACTCAGAGCATTTCTCTGACTTTTGTTGGGACCGGACCCAAGGCTCGATGACTGGTTAGTTGAAAATGTTGAATTCTTATGTTAAATTCCCATTTATCGTCATTCATCCTTCATTCATACATTTTAACATATTTTCATAAGTAAAGACTCATTCTTAATTAATAAAACACAAAACCCCATCTAATTAACTTCCTTCATTCAGAAACATACAAAAACCCTCAAAAATGCTTTATCGTAAGTAAATTGGTGAAATGATGGAAAAACAAGATTTTCTTTACTTTTTCACTTTACTTAGTCATATTGTGTATTTTTGTGTTTTCCATTCCCATTTTTATATTAACTTTTAACTTAGTTTATTAAATCCTCAAATAAAAGCTTGTCCTATTTATCTAATTCCCTATATCTAAATACCCCCGAAAAACACACTATTACAAATATTTTAGACCAAAGTTATTATCCACATGTCAAAAATAAAACCCAAATAAAGCACCCTTTTTTCTAAAAATAACTTTAATGAAATATCCCGCCCCCTATGGTCATTAAACCATTCAAAAAAGGTTTAATACTATATAATAAACTAAATACTGCACCAATTATGTTTTATTCAGGCATATTACAAATGTTTTGAAAAAAAACATATTAATCCCGCACCTTTGTATTGGTTAAAACCTTATCCTCCATTTTAAACCATTATCCCTCCGCCATCATATAAGCCAATGTATGCAATTGAACTTAACCCCCCTTACATTTTACCAAGGCTTAAGGTTTAAAAACCTTGTCAGAAAAACGCCTTTGCAATGCATAATTTTAGAACCCAAGGTTTAGTTGAAATAAACTAAGTTTTATTTTAATAAATTAAAACCTTTACAATATGCCTATCCCAGCTATATTATATAAGCCATTCACCTTATATAATTAAACCATGTCGCATGCATAATAAACCCCGCCCTAATATGAGTTAAGCCTTTGCCCACAACAAAACATAAAGGTTTAATTTTTAACAGCCCACACATGCATATCAAAGCCCAGTCCCACCTTTCATTAAGCTGCAGTTTCCCTTTTAATCCTGACACTTCACACCCGAGTCCCAGATCTGACGGTCGATACTCAATATCGCATGGAAAAAGTGATCGACTACCCAACTCCAAATTTGACGCAAAATGGGGAGTTTTGGCCCATTTCTCCCTCCTTGATGTGTCAATTATCTATTGGATCACGTCCATTTGATTCAAATCCACTTACTGCCCAATTACTATGCGATAACCATTGTCCTGTTTTGTTTTGAAAACTAAAACTGCTTCCCACCGCGATTTGACATGCAGTTAATGCCAATAAACACTATCAATGTATGATTAAAACCTTTGGTACATACATATTATTTCATTATTACGCAGATTGAATCCTTTCGCACTACCCCCGACTATCAAAAATCCCAGTTTTAAGAATTTTTCAACCCTGATTGCGATTTTTCGCATGAAACCTCTGAATTTGACCAGAATTTACCTTTAAATAATGTTGAAGAATAGAGCACCGCTCCATAAAATTCTCGAAGCCATCGTTAAAACTAAAAGCCTGTAAAACCCTTTTTTATAGTTGAATACCTACATTTAAAGGTATTTTCCTCAGAATTCTAACCTGCAAATAAAAATTAAAACCTGCATATTGAATTCAAATAATATTTCAAGAAAGATAATCACTTTTATAAAGAAATTGAGCGAAGTAGAACAACTTAAAGGCACAAAAGAGAGGCCAAACACTGGCAAAATTTCCCTAGAAACCCTGCACAACTTGTTTAAGCCAATTTCCTCATTTTTCACAGCTTGAAGACCAAATTCAAAGCACCTAAATGGTTAAAACTGTTGAATATACTATAGAAATCCTTTTTTCAATTGAACCCACTCGGAAAACCCATGTTTTCTGTTTTATGCCAGTTTTACATCCTCAGATAAACCTAATTGAGCCAGAAGACTAAAATAATCCATCTTCACCCTAAAACTGCTCAATTTCCTCTCTGTTTAATATAAAAACTCCTGAAAAAAGTCTAATATTGCAGTAGTTATCCAAAAAATGACTAAAAAATAGAATAAAGGAAAACCAGAGGTATCCAAAGCTCCTAAACCTACCCCAGCTATCACTGCCAAAAATACTACTACAGTAAATCCCCTTCAACCACATGTGGTTTCTGCTAAAAACATTCCTTTGACTGATCTTGATTATAAAATTGCAGACCCTGTTATTGAGTTTAATTTACTAGATATACACAACTGGTGTTATGAAAAATATCTAGACAAAGATGATATTCCAATTTGGGAAACCCATTTGCCTAAGTATATAATCCCATTGACTCATCCTGGTCAAGAGCTCATCAGAATTTGTCCAAAATATTATGAGCCAGATCAAAGGGCTATAGTAAATGCATAAAAAGAAATAATTTTTACCATTACAGCCCAGTCAATTAATCAAATTCTTCAATTACAACCTGATCCCCAGGCAGTCCCCTTTTCTATAGATGCAATAACTCAGTTATACCTTGGCATAGATTTCCCTAAGAGGTTCATGATCTTTCAGAATTTTACGCCTTCTCATGTTGACACTCCAAAGATAAATCCTCCATACTCCACAGCTAAATTTCCTGAAGGTTCTAGACAGATTATCTCTATGCTATATTTTATCCTAGGATATTTTACAAATGAGTATACTGATGAATATATTTTTGGTTTCCTGTCCACTATGTCTCCTAGTAAACCCCCAATAGTCATATTTGACTATAATAGTTTCATAGCAGATGCCATTCATTATCAGTTGACTACGTTACCCACAGAAGGAGTCTTTAGATATTCATCTTATCTTTTCCACTTGTTTCTATTCTTTCAAGAAGAGAAATTTCATATTTCATTACAAAAGATGGATATAGAAGGAAAGCCTCTTTCTATAATTTTTTGGACCTCACTACTTAGAAAAGAGGGCAGTGATTTTACATATTCATATTTTTCAGAGCTCTTTTTATATCCAACAGTGAACATATTGAATAAAGAAGAACAGCCTAGGATCAGCAAGGAGATGAAAATAATTCTATAGCTCTCGGAACATAATAAGGTTGGAGATTGGTATCTCTATCAAAAATACACTGAGTTAAGGATTTTGAGTCTAACTTATTACCCTATAAGTTTCCTAAGCACATGTGTATGATAATTTTTTCATTAGAATATCTTAGAATAATTCTAAACTCAGATTCAACTAACTTTATGGCTGCCAAAAAGAAGACTTAGTTGAAGTTAAAGAATCAAGTTGGCCCGTTTATAATCAACAACAGAGATGCAGAAAAGGAGATTACCAAGAAACTATCAGAGCATAGATTTGAGGAAATTTTTTCATGAAATTATGATCCTCAAGGGATTTTGAGTAAGCTAAGGGTAAAGTGCAATTTGACACCATTTATCCATGAAGCCAAGCCTGACATAGAAAAGTTTGCAAATAAAATTGAATGGTTGGACAACACATTGACTGATACAGCAAATAAAACTGATACATCACAAGCTCTAGAAGTTGTCAAACAACCAGAAGTATCAGCAAAGAGAATCAGAGAGGAAGGAGGTTATACAGCAAAGACAACAACTGAGACAAAATTCAAAATAATCCATAACAAAAGGCTTAAACTTAGTTCAGTTGATAAGGAAAAAGTGACAATTGATGTTGATGAGACAGATGATCCAATAACTAATGATGATATAGCCACAAACATAATTAATGAAACACTTATGGAAATAAAAAAGGAATCAGCAGCCAATAAGAATCATACACAGATGATTAAGAAGCAACATAGCATAGAAGCCTCTTCCTCACAGCCAGTTGAGGAAAAATATTTGGACATCAAGGAGAAATACAAGCAGATTAAGCAGAAGAATGAGGAGATAAAGACTGAGATATATTCTCAATTCCTGAAACAAAAGCTTGGAAATCATAATAAGTTATTATCAGTCTTTGATTATTCTACCAACAAGATGATCATGTCATTCCTGCAACCTACTACCTCAGCACCCAAAATAGTAGCAGACTATAAAAAGGTGGACTTTGAGGTAGACACAGAAAATATTCATGAGCTGGACTAGATTGAATTTCATAGGCATAGCTCTAAAATGTTGTATTCTACAGTGGTAACTAAAGCAATGAGTGCTACAAAGCTACATAATACTATCCTTAATATGCAAGATCAGATGAAAATGGATAAAGCATCACTTTATGCCAAGGACCTAAGGATTAAAGCCTTAGAGGAACTAGTTTGACAGGTGGGATATGATCCCTCAAACATTCAAGCAGCAGAACTATTAATCAAGAAGAAGAATAAATACATAGCAACTTAGAGGAAACAACTCAAGCTTCCTCAAAGTGAGCATCCACAAACAAAGGAAATCCTCCAGGATCAAAGTGAAAAATATGAAATGATGGAGCTCATACTAAAATTGACAGCACAAATCAAGGAGATGGAAACTCAAATGGACCAGCTTGTCTAAGAGAAAGAGACTGTAAAAGAGAAATAAACTCCTACAATTCCTACAGTCATCCCAGTAATTACTACAACAGTGCCCTCTACTTTAGGAGAGAAATTAGCACCAAAGGGCCCACTAGAAACTGCAGTGCCAGTGACCTTAGCCACTACTTCAGCTACAGACTCTTCTACTACAAATGTACAACACACTGATGAAGCCAGCCAAGTTAT
Organism: Pinus albicaulis; assembly: GCA_034641835.2. Lineage (NCBI taxonomy): Eukaryota > Viridiplantae > Streptophyta > Pinopsida > Pinales > Pinaceae > Pinus > Pinus albicaulis. Next base: position 1,416,456,747 of record CM076580.1, on the reverse strand, counting down.
CAAAGCCATGGAAGAAATGAATTTAAAGACAGGTGAAATAAATAGGTTGAATAAAATAATTGAAAATATTGAGAGCGAAAATAAGACAGCTCAGATCAATGTCAGAACTCATGAGTAGAAAGAAATTAGATTGGGAGAGCAGCTCAAGAATTTACAAAAGGAATTGGCTTTCATAGAGAAGATCTCTTATATAAAAAATCATCTCTGGACTAATATAATTGAAGCCATTCATAATCAATGGCCTTCAATTCAGGTTATCTATGACCATAAAGAATTGTTATTGGTAGCCCAGACAGAGATACAAAAGACAAAAGATGAGTTGAATAATAAGCATGCTCAGGCTTTAAAGCTCATTACATTTCTAAACAGTAAGAATAGGGAGGAACTTGAAGAATTGCAAGTCTTAGATAGGACAGAAACCATCTTACAGGTCAAAAAGGTTATCACTAAAAATAACTTAACGAACAATCTTGAAGAAAAATGTGAAGCAATGAACTTGGCCATAACTAGATTTATGGTGAAATACACAAATTTAAGACAGAAGGGCTTACCAGACATACATGTTTTTAATGAAAAGCTTATGCCGCAGAAGGACTATGATAAAAATATCAGGGATTTTTCTAAAGAGAAAGTAAACAAGCCACTTTCACAAGGAACTCCTACAGGGAAAGTTTTCCTTCAGTATTTTGAAGATCTATTCTGTTTACAGCATGAGATTAAGCATCTCTTTGTCATCAAGCCTACCTTTGCTAGATATAGAGAGGCTGATGGGAATTTCAGGAAGTTGAGGAATGTCCAAATTCCAAGGAAAAAGAGTCGCAGACTTTTACTGATTTGATGTAAAGATGAAGGGTTAAACAGTGAAATAAGATTACCTTAAAAATAGTCAAAAGAAACAGTTGAAATAAAAGGATGGTTTGTTGGTTTTTACTGCCAAAAAGGTATTTTACAGCTGTAAATCAGTGAAACTAATGGTCAAAGAGTATCAATGTTAAAGAGCATCAGGTTAAAGAGTATCAGATGAAAGAGTATCAGCAAAGGCAAGTCAAATGCAAGATATTTCCTAGCAGCCAGCAAGCAGAGCACCTAGACAATGAACAACTTTTTGTTAGCTAAACAGTTCTATTTATTTTGGATAAAAAGGACAAATTTCTGTTTGTTAAGCAACTGTCCCTTTTATTATGTAATGATATTTTCTTTTAAATAAGATAATTCCTAGAACTCTTCTAGGATATTTGTAAAACATTTTTGTATAAATACTTCTACATTAGAAGTATTCAGTGTGGAATAAAATTCTTGGATTTACTATAGACATTTTTGTTGAACATTCGAGGCTATTGTGTGTTTGAATTCGAAGTAGCAGACTGGAAAAGCTGACTGGCATCATAATTCAAGATCCCTATGATAAGATGATGAGTGAAGTACTTCCTACTTGTCACTATTTCCTTTTCTAAGTTTCATGCATTCATTTTATGTTTGTTCTATATAAATGTGTAACTAGGAGTATTACTATAGGATTAGTCAAGTGCTCCCTGTCTTTAACTAGTTGCCATTTTAATGTTTTCTTCTAATTTCCAGTGTTGAAAATTCTTAATTGCTCTCACTCCCGTTTTACCTTTGCCTTCTACTTCCATTTTCCAGATCAAAGGATCCTTAAGTGCCCTTTATCATGATCATACCACCTCACAAAAAACCACTTTCCCAAATCTCTAAGGGTTATCTATCTTGCCTTGAATATATGTGTACCTTTTTGGCCTTGATTTCTAGTGCTGCTAGCTTGATTTAGACTCCATAGCCCAATGGACAAGTATATTTCTCTCTATCTTACCTCTAAGTGATTTTTCCCCACCAAACCCTTTAAACCAAAACGAAATTGTACTTTCATATCTAGCCTAATATTATAAATAAAGACAAAGATAAATCTTAAAGAGAGAGCCCTCTCTGAACCCTAGGAAGGCTAGATCCTAGAGTTTGAAGTAGGTTTGTGGTTACCTCTAGAGTTATTTTACATAAATCCAAAATCCCACAACTTAAGAGTTTACTAGAGTGATAACATACTGGCGACCATACTGGGGACTTAACCAATCTCTAGTCTTAAACTTAGTCTTAAAGGAAAATCTTTCAATTATCCTTTCACTTTAAGATTACTTTTATAGGTTGTGGGTATTCAAAAAACAGTCATTCTGGCTTCTAGGAAAACCTACTATACCAGGTCTAATCCAGATCCTAACCCTGTAGTTATATTAGATAACCCAGATCAGATTGGTAAAAAGAAAAAGAAAATTTTCAATTTAGAAACTGAAGTACCATTAAGAAAAGCCAATTCTTTACCCAAAGAGTTAGTGAGTCTAAATGATATTGATTTTGATCTGAAGTTTGAATATTCATTGTTTAAAACTAAATCTGAAACTAATTTGAAAAATATTGTTGTAGATCCTATTTTTATTTCATTTCTGAATGCAAAACAGAAAAATATTTCAGTAGGAACAAAATCAAATAAATCTGAATACCAAAATACAGATGAAAATATTAATGTTTCATTGATTAAAGATATTAATGAATCTAATTAATTAGCCCATTTGTTGTCTTACATAAAACCTCCAGTTTCTCAATCGCATACAACAATATTAGAAACAATAGATTCATCTTTGTATGTTGTTACTTCATTTATATATACCACTGCAAGTTCATCCACAGATCATTTCATTCCTAGATTGCCTTTGCAGCCTAGGATATTATTTACTTCATCCACTCCATCCACTGCATCCACTAATTTACATTCAGATTTTATAAGCACCACATCTTTATTTCCCAGTAGTTCCACTAATATCCCAATATAATTTCCCAGCTCTTCTAATACAACTTTCAGTTCATTTTCTACCATTTCTAGCACAGCTCCAAGATCTTTTACTAGATCTTCTAGTCAAACTAAGCTTTTAGCCATGGCTTCTAGATATGCTCCCCTTGTCTTACCTCAACATTTGCATGACTTACCTCAAGATTATCAAAACAAAATACCATTGTTTGATGGTGCTACACAATATACTTCTCAACAACACATAACTAAAATCACAGACTTCTTTGAAATTTATGAAATAGATCACTCAGATGTTCAAATGAGATTGTTTGCTCAAATTTTGACTGGAGAAGTAAAAAATGGTTTAAAGATCAAGTTTCTAGTAGCATAACTGATTTAGTTGTATTTCATAGGACATTTTTGAATAAATGGAAAAAGAAAAAGAACCCTCTACAAATATTATCTAAATTTGATGCAGTAAAAAGAGCCCCAAATGAGTCAGTTCAAGATTACTGCACTAGGTATAATAGTGTCTATAATTCTATTCCTACAACTGTTAAACCCACTCCTTATTCTGTTCTACTCAAATTCCCTGATGGATTTGATGCAGATATGGCTTATCAATTAAGGGAAAGAGATGCAGACACTTTAGAAAAAATGCAATTAGATGAAGTTGGTGTAGAAATTAATATATTAGCTAAAAAAGCTAGACTCAGAAATGAAAGAATGGTGACTATCAAAGAATAAAATTCAAATTCAGATGCAAAAATAGATAGCTTAGCCAAAACCTTAGAAAGGATGATGGATAGAATAGATAATATAGAAAAAAGACCCCATTGGGATAATCAACAAGAGATCAGAAATCCCAACTTTAGAAAAAACATAAATCAGGGAAACAAAAAGAAATAGGCCCAGATCAAACAATTAGGCCCCCATGCCAGGAGAATTATGCTGATATTTCTCAAAATAATGATGAAGATTAGGATGAAATCAATCATCTAATGGGAATAGATGAAAACAATACCATTTTCCTCATTCAGGAAGATCAAGAACTATTTGAGCTTCAACAACTCAAATTAGATTCCAGTGAATCCTTTGACTATAAACAGAGTTATGACTTTTCTATAAATGAAATACATAGTCAGTATAACCTTAGACACAAGAAAACCAATAAGTCTTCTACCAAAAACAATTCCCAAAATAAAAATAAGAAAAATGTAGAGGCACCAAAAACAAAAGTTTTGCAAATTCTCCCAAGGGAAAATAAGAAAAATTCACATTCTTCACAACTCATTTATATTCCTAAAAGATCATCAAGTCCCAAAATTGTTGATACTACTGATGAAGTGGCTCAAGCCTCAAAAGACACACAGAAATCTAGTGTAGCAAAAGCCTCTAACTCTGTTAAATCAGCGAATTTAGATCCAAAAACACCCTCTGCTGATCCTAAATCAGTAGATCCAAAAATTGATAATTCAAAAACACCTGCTAATATTTCTAAGTCTGATAAAACTTCTGCTACTACAAAAAAAAGTCCCTGAAAAGAAGGTTAAAAGCAGTAAAACTCAGCAAACCTAGACAGAGAATGTCAAAACAATTGAAGATAGAAATACAACTGTAGAAACTCAAGAAAAACCAAGTCAAATTACAGTTACTAAAGATGAATTAGTTCAAATTAGTAAATATCAACCCTAATTTAATATTCATAATGAAACTGCTAAGTTAAAAATACCCATTCCTTTAATAGAATTGGTAAAAAATGGCTTATACAAATCAACCATAACTAAAACACTGAATATGAATAATGGTGAAGATGCAATTAATTTGAATGATGATCAAACAAAATTGATTTTTGGCCCTGATGTAAATGGATAGTATGCAGATGGATCAGTCCCTCCCTTTTATATTGGTCTTACCATTCATGATAAAATTCTCCATAACGTTATGTTGGACTCAGGAGCTTCCCATAATTTAATGCCTAAAGCTATAATGGCAACCCTTAATCTAGAAATAACTAGGCCTTACAAAGATTTGTTTTCATTTGACTCTAGCAAAGTTAAGTTCTTAGGGTTAATTAAAGAGTTATGTGTGACATTAGTTCAATGCCCTGGTAAGAGTATATTAATGGACATTGTAGTAGCTGATATCCCACCTAAGTACGGTATGCTACTTTCTCGCTGATGGGGAGAAAAGTTGTAGGGATCTCTATAATTAGACATGAGTTATGCTACTATATCAGTGTTTGGCCAACCTAAAAAGCTATATAGGGAAACATTGATGAATTTTATGGTCAACAGTGCTGAAAGATCTAAAAATTATCCTATTTATTCTACACCAACTGACTTGGACTCTTTTATCTTATGTAACTCTGAGAATAATGAAATCCAAACTGAACTAATTGATAAAAAGACAACACCAAACAATGACAACATCTTTCATGAATCCCTTTGGCACTTAGAATTTAATGGCTCAGTTAACAAATTAGGAGCAGGAGCATGAGCATGGATTAAAAACATCGAGACTAATCACTCAGAAGGAAATGCCTTCAGACTCAACTTCAAATGCACCAACAATATGGTTGAGTATGAGGCACTCATTCTAGGCCTCCAGATCATTAGAAACTTGGGAGGAAAAAGAATACTAATCATGGGAGATTTGGAATTAATCATAAATTAAATAAACGGAGATTATTCTGTTTATAATCCTATACTACCCAGATACAGAGAAACTGTGATAGATTTAATTGATGATTTATTGGAATGAAAATTTGTTGTTATACCTACAAAACAAAATATTCAAGCACATTTCCTAGAAACTTTTGCTAGTACATCCAATTTACCATTCCAACCAATACACAGGTACACTGCTGAGCTTAAATATAGACCAATTATTCCAGATAACATCAAGTATTGGCAGATTTTCTCTTAGGATGAACAGATTTACCATTTCTTAAACAATGAAGAAGAATTTCAAAACTGTAAAATAGATACAAACTGTAATACAGATTCAGATTTGGATTGTGAAATAGATAATATAGATGTACATAAATTTGATAAACCTACTGTATTTGGTCAATTTGACATAGATAGTTTAGAAAACATGGATATTGAAGAAGAAATTGAAGAAGAAATTGACATGTTAGATCTCAAATATAATTTTTTGCCTAAAGTTTTAACCCCTTTGGAAGATCTTTTTGACTCCAATGATGTGCCTAAAAATCCAAAAATGGAGCCAATTAGGTCTGATATTGAGGACTGTAATATTGGGACAGAATTAAAACCAAATATGATAAAACTATCTAAATCTTTACCTCTACAATAAAATGAAAAATACATTGATATTTTTAAGGAATACCAAGATGTTTTTTCTTGGAGTTATGAGGATCTCAAATCTTATGATAAAAACATAATCCAACACAAAATTTGAATAAAAGATGATAAAAAACCATTCAAATAGAAGTTAAGAAGAATTAATCTTGTTCTATTACCTTTGATATAAAAGGAAGTAAAGCGAATGTAGGATGCTCAGATCATTGCACCAATCAGATACTCTGATTGGGTTTCAAACCTAGTTCCAACAAGAAAGAAAACTAGAGAAATTGGATTATGTGTCGACTTTAGAAATATTAACAAAGTGTCTTTAAAGGATAATTACCCTTTACCAAAGATGGATCATATATTACAAAGGGTAGTTAGATCCTCTAGGATTTCTTTGTTAGATGGTTTTTCAGGATACAACCAGATCCTAGTCCATAAGGAAGATCAGGCTAAAACAAATTTCACCACTCCTTAGGGCACTTTCATGTATGTGAAAATGCCCTTTGGTCCGATGAATGCAGGAGAAACCTTTCAGAGAGCTATGGAAATATCTATTTCAAAGGAAATTCATGACTTCTTGGTAATTTATCTAGATGACATTACTGTATTTTCCAAATCAGATAATGAACACTTGGATCATTTGAGACAAGTATTTATTAAATGTAGGAAATTTGGCATGTATTTAAATCCCAGGAAAACTCTTTTTGGATTAGAGGAAGGTAAGTTACTAGGACATATAATTTCAAAAGAAGGAATTAGAATTGATCTTGCTAGGATAGAGGAAATTCTGAACATTCATCCACCTAGAAATATCAAAGAATTACAAGCTTTCTTGGGTAAGATTAATTTTTTGAGAAGATTTATTTCAAACTTAGCTGAAATCATTAGAGAACTGAACAACATGCTCAAAATACACTCAATTATAAAATGGATTGTTGAATCCAAACAATCATTTGAATCCATAAAGCAAGATTTAACTAAAACACCAATCTTAATTAGTCCATATTTCAAAAAATATTTCAAATTTTTTTCATTTGCTTCTGAGCATACCATTGCTGCAGTTTTACTGCAGAAGAATGATCAAGGATTTGAACAACCTATAGCTTTTTTCAGTAAGACCCTTAGAGAGGCCCCTCTGAAATATAACATAATGGAGAAACAATCCTTAGCTTTAGTTAAATCCATAAAAGACTTCAAAGTTTATATTCTCTATTCCCACATAATTGCCTATGTCCCTAATTCTGTAGTAAAAGACATTCTTAATCAGGATGGTCTTGATGGAAGAAGAGGTAAGTGGATTACCACTATCCTAGAATATGACATAGAAATTAAACTCACAAAACTCATTAAAGGACAAGGATTATCCAGGTTAATGGTTGAATCTAATTGAAATGCACTAGATATAAATTTTATTGCTCAGGTTAATGACTAGGAAGAGATGGCAACTGCAATGATCAATGAAGCCTTTCTAGATTCACCTTGGTACTCAGATATTGTCTTTGTACCTACAAACTTACAAGCTCCTCCTGAATTGTCAAGGACTAAAGCTAGATTTCTAAAACTTAAATAAATGATATTTTTTATCTTAGATAATGTACTTTTTTGGAGAGATCATAGTGGGATATTATTGAATTGTTTACTAAAGGAAGAAGCTAATAAAATACTTGAAGAATTTCATGCAGGTGACTGTGGAGGGCATTTATATTGGAAAAATACTGCTGACAAGATCCTCAAAGATAGATTTTAATGGCCTACCTTTTTTTCTGATGTTAAAAAGTTTGTTACTTCATGTCACAAATGTCAAATTTTTGAAGGAAAAAAGAAATTTTTACCTTTACCCTTAAAGCCTATTTCAACTGAAATTCCATTTCAACAATGGGGTTTAAAATTCATTGGAGAAATTCACCACCCATCCTCTGGCCAACATAGGTGGATTTTGACTGCCACTGATTACTTCACAAAGTGGATTGAAGCCATTCGTACCAGACAAGCCACTGATGCAGTCATTATTTCTTTCATAGAAAACAACATTCTGTCAATATTTGGATGCCCTCACAAGATAATTACTGATAATGCAGCAACATTTAAGTCTAAAAATATGATTTCTTTTTTTCACAAATATCATATTACCCTAGGTCACTCTACTGTATATTACCCCCAGGGTAATGGCCTAGCTGAATCCTCAAACAAAAGTCTTGTGAATATCATAAAAAAGTTACTTGAAGACAACAAAAAGACTTGGAATAAAAAGTTAGTCTATGCCTTATGGGCAGATAGACTTACTACCAAAAAGTCCATTGGCACTTCCCCTTACCAAATTGTATATGGGATGGATGCAGTTTTCTATCATACTTAGGTGTTCCAGTAATGAAGATTATTCAAGAATCACAAGTGGAAACTAATGATATACAAAGGAGGATTAATCAAACTATTCATATACAACAAACAAGAGAAGAAGTCGATGAGAAATCTCAAGTCATTCCGGATAAAATCAAGAATTTTTTTGATAAAAGAAGTAAAGAAGATGACTTTTACATTGGATATCAAGTGTTAAAGTGGGATTCTAAAAGAGAAGACAAAGGAAAACATGGAAACTTTGACTTTCTATGGAAATGACCTTATGTAATTTATGGATATAGGGGTAAAAATGCTTTCTTTATCAAAAATTTGGATGGAAAAGATATAAAAAAAGGACCTATAAATGGTAGAATGCTCAAGCACTACTATTCATCTGAGCTAACCAATAGTTAGTCCCATTTAATTTTACATCATTGTACATATACATTGAAGTTTGTAGATTGGATTGGATATTTCCTTTACAAAGTTGAAGCTTGGAGAGAAGGCCCTCAACTTTGCAGGGTAAAATGTCATAAATATATGGAAAATTTTAGGGGCTAATATTCGCGGGTGGGCTAATTTTCCATGGTTTTTCCAAAAAAAAGATTCGCCAATTTCCATTTTTTATAAAAATGATTCGCCCAAATTTTACAATATAAAAATATTTTACGTTAAAAATCGCCAACATTATATAGACAATATACATAATATCATTATAAATTTGAATAATTTTACAAATACATCAATAAACATTTTATAGTTTGCATATTAGGGGCTAGTGAGATTCACTAGTTTTTTAATCCTCAAAATAATTTCCCATCCTTAAAATTATCCCTGCATAAATATGAGTTTTTGATGTAGAAAATAGAAGAAAATTATTGGACCATCATGGTCAATGGATCGGACTACTAGTCAACGACGTTCTTGACATTTCAATAGGAAATTTCATCCTCATGTGAAGCCACTGCTAGGGTCCTATAAATATAGGATTCATAATTTTGAATTTCCTTTTGATAGTCTTGTAAAATATGTACATAGCTTGCTTTCTGCAAGTTGTTTTCCCATATTTTGAAAAAACAAAAAAATTAAAAAAAAAATAATTAGAAAAAAAACCAAAAAGAGGGTAAAACGTCCTAAAAGAAGGAGATCAAAGGACTTAGAAAATATAGACCCCAAAAGAAAAAAAAGATCAAAATAAAACCTGAAAGTGAGCAAGTCCAAATGCCACTACTTTTACTTTTTTACAAAATAAATGATTATGGCAGAGTGTCAATAAATGCCATAATCCATGATGAGCTAAACTGATTAATCTTGACTTGTCATGTTTTCAATTTCATGTTTAGATAGTGAATAAAGATTTGGCATACAGTTTAATCCTGACAAATCAGTAGATAGGTAGTGAATAACGAGGAGCTCAACAATTTAATCTGAGCCCTCGGATGAAATAAGGTAGATTTAAATAATTTTATTGCTTTAAAAGAATATATGTTTCATGGTTGTAAGCCTAAATGCACCTTCCAAAAGGAAGAAAAAATGCTAGAGTAATGTTGGGTAGGTAGAAAAAAGTGAGAAAAAGCATGTAATATTTATCACTGGGAAAAAATCACTAATTTCCCATCACCCGTAAGTATTCAGTATTCTAAGCTATCATTCAAACAGGCTCAAAGAATTTCTCTGATTTTTGTTGGGACCGGACCCAAGGCTCGATGACTGGTTAGTTGAAAATGTTGAATTCTTATGTTAAATTCCCATTTACCATTATTCATCCTTAATTCATACATTTTAACATCTTTTCATAATTAAAGAATCATTCTTACTTAATAAAACAGAAAACCCCATCTAATTACTTCCTTCATTCAGAAACATACAAAAACCCTCAAAAATGCTTTATCCTAAGTAAATTGGTGAAATGATGAAAAAACAAGCTTTGCTTTACTTGTTCACTTTACTTAGCCATATTGTGTATTTTTGTGTATACCATTCCCCTTTTCGTATTAACTTTTAACTTAGTTTATTAAATCCTCAAATAAAAGCTTATCGTATTTATCTAATTCCCTATTTCTAAATACCCCCAAAAAACACACTATTACAAAGATTTTAGACCAAAGTTATTATCCATATGTCAAAAATAAAACCCAAATAAAGCACCCTTTGGTTTAAAACTAACTTTAATTAAATATCCCACCCCCTATGGTCATTAAATCATTCAAAAAAGGTTTAATACTATATAATAAACTAAATATTGCACCAATTGTGTTTTATTCAGGCATATTACAAATGTTTTGAAAAAAACATATTAATCCCACACCTTTGTATTGGTTAAAACCTTATCCTCCATTTTAAACCATTATCCCTCCGCCATCATATAAGCCAATGTATGCAATTGAACTTAACCTGCCTTACATTTTACCAGGCTTAAGGTTTAAAAACCTTGTTGGAAAAACGCCTTTGCAATGCATATATAAGCCCTCCCCGCATAATTTTAGAACCCAAGGTTTAGTTGAAATAAACTAAGGTTTATTTTAATAAATTAAAACCTTTAAAGTATGCCAATCCCAGCGATATTATATAAGAAAATCGCCTTATATAATTAAACCATGTCGCATGCATAATAAACCCCGCCCTAATATGAGTTAAGCCTTTGCCCACAGAAAAAAATAAAGGTTTAATTTTTAACAGCCCACAAATGCATATCAAAGCCCAGTCCCACCTTTCATTAAGCCGCAGTTTCCCTTTTAATCCTGACAATTCACACCTTAGTCCCAGATCCGATGGTCGATACTCAATATCGCATGGAGAAAGTGGTCGACTGCCCAACTCCAAATTGGACGCAAAATGGGTATTTTTGGCCCATTTCTCCCTCCTTGACGTGTCAATTATCTATTGGATCACATCCATTTGATTCAAATCCACTTACTGCCCAATTACTATGCGATAGCCACTGTCCTGTTTTGTTTTGAAAACTAAAACTGCTTCCCACCGCAATTTGACATGCAGTTAATGCCAATAAACGCAATCAATGTATGATTAAAACCTTTGGTACATACATATTATTTCATTATTGCGCAGATTGTGCACTGCCCCCAACTATCAAAAATCCCAGTTTTAAGAATTTTTTAACCCTGATTGCAATTTTTCGCATGAAACCTCTGAATTTGACTAGAATTTACCTTTGAAGAATGTTGAAGAACAGAGCACCGCTTCAGAAAACTATCGAAGCCAACATTACAACCAAAAGCTTGTAAAACCATTTTTTACAGCTGAATACCTACATTTAAAGGTATTTTCCTCATAATTATAACCCGCAAATACAAATTAAAACCTGCATATTGAATTCAAACTATCTTCCAAGAAAGCCAATCCTTTTTATTAAGAAATTGAGCGAAGTAGAACGGCTTAAAATTACAAAAAAGAGGCCAAACCCTGGCAAAGTTTCCCTAGAAACCCTGCGCAACTTGTTTAAGTCAATTTCCTCATTTTTCACAGCTTGAAGACCAAATTCAAAGCACCTAAAGGGTTAAAACTGCTAAATATACCATAGAAATCCTTTTTTCAGTTAAACCCACTTAGAAAACCCCTGTTTTCTGTTTTATGCCAGTTTTACATCCTCAGATAAACCTAATTGAGCCAGAAGCCTAAAAGAATCCATCCTCAGCCTAAAAATGCTCAATTTCCTCTCTATTTAATATAAAAACTCCTGCAAACAGTATAATATTGCAGTAGTTATCCAAAAATGACTAAAAAATAGAGTAAAAGCAAACCAGAGGTATCTAAATCTCCTAAACCTACCCCAGCTATCACTGCCAAAACTGCTACAATAATAAATCCCCTTCAACCACCTATGGTTGCTGCTGAAAACATTCCTTTGACTAATCTTGATTATAAAATTGCAGACCTTGTTATTGAGTTTAATTTACTAGATATACACAACTGGTGTTATGAAAAATATCTAGACAAAGATGATATTCCAATTTGGGAAACCCATTTGCCTAAGTATATAGTCCCATTGACTCATCCTGGTCAAGAACTCATCAGAATTTGTCAAAAATACTATGAGCCAGATCAAAGGGCTATAGTAAATGTAGAAAAAGAAATATTTTTTACCATTACAGCCCAGTCAATTAATCAAATGCTTCAATTGCAACCTGATCCCCAGACAGTCCCCTTGTCTATAGAGGCATTAACTTAGTTATACCTTGGCATATATTTCCCTAAGAGGTTCATGATCTTTCATAATTTTATGTCTTCTCATGTTGACATTCCAAAGATAAATCCTCCATACACCACAACTAAATTTCTTGAAGGTTCTAGACAGATTATCTCTATGCTATCTATTATCCTAGGATATTTTACAGATGAGTATACTGATGAATATATTCTTGGTTTCATGTCCACTATGTCTCCTGGTCAACCCCCAGAAGTCATCTTTGACTATGTTGGTTTCATAGCAGATGCCATGCATTTTCAGTTGACTAAGTTACCCATAGAAGGAGTCTTTAGATATTCATCTTACCTTTTCCACTGGTTTCTATTCTTTCAAGCAGAGAAATTTCCTATTTCATTACAAAAGATGGATATAGAAGGAAATCCTCTTTCTATAAATTTTTGGACCTCACTACTTAGAAAAGAGGGCAATGATTTTACATATTCAGATTTTTCAGAGCTCTTTTTGTATCCAACAGTGAACATATTGGATAAAACAGAACATCCCAGGATCAGTGAGGAGATGAAAAGAATTCTATAGCTCTCAGAACATACAAAGGTTGGATATTGGTATCTCTATCAAAAATACACTGAGTTAAGGATTTTTGGGTCTAACTTATTACCCTATAAGTTGCCCAAGCACATGTGTATGAGAATTTTTTCATTAGAATATCTTAGAAAAATTCTAAACTAAGATTCAATTAACTTTATGGCTGCCAAAAAGAAGACCCAGTTTAAGTTAAAGAATCAAGTTGGCCCGTTTATAATCAATCAACAGCAGAGATGCAGAAAAGGAGATTACCAAGAAACTATCAGAGTATAGATTTGAGGAAAAAATTTCATGGAATTATGATCCTCAAGGGATTTTGAGTAAGCTAAGGGTAAAGTGCAAGTTGACACCCTTTATCCATGAAGCCAAGCCTGACATAGAAAGGTTTGCAAATCAAATTGAATGGATGGAAAACACATTGACTGATACAAAAAATAAAACTGATACAACAAAAGCTCTAGAAGTTTTCAAACAAACAGAAGTATCAACAAAGAGAACCAGAGAGGAGGGAGGTTATACAACAGAGACAAAAACTGAGAACAAATTCAAAATAATCTATAACAAAAGGATTAAACTCAGTTCAGTTGATAAGGAAAAAGTGACAATTGATGTTGATGAGACAGATGATCCAGTAACTAATGATGATATAGCCACAACCATAATTAATGAAACACTTATGGAAATAGAAAAGGAATCAACAACCAATTAGAATGATACACATATGATTAAGAAGCAACACAACATAGAAGCCTCTTCCTCACAGCCAGCTGAGGAAAAATATTTGGACATCAAGGAGAAATACAAGCAGATTAAGCAGAAGAATGAGGAGATAAAGACTGAGATATATTCTCAATTCCTGAAACAAAGGCCTGGAAATCAGAATAGGCTATTATCAACCTTTGATTATTCTACCAACAAAATGATCATGTCATTCCTGCAATCTACTACCTCAACACCCAAAACTGTAGCAGAATATAAAAAGGTGGACTTTGAGGTAGACACAGAAAATATTCATGAGCTGGACAAGATTGAATTTCATAGGCAGAGCTCCGAAATGTTTTATTCTATGGTGGTAACTAAAGAAATGAGTGCTACTAATCTACATAATACTATCCTTAATATGCAAGATCAGATGAAAATGGATAAATCATCACTTTATGCCAAGGACCTAAGGATTAAAGCCTTAGAGGAACTATTTTTATAGGTGGGATATGATCCCTCAAACATTCAAGCAACAGAACTATTAATCAAGAAGAAGAATGAAGACATAGCAGCTTTGAGGAAACAACTCAAGCTTCCTCAAAGTGCGCATCCACAAACAAAGAAAATCCTCTAAGATCAAAGTGAAAAAGAGGAAATGATGGAGCTCATACTAATATTGACAGCACAAATCAAGGAGATGGAAACTCAAATGGACCAACTTGTCCAAGAGAAAGAGACTGTAAAAGAGCCAGAAACTCCTACAATTCCTACAGTCATCCCAGTAATTACTATAGTAGTTCCCTCTACTTTAGGAGAGAAATTAGCACCAAAGGGCCCACTGGCAACTGTAGTGCCAGTGACTTCAGCCACTACTTCAGCTATAGACTCTTCTACTACAAATGTATATCACACTGATGAAGCCAGCCAAATTATCAAAGCCATGGAAGAAATGACTTTAAAGACAGGTGGAATAAACAGACCGAATAAAATAATTGAAAATCTTGAGAGGGAAAATAAGACAGCTCAGATCAATGTCAGAACTCATGAGTAGAAAGAAATTATATTGGGAGAGCAGCTCAAGAATTTACAAAAGGAATTGTCTTTCAAAAAGCAAATCTCTTATATAAAAAATCATCTCTAGACTAATATAATTAAAGGCATTCATAATCAATGGCATTCAATTCAGGTTATCTATGAGCAGAAATAATTGTTGTTGGCAGCCCAGACAAAGATAAAAAAGACAAAAGATGAGTTGAATGATAAGCCTGCTCAGGCTTTAAAACTCATTACATTTCTGAATAGCAAGAATAAGAACTTGAAGAATTGCAAGTCTTAGACAGGACAGAAACCATCTTATAGATCGAAAAGGTTATCACTAAAAATAACTTAATGAACAATCTTGAAGAAAAATATGAAGCAATGAACTTGGCCATAACTAGATTTATGGTGATATACACCGATTTAAGACAGAAGGGCTTACCAGACATACATGTTTTTAATGAAAATCTTATGCCCCAGAAGGACTATGATAAAAATATCAGGTATTTTTCTAAAGAGCAAGTAAACAAGCCACTTTCACAAGGCACTCCTACAAGCAAAGTTCTCCTTCACTATTTTGAAGATCTATTCTTTTTACAGCATGAGATTAAGCATTTCTTTGTCATCAAGCCTACCTTTGCTAGATATAGAGAGGCAAATGAGAATTTCATGAAGTTGAGGAATTTCCAAATTCCCAAGGTAGAAGAGTGGCAGACTTTTACTGATTTGATGTAAAGATGAAGGGTAAAACAGTTAAATAAGATTACCTCAAAAACAATCAAAAGAAACAGTTGAAATAAAAGGACATTTTGTTGGTTTTTACTGCCAAAAATATATTTTACAGCAGTAAATCAGTGAAACTAATGGTGAAAGAGTATCAGATGAAAGAGTATCAACGAAGGTAAGTCAAATGCAAGATATTTCCTAGAAGTCAGCAAGCAGGACAACTAGACAATCAACAATTTTTTGTTACCTAAACAGTTCTATTTATTTTGGATAAAAAGGACAGCTTGTTGTTTGTTAAGCAGCTGCCCCTTTTATTATGTAATGATATTTTATTTTTCCTAAGATAATTAATATAACTCTTCTAGGATATTTGTAAAACATTTTTGTATAAATACTTCTACATTAGAAGAATTTAGTGTGGAATAAAATTGCTGGATTTACTATAGACATTTTTGTTGAACATTGGAGGCTATTGTGTGTTTGAATTTGAAGTAGCAGACTGGACAAGCTGACTGGCATCATAATTCAGGATCCTTGTCATAAGCTGATAAGTGAAGTACTTCCTACTTGTCATTGTTTCCTTTTCTAAGTTTCGTGCATTCATTTTATGTTTATTCTGTCTGAATGTTTAACTAGGAGTATTACTACAGGATTGGTCAAGTGCTCCCTACCTTTAACTAGTTTCCATTGTAATGTTTTCTTCTGATTTCCAGCGTTGAGAATTTTTAATTGATCTCACTCTCATTTGACCTCTACCTTCTACTTCCATTTTCCGGATCAAAGGATCCTTAAGCGCCCTTTTCCTGATCATACCACCTCATAAAAAACCACTTTCCCAAATCTCTGAGGGTTATCTATCTTGCCCTGAATATATTTGTACCTTTTTGGCCTTGATTTCTAGTGATGCTAGCTTGATTTAGACTCCATAGCCCAATGGACAAGTAGGTTTCTCTCTATCTTACCTCTAAGTGATTTTTCCCCACCAAACCCTTTAAACCAAAACCAAATTGAACTTTCATAACTAGCCTAATATTTTAAATCAAAACAAAGATAAATCTTAAAGAGAGAGCCCTCTCTGAACCCTAGGAAGGCTAGATCCTAGAGTTTGAAGTAGGTTTGTGGTTACCTCTAGAGTTATTTGACTTAAATCCAATATCCCACAACTTAATAATTTACTACAGTGATAACATATAGTAACCAAAGAAGGGGTAAATATTGATCCAAAGCGGGTGGAGGTGATAAACATAATTTCTCTACCAAGAAACAAAAAGGAAGTACAAGTATTCCTGGGAAGAATAAATTTTCTCAGAAGGTTAATACCAAATTTTTCCGATATCATCTGAAACATCATCGAAATGCTAAAGAAGAATATTTTAGTGATATGGAATCCTCAATCCAGGATTCTTTCAATAGGATCAAGCAGGCCTTTGTAGAAGCTCCAGTGCTGGTGGGTCCAGATTATGGAAAGCCATTCATGATTTTTCTTTGGCCTCCCCTCACACAATAATTGCGGTGTTGCTACAAAAAAATGATGAAGGGCATGAAAAACCTATTGCATTCTTCATCCAAGTCCTTCGAGATGCCAAAATAAAATATAACATCCTAGAAAAGCAAGCATACACTCTGGTCAAGTCACTTAAGGCATTTCGGGTGTACGTGTTGCAGTATTTCATAACAGCTTACATACCAACTGTAGAAGTGAAGGATATTCTGGTACAGGGCGACAGTGAGGGAAAAAGGGGGAAATGGATAGGTAAGATTCAGGAGTACGATATGGAGATAAAGCCTACCAAACTCATCAAAGGCCAAGGGTTGGAAATTTTTTTGTCTAAATCCAACTGTCAAGCCCTAGGGATAAATCTGTCTATGACAAGAGGAGAAGCGCAGGAGGATATTGGTGTACATCAAGGCATAGAATCTTCCAAACAAAATACACATGTAGAGTACGTTCTATCCTTATGGTATAAAGATGTAGTGGAGTAAATTTTTACCCTGAGGTGTCCCCCTAACTATGACAAGACCAAGTATCAGAATTTAAGGTTAAGACCTCAAAAGTATATTGTGGCAAACGAGCGATTTCATTGGAGGGACCCGACTGGTATTTTACTACTATGTTTAATAGAGAAACAGGTTTACGAAGTGATGACAGTGTTCTATGAAGGAATACGTGGTGGACATCACAGCTGGCGATCCACTGCTCACAAGATCCTAAGAGCAGGATTCTTTTGGCCCAAGCTGTTTGTTGACATACATGCTCATGTTTGGGCCTGCAAAAAGTGCCAGACATTCGTGAAAAATTAAAGATTCGCACCTCTCCCATTGATACCAATTCATGTTGAAGAGTCGTTCAAGCAATGAAGAATCAACTTCGTAGGTGAGAGTCACTCGGCTTCTAGCAACCAACATCGATGGATCCTCACCGCCATGGATTACTTCACTAAGTGGGTTGAGTCTGTGCCCACAAGAAATTCCACAGATTTGTTGGTGATAAAGTTCTTGGAGGAAAACAGAATAGTCAGGTTTGGATGCCCTGCTAAAATCATAACAAGTAACGCCCAGGCTTTTAAGTTGGCTAGATTCGTCAAGTTCTTTCAGGGTTATAATATCAGTCTGGGACACTCCACTTCATATTACCCACAGGGGAATGGGCTGGCAGAGTCATCTAACAAGAAACTGGTGAGGATATTGAAAAATACCATCAATGAAAACCAAAAGAACTGGGATTCCCAGCTCAATTTTTCTCTTTGGGAGAATCACATCACCACTAAACGATCTACAAGGAAGTCCCATTATGATTTAGTGTACGGTAGAGCAGAAGTATTCCCTATTAAGCTCGCATTACCCGTGGCCCGATTCTTACAAGGGAGCGAGGATGAGCCAATTGACCTTATCAGAAGAATGAACCAATTAGTCGAACTAAATGAAACATGGGAATAGGTAAGCCTCAGACTAGCAGAGTACCAAGAAACGATGAAAAGCTTATTTGACCAAAGAGCTAAAGAAAAGGAAATCCAAGCAGGGGATTTGGTGCTTCAATTGGATATTAGGCAGTCAGACAAAGAGAAACATGGGAAGTTTCACCCCCTTTGGTTTGGTCCATTCAGTGTGGCAGAGGTCAAAGGAAACAATACCTAACCATTGGAGAACTTGGAAGGATAGATACTCGAGATGCCTGTCAATGGACAGTTTCTAAAGCCTTACTTCCAACACTGATAGTGGGCTACAACAACCCATTGTACATATCCTAAAATTTTATATATGATTTTTTTAGTTTCGCATCAATTCCTATTTTGTTTTTTATTGAAATTGCTTGAAAATGTTTTTAACGATGATCCCAAGCATATCAAGAAGAACACAAGCAAGTGTTCTATGAATTCTCGACACACTCGAACGAGTGCATCATCCCCAATGGAGCCAATGTTGGCTTGTGTTTTTTATGAATGGATAAGGCAACATGCAGAGTTAAGCAAATGAAGAGCGGGAATGGATAAAGTGAAGGCCAAGCACTTCAAGCGCAGGTCAGGCTGACACTCTGTAGTAAAAGAGGAAAGAGAACTTACCACTTACCTTTTCTCATCGCCAACTGCAATTCATTTACACTTTTGTTAACCTCACCAGCATTGCTTCCCTGATTGTGATGTAAATGGGACCCACCCTCTCTGCCACGTCACCTCTTCTACCATCGCACATCGCACTGCGCAACTCGTAACCTTTACCCCCATTCCTCATAATAGAAAACTCTCGATTCCCCGATTGTGATTTGCAATATGAGTTTGGGCCCCACCTTCATCATGCCACGTCACATTTCTTCTCATCGCACATCGTACTTCACAAATCTTAACCTTTAACACCTATTTCTCATAACAAAGCATTGTCGTTTGTGATTTGCGGGCAGCCCCACCTCTGTCATGCCACGCCACTTTCAGCTCATCGCACATCGCACTTCACCAATCTTAACTTTTACCCCCGTTTCTCATAATAATAAACTTCCTGACTCTCAATTGCGATTTGCAATATGATTTTGGGCCCCACCTCCATCATGCCACGTCACCTTTTTGCCCATCGCATATTGCACTTTGCAAATATTAACCTTTATACCCCTGTTTCTCATAATAACAAACTCCCCAACTTCCGATTGCGATTTGTGATATGATTTTGGGCCCCACCTCCTTGCCACGTCATCAAATCCCTTCCACGACCTTGTCCTAATCTCTTCAGTGTTAACCATCCTGCTATGTGTTAATGCTGCAGACCTCACTTTCATCTCTACCATCTTCCCCTCATCTCTGCTCCCTATCAAACATCCGACGGCTCATGATCTAGTTTGGCCCCCCTCCGAAACCTGGTCTCCAGTTTTGCAAGTCAAACACAACATGGGTTTTCGTTGGGACAAGCACAACTATGGTGTATTCATTTTTCCAAGAACTCCCCACTAAAGAGCTAGGCACGCGTAGCACGACTGGACGTTTTGCAATGGTTAGTGGAAATCATGAGAATAAGGGAGTGGAGGCTTTTGATGGCAGGTGGAATCATGTGATGGAAGCCAAATTGCCTACCTGTTCATGGCTACACCTCGCTGCCCCATTTTGAAGATTCTAGGATTTTTCCTCCATGGCCAACTATGTTGTTTATTTTACTATTTGATTATTTTGTTTTGTTGTTGAAATCTCGATTTCAATGGATTTTTTATTTATTTTCTGATTATGGGAGTTATTTCTCGATGCATGCTCTGCGATTTTGTTATGATATTTTTATTTTCACATGTGTGGGTCAATCATGAAATTTTATTTCATCATAAACCCTCCAGGAGAACTCTATATGTAGAGAGTTCAGAGATGAAAGAGGGGTTCTGAATTTTGGAGAATTTTTGCTATAGTTCTATATGACTGTGCTCTTTATGATCTAAGACACATATTTGGGAGAGTTGTTTTGAACATAATATAATATACAATGTTGTTTATTTGGATTCCAGATGGAGCAATGAGTAGTATGTATCTGTGTTCTCTTTTTTATCAGTAGTCTCCTGTTTATGTATAATCATCTTTCAATGTTCTGTTGCTTTGATGATTCGTGTAATGTAGATGTTGGTGGTATGCATTTTTATTCATGAATTCGTGTATGAACAAAGCTCCTGTGTTAAATTTGTTGTGCCCTTTAATTCAAACTCCATGAATTTCTATTGTTGGTCACATTCCACTTACATCTTCTTCCTCTAAGTTCACAGGAGACAGATTCTTAAGACTTTTAAGCCTATCTCTCGAAGTTTCCTCCTCCGTTCCTTCTCAACACCTAAAAATATTTTGAAAGCCTCTGCTCATTATTTCATACTTGGCCCATTTAAAAAACAACTAAGCGATACATCCTCCGGATCCCTCTCACAGTATAGGGTAATTCACATGAATCTAACTTCAAAGTCTTCATAATTCTTGAACCACCACAACCATTATCCTCTTAATCCATATTCTGTCAGAGGCACCTTTAAAATTGTCTAAATCTAACCTCTGATTTCAAGATGTCCTAGGCACTTTTCTTTTTCAACTCAAGGCTATCTCTAGGAGCTAAAATAGACTCCAATGGCTTCATCCTCAGTTTCTGTTAGGAAGACTTACTTCACTGCGTATGGTCCGAGTTAGTCCTCCACCGAGTCCCCATTCTGGCTCTTATTCTGGTTCATCTGGTTCCCCTTCTATTTCCATACCTTTTTCTCCTCCACCTTTAACCCTCATCATGACTGGTTCACAACCTACCACTGGTGGTGGACCTTTCTCTAATGCTAGAACCTCTACTAGTGGAGCTGCAACACGAACGTTTCCAGATGCTCCCTTGCTTCCTTATATGGCAGGCCTAAGCCTTCTTGAGTTAAGCCAATTGATTAATGAACCTATACACCATGCTCCAGGTTGGCCTACTATGCCAACCACGATTCCTTCAGACATCCCTATGTTTGAAGAAAATGCTAGAGAGGATCCTACCAACCATGTTTTTTCTTTCCACATATGGTGTTCATCCAACTCCATCATTGATGACTCCATCCATCTTCGGTTATTTCAGCATACGCTTACTGGAGAATCTTCCAAGTGGTATGTCAACCAAGACGCTGCCTCTCATGCCACTTTTGTGACCCTTGCAAAGGAATTTATTTCCTACTTCCATCTTCCCCTTCGCTATGACACCAGTACCAAAATTTTTACCACCTTCCGTCAAACTTCTTCCACCCTCCTATCTGACCATGTTCAAGAATGGCACAGAAAGAAGAGCTATGTCGAACTCCAATTTTCGAAGACCATGTCTACATGGACTGGTTTCTCATATCCCTTTATTGGTAAAGATGTCGCATCTCACTTTCCTCATACTGAGGAAGAAGCCCTCCAATTTGCGTTGAAATATGACTTGATCTACGCGCAATCTAGTTATGTTTATACCATCTTACCTGATCTCCCTAGACCTGGTGGTGCCAATGCACTGGGGGCATATCATGCCACCGACGGTGTCGTTGGATCCCTTTCGCATCTGTACACTCATCATCCTATGGATTATGGTTTCCCTTAGGGAGGGGCCAACTCCTCTAGAATTTTTTCCCCTCCCAGAAGCATGTATCTAGGACATGGCATGAATCATGCCTTTGCCCAACTACATCCTCTGATGCCAGGGCCTACTATTGCCAAACTTATTTACCCCAATGTTGCTCAACCTCCTTACTATTCCTATCCATAGTTAGGTGCTCCAGATTCTCCAACACAAGCACCTCTGCCTCCCGTGCCTTCTCAATCTTCGCAACAACATCCACTCCCCTGTTAGGGTCAGGTGTATGCGCAGCAGAGTGTGACTAATCCTCCTACTTCAAAAAAGAAGAGGAAAGGAAAATAGAACCAACCCACTATAGGTAATCAAGGAAACAATACCTAAGGGAATATATCTAACACTGCAACCCAACAACAAGGTGATTTTCCCAAGTAGAACATGCCTCTTCGTATGAATAAGCCTTGTTCTTGTTACAATTTCCATGGTCACTATACCCATGATTGTCCCCTTTTACCTCAAATGCGTCAACTATGGGAATATCAAGCAACATATTGAGGACAAAAAGCCTCTGCTTCGGTTCCTCCTAATGTTGCGCCTACTCAACTGGTTGTGTTTACCAATCCTTTCCCCCAGCAAGGTTATGTGGTTGCCCAACCCCCTTAACGTTATGTGGCTGATCAACCTCCTCCATCTGGTACCTCTGATTACCAGATCCTCATGATGCACTCTGACCAGGCCAATACTGTTGATCTTAACCTTCAAACTCGGTCGCGCCAGTACACCAAGCCTGCCGCTACGTCCGAAAATGAGCCCCGTTCTTCAGGTCATATAGAGCCAATTTCGACACCCAATGGTCCTTTACAGATCCCTCAGCCTAAGGCAGAGGTACATACCAAGATCCCCAAAGGACCATTACACTGAAACACTGCTTCCGATAAAGTTTCGCACACCTACAATATATTAGATGACTTGGCGCAATCCCATACCGCCATGTCAATGCTGGAAGTCCTCCAATCATGCCCTTCACAACGTAAAGCTCTACTAACTGCTATGGGCATTGTGGATCCTTAAAATTATTTTTTTATTTTGTTTGATGTCAACAAGTCAGAGCACCCCGCCCTACCTACATCTATCACCTTCTAAATACTTGTCAAGATCTGGAATGCCAACGTCTCCCAATGTATCATTGACGAGGGGGCATCCACCTATGTGATGTCCACTTCTATTTGGAAAAATATCAGATCACCCGATTTATCCATTTCCACTATCACCTTCCGTGCCTGGGATGGCCACTCTTCCAAGCCCCTTGGCATGTTCTGTAACTGTCTTATTACTCTTGCGAGAAAAACTCTTTATGTTGACATTGAAGTCAATTATGCCCTCTTAGACTACAACATTCTATTGGATTGTATCTATACTTATGCGATTTTTTTTTTCCCATTTGTGGTTCACTATAATATGTGCTTTCCTCACAATGGAAATATCGTCACTATAGATCAACTGGCATATTATGAACCGAAGTCTCAGACCTCTCTAGATTCCATCATTTCGTCGATGGCCAATAAACCAATAGTTGAGCCTCCGGCCAATGTCTCACCCGGAGTCTATAAATATTCCCCTTTGCTTGGTTCATTCCCTGGTCTACTCCCTCTTATCTCTAAACCTAGCTCGTCGAATGTTTGCATGATTCAATTGTCTCGGTCCAACCTCAAACGGTATGGTTTGACTAGTCAGTAGCCTTGCCCTTTGCAACCTGCTCCTAGTATGTAGAACCAGCCTTCGAGACCTCCTCCTCAAGGCCCTTCATCTCTAGTTGGTGTCCCTGATCCTCTTTTTCCTCATGGAATGGTTCCCTCTAGCCTTAACCATCTAGGAGCTATTCCACCTGGCCATTACCCCTCCGGCCAAATATCATTTCTTGCTCCCCCTTAAAATTAATTCTATAACTATTATGTATAAATTTGAATAATAGATAACTTATTCACCAAGATTATCCTGATCACACAATATTTGAGCTTCATGCATAATACATAACCTCTTCTACTATTGATCATCAATTTGCGGAAATTAAACAATCGCATGCGCACATTAAAACCATAAACAATCACACATATAAACATAGTATTTATGGGAAAGCTTAAAGTTGAAAACCCCCAACTATATATATATTATAATGATAGAGATCATGTAACAATAATTGTACAAACTCCTCACAAGCTCTCAGTACAATCTCCAATTGTTACACACTACACAAGCTCAGATCATACAAAACACATGCTCCAATCTGCTCCACTTGTTAGCCTGCCTCTACTGCGCAATCCAATATGGATAATACTGAGATCCAGGTTCGAATCCCACTAGTATGTACTGCGCAATACTCGTTGGCATCTCCATCAATGTGTGGTGCAAACTCATGCACCAGTATAGTCACAACTGATAGTCACACTGCTCTTTCACCTACCTCTTCACTGGTCTCCACTGAAACTGTCCATGCACTGAAGTTAACTGATGTATTCTTTAGTTGATTAATGAGTTTATAATTAGTGAATTAATTAATAATTAAGTCACACCACTCTCACTAATTGTATCAATTAGTTAAACTGAATACAAATAGCTCAACTATGTTTAGATTAGTTAAACTGAATACAACTCCACTAACTTCCTCAATCAACTCCACCAAACTCTGTCACATGAGTTCTAACTGAAGTATCCATGCAATAGCTCCACATAACCCTCATGAATAGCGTAATTCCTTCTGTCAGCTCCTGTGCCACATCTGTGCACTTAACTGAAGTGCTCCAAGAGAATAAGATAATGTTTAGAGTCCAAATATTATTAAGAGCTAATAATATCTGACATATCTATTTTTAGACTGGCAATCTAAAAATAGATTCCGCCCAGTATGTCTAAAAATAGAAGTCCATCTATTTTTTCGACTTGACCAACCATCCACAAATAGCATCTTGCAACTCATAGAAAATGATCCATATGTCTAAAAATAGACATAGTCTAAAAATAGACTTTGCGCCAAAAATAGCCTGCGGGCCCACTTAGTGAAGGCGACTCCTTTCCACTAAGCTCATCATCTTGTTGCAATCTCAACACTCCCTCTCAACAAGATATGGATTATCTGCAACCCCTATCCTTCCCCTGTGGTATTCGAATTTGCTCCTGGTGAGCGCCTTCGTCAAGATATCAGCATCCTGATCCTCCGTAGGAATGTATGAAAGTAACATGACCTTCCGTTGCACACAATCTCTGATATGATGATACCGGATGTCAATGTGTTTAGATCTATCATGAAATACTGGATTAACCGAGAGTTTGATGCAACTCTAATTATCACAATAAATCACAGTAGGCTCTAAGTGTGAACCGAACAACCCGACCAGGATCTTCCTCATCCATATAGCCTCGCATGCAGCCAAACTCGCTGCCATATATTCGGCCTCTGCTGAACTGAGTGCCATGGATCTCTGCTTCCTGTTGTACCAAGAAACTACTGTCAACCCGATACTGAAAATCCCTCCAGATTTGCTCTTTCTGTTCGTTGGGCTCCTTGCCCAATCTGCATCCGTGAAGCCACACAGCTTCACCTCATCAAACAATGCGTACCCACCAATCCATATCCCGATGTGCCTCTAAGATATGTGCCTCTGAGATATCTCAATACATGCTTGCTTGCCTTCCAGAAGAGCTTGGTTGGCTTAACCATAGCTTGTGAAAGCTGGTTAACAGCATAGCATATGTCGGGTCGTGTATTGACCAGATACATAAGCGATCCCACCAACTGTCGATAAACAGTGGCATCCACTACCTCCGCTGAAGTAGCATCCTCCTTCCTCCAACCACCAGGAAGAGGAGTATCAACAGGCTTGCAGCCATGCATGTTGAACTTCTCCAGTATCTCCCGGGCATACTTACCCTGAGAAACAAACAGTCCATCACTGCGTTGCCAAATTTCCAATCCCAGGAAATAATGAAGGAGGCCCAAGTCCTTCATCTCAAACTCTTTTGCAAGATCCTCCTTGCATGAGAGTATCAACAGCTCATCACCTGTCAAAATAAAATCATCTACATAAAGTACAATGATCAGCAACTTACCCTCCACCACAATCTGGTATAGGTTAGGATTCGCCTCACTCTTGGAGAATCCAAGTCCGGTGAAATAACTGTCTATCCGTGTGTACCAAGCACGAGGTGCTTGTTTCAACCCATACAATGCTCTCTTGAGCCTGCACACATGCGACTCGCTGCTGAAGATCTTGAAACCTTCGGGCTGCTCTATGTACACCTCCTCCTCAATGACTCCATTGAGGAATGCAGTCTTCACATCCATCTGATGAATGTGCCACCCCATCTGCGCTGAGAGAGCAAGAATCGTCCGTATGGAAGAATACCTTGCGACAGGTGCAAAGGTTTCCTCATAATTGATCCCCTCAATCTGTGAGAAGCCTCGGGAAACAAATCTTGCCTTGTACTTCTCCACACTCCCGTCAGCTGCTTGCTTCACTTTGTAGATCCATCTCAAACCCACCACTGATTTCCCTTCCGGCCTTGGGACAATCTCCCATGCACTGTTTCTGACAATCGAAACATACTCTTCCACCATGGCATCTACCCATGCGGGATCCTCCACAGCTTCCTCGAAAGAGGATGGCTCCATCATGATACACTTGCTCATAAGAGCCATGTATCCAGTATACCGGTCAAGTGACTGTCTCTGTCTGCGCTGTGATGTAGGTGCTCCTACAACCTTCTCTGCATCTTGAGCCCGATCGCTCGGCTTACGTAATCCGCTTTCACCCTCGATGGTTGGCCTTTGCACAGGTGGTCTCTTCCACGATCCATGAACCTCCTCTTGTGGCTGATCCACATCTGAGGCTCATCCTTAGGAGCTAGCAGCTCCTCATACGCATGCAAGTGTGGCTCCCTCTCAGCGAACACTTCATGGCTTTCTCCCTCTGAAATTTGATATCTGTAGCACAATAGTCTTGCGTATGCAGGAAAATACACCTTGAATGATAATTTTGGGGCGTAATTCAAATTGAAAAAAATATCCCAACCTCTACGGTCGGCTCCAGCTTCTTCCTTGCATCGTTCGTCACATGAATGTAAACAAGTGAACCAAAAATCCTCAAATGGGAAATATCAGGCCTCTTACCAGAAAACGCCTCCTCGGGTGTACTCATGCCAAGTATCCTGTGAGGACAACGGTTCTGCACATATACTGCAGTATTGCATGCCTCAGCCCACAAGTGTATGGGTAGGCCCTCATCATGCAACATCGCCCGTGCAGCACCCACGATCATTCTGTTCGTATGCTCAGCAACCCCATTATGTTGTGGGTTATGAGGTGCTATGAGCTCTCTTCGAATTCCTTCTGCGCTGCAAAAGTCCTTGAATTTGCTAGAGATGAATTCACCACCATTGTCGCTCCTAAGAGCCTTCACCTGCTTCCCCGATTCTTTCTCAACCAGTGCCTTGAACTCACAGAACTTTGAGTATGTCTCGCTCTTCTTCTGCATGAAGAAGATCCAGCACTTACGAGAAAAATCATCAATAAATATCACATAATACCTGTGCTTTGCTGTCGAAGCTACTGAGAAAGGTCCACACACGTCTGTGTGAATTCTCTCAAGGATCATCATGGCGCGACTATCCTTCTCGTGAAAGGTGGCTTTCACAAATTTTCCCAAGGTACACCCCTTGCACTGATCTAACTGCGCAAGAGTGCCTTTAGGAAGCCCAGTAGAAATCTGCTGCAGTATCTTCAAAGCTCCATGGTGAAGGTGGCCCAATCTCCGGTGCCACAACTCGCCATCATCCCGGCTCACCACTCCTTTTGCCTTGCCTGCCATTGCTGCGCAGCCATCTACCTGCAATTGATAAAGGTTCTTAACTCAAACCCCTATCCTCCGGGTCTCACCAGTTGCCTTACTGCGCAGGAAAGCCTTTCCTTCACTAAAGACAACATCATATCCCTTGTCTTCTAACATCGCCACAGAGATAAGATTCTTCTTCAATCCTGGAACATGCATCACTTCCTTCAATACGAAGGGTTTACCAGACTCCCTCTCGAAGGAAATGGTACCGATACCGGTCGCACTGTATCTACCATCATCGCCCATCTCGATGTGCACTCCAAGATCTTTCTCATCCAGATCAGTAAACAAATCTCGATCTCTTGTCATGTGAAAAGACGCACCACTGTCCAGAAACCACACTAAACCCATCACACTTGAAACCAAGCATGTGATCAGTGAAAAATCCAGCTCAAACTGTGAGGCTAAGGCCTCCCCAGCTGCAGTTCCAGCAGCCTGCTTATTTTTCTTCTTCTGCGGACAATTTGTGGCATAATGTCCGTGTTGGTGACAGTGAAAGCACTTCACCTTGGACATGTCCTGCTTCTTGCCTTTCGCACTGGAATGAGAAGCTTTCTTGCTCTTCCCCTTCTTTGCTTTGGCAGCCAAAGCACAATTCTCTTCATCAGAGTTCTTTGATGAAGATCCATCCCTGGTACTTTGCCTTATCTCCTCTTGCACAAGATCCAACCAAAGTCGCTCCCATCCTGGCAATTTCTCTCGACCATTGACAGAGTCCTGATAGGAATGCCAACTCTTCGGAAGCCCAAGGAGAGCCAAGCTCACCAAGTCCTCATCATCAATAGTCACCCCCACACTTCCCAGCTCATCCCTGCATTGGGTGAACTTCGTGAGGTACTTGGGCATACTGTCGCCTTTCTCCATCTTTATGTTTCTAAGTTTATCCTTGAGCGCCAACTTCCTCTGGTCGCTCTTGCTTTGGAATAAATCTGTCAAGGCTTTCCACATCAAGAATGGAGAAGCCTTACCATGAAGGCTGGACACTATGTGATCCTTCACACCTTCCAACAGAATCCTTCGACACTTTGTTGTCTTCTTTTGCCAAGCCTCAATTACGGCGGCATCGCTAGAAGTAGGCTTTGGGACTTCAGCATCTATGAACTCCTTCAACCCATTGTCATCTAACACCGCCTCCATCCTGTCCTTCCATGCAATATAATTCGAGCTGCCCTCAAGGGCATACTCCAATCGCAATCCTTTGAAAGACATCTCAACTTCGACACCAAGAAAACACTGCTGCAAATTCGAATTCCACCAGCACAAAACTCAACCGCTTCAATGTTTTGCAATTGCTCCAATGATCAATATTGCTCCGATACCATGTAGAAATTTGAATAACTGTTAAATTATTCACCGAGATTATCTTGATCACACACTATTTGAGCTTCATGCATAATACATAACCTCTTCTACTATTGATCATCAATTTGCGGAAATATAAACAATCGCATGCGCACATTAAAACCATAAAAAATCACACATATAAACACAGTATTTATGGGAAAGCTTAAAGCTAAAAACCCCCAACTATCTGTATATTATAATGATAGAGATCATGTAAAAATCATTGTACAAACTCCTCACAAGCTCTCAGTACAATCTCCAATTGTTACACACTACACAAGCTCAGATCATACAAAACACATGCTCCAATCTGCTCCACCTGTTAGCCTGCCTCTACTGCGCAATCCAAAATGAATAATTGCACACCCTGAGTTCAAATCCCTCTGGTATGTACTGCGCAATCCTCATTGGAATCTCCATCAATGTGTGGTGCAAACTCATGCACCAGTATAGTCACAACTGATAGTCACACTGCTCTTTCACCTACCTCTTCATTGGTCTCCACTAAAACTATCCATGCACTGAAGTTAACTGATGTATTCTTTAGTTGATTTATGAGTTTATAATTAGTGAATTAATTAATAATTAATTCACACCACTCTCACTAATTTTATCAATTAGTTAAACTAAATACAAATAGCTCAACTATGTTTAGATTAGTTAAACTGAATACAACTCCACTAACTTCCTCAATCAACTCCACCAAACTCTGTCACATGAGTTCTAACTGAAGTATCCATGCAATAGCTCCACTTAACCCTCAGGAATAGCATAATTCCTTCTATCAGCTCCTGTGCCACATCTGTGCACTTAACTGAAGTGCTCCAAGAGAATAAGATAATGTTTAGAGTCCAAATATTATTAAGAGCTAATAATATTCGACATATCTATTTTTAGACCGACAATCTAAAAATAGATTCCACCCAATATGTCTAAAAATAGAATTCCATCTATTTTTCCAACTTGACCAACCATCCACAAATAACATCCTGCAACTCATAGAATATGATCCATATGTCTAAAAATAGACATATTTTAAAATAGATTTTACGCCAAAAATAAATTTCATGGGCTCCACGCTTTAGTGAAGGTGATTCCTTCCCCACTAAGCTCATCATATTATTGCAATCTCAACATATTATGGCTACCTTGACCCTTCATAATATGAACCTGGGGATCCCAGTCTGGTACATTGATCCCCTAGCCAATACCCTGCCTGGTCAACTCAAACCTTACACTGCTTTGACCCCATTCCAACCGGTTGCTATGACCCCTCCCTTCGCTTTTGTGCCTCAGCCACCTCAACAAGAATCTACTCCTGTTGCGAAAACCTTGGGTGAGGGGGAAAAAGCATGCAAAAAGGCACCTAAGGACAAGGTTTCCACAACACCTCTCAAGTGTCCCTATATTACTAGTATAGTCCCTTATTGTTGTTAGTGTAACCCCCTTATTGTTATTATTGTACCCTTGTAACCCCATATTGTTATTATTGTGCCCTTAAATTATTATTGTTAGGTCGGCTAGGATTACATTGTGGCCTCACTAAGATTACATTATGGCCCCATGGACTCCTATATATAGAAAGAAGGTTTTTTAATTTGTATCATCCAAGAATTGTTCATTCATGTAATGTACTAGAGGTTTCCCCCTTGAAGTGGCTTATTTATAAGGTGTTGATATCTCTTTTCTTCCATTTTTGGACCTAGTTTCACAACATTTGGTATCAGAGCTTTGGATTCTAGGGTTTTCGCTGCTCCAAACCGATCATTGTGGAATTTTCGCTATAAATTTGTTTCTACGAAGGTTCAGACAGTGAAATTTTTTAGAGTACGAAGCTGAAATCCTGAGGAACATCATCAAAAAATTTCAGAGCTTGGCTCGAAATATTTTAGAAGATATGATTTATGGAAGTTAGCGCTTTTTGCAAGCTCCTGAATTTCACTTAAAAAGGTCATCACGGAATTTTCACTATAACATTTTTTATACGAAGGTTCAAGCTGAAATTTTTAGAGTGTGAATTCAACATCCTAAGGAATTTTTTTGCAAAATTTTAGATCTTGGTTCGCAACATATTTTGAGATATGATCTGTGGAAGTTAGGCCTTTTTCAGGTTCTCGAATTTCATCTCAAAGAGGTGATCGTGGGAAAATTTTCATAACTCTCTCTCTCTCTCTGAGCATCGTATTTGAATTCTGTAAAAAGTGACTGGAATTACATGGAATGTAGTTTCCTTTCTATAAATTTCAGAGCCAAAGGAAAAAAGGACACATGGCAAGTCATGTTCTAATAACCTAAACATATACCAGCTCATTGTGGCAAACATTGGACATAACTTTGCCTTGAAGAATCCCAATCAAGTCGATCAGGCATTTGAAAGAAGCTTTAGGGGACTACTCATGGGGTGAATTTTAGATAATATGATCCAAGTATAGAGATAAGTCAATTTGAATATTGAGCTCCTCAAAAGCAAGTAAAAGGTGTGTATTTTTTTTTCCGAATTGCATAAGTCTTGTTTGAAGAATCAAGTTGAATTGATTCCAAGGGCATATTGTAGAATAGATATCATTATTGGATTCTAAAATGGCCCCTAAAAATAATTCAACACCCATTAAGCCTTTAGAAGGCTCTACTATGACTCATGAAGACGAAGAATGGCAACATAACATATCAAAATTACAAGAGCAAGTGCAACAAATTTCGCTCTCGCAAAGAGCAACAAAAAAATGACATGGAAGTTTTGAAGAAAGGCGTGGAAACTAAGATGGATGGTTTGAAGAAAGGTGTGGAATCTAAGATGGATGGTTTGAAGAATGGCATGGAAGCTGGCATGGAATCTAAGATGGATGACATGGAAGCTAAGATCGATGAAAAAATGGAAAACATGAAGAATGATCTAAAAGCAGACATGGAAGGTTTAACAAAGTTGATACAAGAAATGTTTCCTAATGGTGAAAAGATAGTAGAGGAAACTCATGATGAGAACAAAATAAATGTTAATCGTGATTTCATAAACTCTAATGTTGGCGGGAAGAACCACCATATTCTAAAAATGGATATGAGGAAGTTTGATGGAAAGGATCCTGTAACATGGATACTACAGATGGAGCAATATTTTGATCTCCATAATGTGCAAAACACACAAAAGGCATGCATTGCAACTTTACATTTAGAACAAAATACATTTGTATGGTATCGATGGCTTTGCTCCCGTAAAAAAATTGTCACTTGGTCAATTTTTACGGAGGAAATGATAGCACATTATGAGGATACAAAGAGCAACACTTCTTTAGCCAATTGATAAATCTCAAACAAAAGGGTTTAGTGGGGTAGCACATTGAGGACTTCCAAAAATTGAATATAAGGGTAACTGATATTCCAGAGGAACACAGGATCGATCTCTTCATAGGCACTTTAAAGGATAACATCCAACATGAAGTTCTTGTTTTGGAACCGGATTCATTGGAGAAGGCATTCAGGTTGGCAAGAAAAGTTGAATGTAAAATAATGGCGACAAGGAAGCCTACCACTCAATTCTATAAAGAAGGAAGTGTTGCTACGTCTAGATTTCCACAACCTACAAGGTTGACACCACAACAATTGGAAGAAAAAAGAGCAAAAGGGCTTTGCTACATTTGTGATAGCAAATACACTAAAGGTCATAAGTGTGCTGAGAAGAAATTATTTTACATAGATTGTGAAGAGGAAGAAGGAAATGAAAAAGAAGAGGATATACACCAGGAACCAACCCAAGAAGATGAAGAAATGAGTCCGACCATATCGTGTAATGCATTGGCAGGAATTACCACTCCTCAAACTCTCAAGATAGAAGGACATATCAAGAAGAAAAAGGTAATAGTGTTGATTGATTCGTGTAGTACCCATAATTTTATTCATTGTAAGGTAGCCAAGGAATTGAATTGTTTCCTATACCCAGCACCAGAATGTCAAGTGATGGTTGCAAATGGAGGAACTATAAATTGCTCTGGAAAATGCCATAATATTAAGCTAACCATGGGGGAATATGTATTGACTAGTCCAATGCTTTCCATTCCTATGGGAGGTGCCGATGTTGTACTAGGAGTACAATGGTTACAATCTTTGGGGACGGTAGCTTTTAATTTTCAAGAACTTTTCTTGAATTTTTTTTCAGAAGGAAAGGAAGTCGAATTACGGGGTATTGAAGGGAAGCCGGGAAGGATAATAAGCTCTAATTTCATGAAAAAGCTTCTAAAGAAAGAACAACGAGGCGTAATTGCACAATTATGCTCACTAGAAGTTCTGACATCAAAATCATCTATTTCTGCAGATCTCCAACAAGTCTTGGACAATCATTCCAAGGTGTTTGAAACTCCCAAAGGACTCCCACCTATTCGTGATCATGATAATGCTATTCATTTGATTCCAGGAAGTGTTCCTCCAAACATCAGGCCTTATAGATATCCTTACTTCCAAAAGAGCGAAATTGAACGTATGATTGCAGAAATGTTAGAGGCCGGTATAATTCAACCTAGTCAAAGTTCTTTCTCTGCTCCTGTAGTATTGGTACACAAGAAGGATGGATCATGGCGAATGTGTCCGGATTATAGGGAGCTCAATAAGCTCACCATTTAAGATAAATTTCCCATTCCTGTGATTGATGAATTATTGGATGAATTACATGGAGCAATTTATTTTACCAAGTTGGATCTTCGTTCAGGATATCATCAAATTAGAATAAAGACTGAAGATATTCCAAAAATAGCATTTCGAACTCATGAGGGTCATTATGAATTTTTGGTCATGCCTTTTGGCCTTACCAATGCACCTTATACATTTCAATGGTTGATGAATTCCATTTTCAAACCCTTCCTTAGAAAATTTGTGCTAGTATTTTTTGATGATATACTAATCTACAACAGGTCTTGGAAGGATCATGTTGAACATGTTGACAGGGTGCTCAAACTATTGCAGGAAAAACAATTATATGCAAAAAAATCCAAATGTTTCTTTGGAGTACAAGAGGTGGAATATCTGGGTCATATTGTATCTCACGAGGGTGTTAAAGTAGACCCTAACAAAATTAAAGCTATTAAGGAATGGAAAGTCCCCACAACCATAAAGAAGTTGCGAGGATTTCTCGGGTTAACAGGGTATTATCGCAAGTTTGTTAAGAATTATGGGAGAATAGCAGCACCTCTAACAACATTATGGAAGAAAGATGCATTTTCATGGACTCCTGAAGCAACTAAGGCCTTTGAACATCTTAAAGAGGCAATGTGCCTAGCACCGGTCTTAGCTACGCCAGACTTCACAAAAACCTTTATTGTGGAATGTGATGCCTCAGAAAATGGAATTGGTGTTGTTTTAATGTAGGAAGGAAGACCCATTGCTTTTGAAAGTCGTCCAATCAAAGGAAAGTATTTACAGAAACCTATTTATGAGAAGGAAATGTTAGCAATACTGCATGCACTAAAGAAATGGCGAACTTACCTAATGGGAAGACACTTCAAGGTAAAAATTAATCATGATAGTCTTAAACACTTCTTGGAACAAATACTATCTTCAGAAGAGCAGCAAAAATGGGTCACAAAGATGTTGGGTTATGACTTTGAAATAATCTACAAAAAAGGGAAGCTTAATGTTGTTGCAGATGCACTCTCAAGAAAGAATGAAGAGGTGGAAGCATTTCTTTGTGTCATTTCTATTATCCAACCAGATTGGATAACCGAAGCAAGAGATGAATGGAAGAAGGAAAAATATGTATGGACATTCATTCAAAAGTTGCAGCAAGATCCTAGTACATCTGATACATTTAGTTGGAAAAATGATTCCTTATGGTACAAAGATCGCTTATATCTTTGTAAAGATTCCCAACTAAAACAAAAGATTCTTCTGGAATTGCACACTTCTCCTTTAGGAGGACACTCAGGATTTTTAAAAACTTACCACAGGGTGAAGAAAGAATTTTTTTGGGATGGCCTTAAATCTGATATTCGAAAGTTTGTGGCGGAATGTTTGGTTTGCCAGCAGAATAAAGTGGAAACAATTAAGACCCCAGGACTTCTACAACCCTTATCCATTCCAAGTCAACGTTGGGAGGAGATTTCAATGGATTTTATCACAGGTTTACCTAAGTCCGAAGGAAAGAGTGTCATCATGGTGGTAGTCGATAGACTTACCAAGTATGCACACTTTTGTGCATTATCTCATCCATTTAAAGCAAGTACAGTTGCTACTACATTTATGGATAGAATTCAAAAGCTACATGGAAGCCCAAGGGTTATTGTGAGAGATAGAGATCCCATTTTTACTGGAAATTTTTGGACGGAGTTATTTTCTTGTTTGGGTACTCAATTAGCTCATAGCTCATCTTATCATCCTCAATCTGATGGTCAAACTGAGATAGTAAATAAAAGTTTGGAAGGATATCTTCGTTGTTTTGTATCTGATAAACAAACACAATGGGTCAAGTGGTTACCTCTCGCTGAATGGTGGTATAACACTTCCTTCCATACTGCAGCAAAAATGACCCCATTTATGGCATTTTATGGATATCATCCACCATCGATCACATCATCTTTAAGGGAAAATTCGAAGGTCCAAGCAGTGGAAGATCACATCGAGCATCAGCAAGAAGTTCTCCAACTCTTAAAGGATAACCTGAATTTGGCACAAAATCGAATGAAACAATAGGCAGATCAACATCACAGCGAGAGAAGTTTTAATGTAGGAGATTGGGTATTTTAACGGCTACAACCATACAAACAAATGTCCCTCAAGCAAGCTAAGAAGGATAATAAATTATCGCCAAAGTACTATGGTCCTTACAAGGTGTTGCAAAATATTGGTACTATGGCATACAAATTGGAGCTTCCTGCTTCTTCACGAGTGCATCTATTTTTCCATGTTTCATGCTTAAAGAAGGTTATAGGTGAAAATCTTCCAGTTCAAACAATATTGCCAGAACTTGATGAGGAAGGAAAATCATATTGGAACCTGAAGCAGTCATGGAAACAAGAACTCGACAGCTACGGAATCGATCAATTTCAGAGTATCTCATCAAGTGGAAGAACTTACCCACTGAAGATTCTACATGGGAGGATGACAATTTTATACAAAAGCACCCAGAGCTACTCAAGCGTTGAGGACAACACTTTTTTGAAGGAGAGGGGCATGTTAGGTCCCTATATCACTAGTATAGTCCCTTATTATTGTTAGTGTAAACCCCCTATTGTTATTATTGTACCCTTGTAACCCCCATTTTGTTATTATTGTGCCCTTAAATTATTATTGTTAGGTCGGCTAGGATTACATTGTGGCCCACTAGGATTACATTATGGCCCCATGTACTCCTATATATAGAAAGGAGGTTTTGTAAATTGTATCATCCAAGAATTGTTCATTCATGTAATGTATTGGAGGTTGCCCCCTCGAAGTGGCTTATTTATAAGGCGTTGATATCTCTTTTCTTCTATTTTTGGAGCTTGTTTCACAACATTCTCCTCCTAAGCTTCCAAAGAATACACCTCTGTGTTCTTTGTGTGATGTTGTCGGTCATGCTACCCACAATTGTCCTGAATTGTCTCGTATCAAACCCATGGTAAACGAGGCATTTCGTGAGTCTAATATCCCAGAATTCCATGTTACTTTACCATATTCAGCCAAGAAACTCAAGACTTTGCACACAAATCAACCTTGTGCTTTGTGTGATTTCCATGGCCACTACACTCACCTTTGTCCCCGCCTCGAATATTTCTGCACCTCCTTGGAAGTGGTTTTCCAATACAAGGCCAAGCACAACGAGTCTACCTCTCCCTTACTTGCGATGTTTGCTTCGGTAGAACTAGAGGACACATCCACTCCTATTGACATACCCCCTCCCGACGTCAAGATGACAGATTCTTCGGCCACTATCCTCTACCTATCATCATCTATGAGATCCACGGTGGAAGACCCCTCTATGGCATCCCCTTTTGTTTCGCCTGACCTCCCTTCAGTGATCACCTTGGGCTCAACATCGGTAGATTCTTCATCTACTTTTTCTTCTGTCATGATCTGTGATGATGCGCATGTGAACCTCACTTCTCATAATGATGATTCAGGTAGCTTCGTCACGTCATGTGGTCATCATTCCACCAGTCACCCCATCTTCTATTGTGATGACAAAATTATGGAAGCATTTACCATCCTTGACTTTATCTATCCAGCCCATAAGGAAAATGGCACCATCCATGTCTATGGTGACTTTCGTGACCTGAGCACAAGTTGTCCCCAACACAATTCCCCCAGACCATCCACTATTTAGTGTGCGGGGTGTAGAAATTATACCCATATCATTTCCCCTAGAATTTCTTGTTTTATTTCTACCTTGCGTTCAAGTTGCCTACATTGTTCATCATCATCTCATATGTTTTTTTGTGGCACATTTTAGATGGATCCCTCATCCACACCATACATCGGCTGTGTCGATGGTGCAAGTCGCTACTCTGGGAATCTAGACTCAATAGCGTGGGCCATTTTCACCCCCTTGAATTCACTTATCCTCTCTAATGGCATATGAATTGGTGCTGCCACCAAAAACCAAGCCAAATATGATGAAGTGATAGGTTAGTTAGTCGATGCCCTTTACCATCGCATCTTTCACCTTCATGATCATTTAGATTCTTTGCTACTTGTCATGCAATTGAATAGTTTTTATCATGTGCATAATCATGTCATTTTTAGAAGATATTTACAAGGGAAGCTCTTAATGCGTGAATTTGAAACCATTACATTTAGTCATGTACCTAGAGCCCAGAGTCATTTTGTAGATAGCATTCCAAACAATATTCTAGAATTGCATTTATGACATGCATTTAACACAAGACAATAACCATAAACCATAAAACGATGCATATCTATAATATGTGTCATCCAAATATACAATGTTTTGGAGTCCATTAACTCTAATACATATGACATGCCCATAACATGTTACAAAAAACCAAAATTGGGGGCACCTCATGCCCCTACATCTAATCAATATCTGGAGGGTTTTAGGCCAATGGCTCAGCTCCTGCAGCCCATAGATCATGCATCCCCTGTTCGGCCATTGCTATGCGCCGCATGACTCCTCACCACTCTCAGGGTATACCAATACATAGCTCTATGTACTGGTCATCAAGGTCCTGCCAACCACACTCAGAAACACCGGCCTAAGCTTCTCACATCTATGGTGGACATCCTCCAAGAGGTCCATTGCATCCTCATTTTGTGTTCCCCTCGATCCAGTAGGTTCTGCAGCTCTTGACACTACAATTCGTCCCATATACCTAGCCGATTTCACCGGTGCTATATATGCATACCAAAAGTAAATGAATCAGTACCATATACAATATTCTGAAACTTTAAAATTCACCATAAAAGATAATAAATTGTTCACTCACTGTCTGGGCCCCATGCTCAACCTGATGAAAGTGGCAAGTCTGAGTCCCCATGATAGTTCATCCCACTATAGGGATAGTCATCTATGTATAATGGCATATGATCCCAATGCGCTCATATGATCCCAATGCACAGAAAACTAGGGTTGGAATACCTATCCGACTACCCCACCTCCTCCTCTACACAGCATCTGCCCCCAACGGCGCATCCTTGCCTCTCATGGGCACCCATTGTAGATCTGTATACGAGGATGGAGTGTAAGGGTCTTCTCAAAGAAGAGCGAGAAAAGCACTGTGCCATATGCATAGTCATGGTTCACCTGCCACTTGCATAGTGACAACTTTCATTTCAATGATGACAGCATCATCTGGGCCCACCCATAGTAGGTCCCACTAAATACTCCCTCATCCATCATCATCTACCCTTCAGTGATGTGGTGGAGCACCTAGTTGCCCAGGATCCATAGCACCGCTGCGGCCACAACATGAGTCTCTAGCCTCTCTAGATCTCTAATCGGTATCTGTGTTCCTTTCACATGGACACTCGGTCAATATTGGGGCTCTACAAATTCCATATTGCTCCACCCTCACAGTAACATTGGCTATGAGTTTCCCACCATCCCCAGTGGTGGAAGACCGGTCAGGAAATATATGTCCTGAACCTAATCCTTAAAACATGCTTATGAAGTATACAAGGCGGTGGATAACTTTTGGCCCTATCTATTGAAGATTCATTGTATTATCTTTTTCCTCCACCCAACATTAAGATCACTCCTTGTTCGACAATATCTGGGTGAAAAAATTGAAAACTAGATGACTGATTTGCAGGAATATGACTTATAAATTGAACTAGTTCACATGATCAAGGGCCATGGTCTTTTTTTATAGTCAATAGAAGTGGAGCAAGAAATTGATATGTATGACATAAAGAGAACCACCCCCACTACCGGCACAAACGTTTGGTACGCAAATGTGCGCCAATACCTTGAGTATGGCATTGTGCCCTCCCACTTTTTTGCATAGCAGAAGAGGGAAATAAGCCTACAGGATTTATCCTACTAGTTGGTGCATGGGATGATTTTTATAAAGCACCATAATGGAGTATTTCTCAGGTGTTTGGATGCACATGTTTAAGAGAGGGTATTGCATGATCTCCATGACATACGAGCTAGAGGGAATTTTGCAGGAAACACAATGACACATAAATTTATGTGGGCTGAGTTCTATTGGCCCACACTATTCAAATATTCCCATGCTTATGTCCTCAAATGTTAGGTCTTTCAAAGGTGTTTTGTCCGGAATAATAAGTGATCTGCCCCATTGTGTTAAAAATTGCAACAAGAAATATTGAAAATGGAAACAAGAAGAGGCCTCTAATTTAATTTTCCCTCAATTAAATTAGAATTAAATTGTAATTCCACGTCACATAAATAATTTAGGAATACTTATTTGGTTTTTTTAATTCGATTTGAGTGTCAAACTAGAGGCATGTAGAGTGTATCCTACTTTTTAAGAGCCCTGGTCGTGTCTATTTTGAGTTGTAATTAATTAACTTAATCTATTTGAGTTAAAATCATTTTAACTAGTTCTAACTGATGGAGGAACTAGTGAGAGGTCAAGTGAATTAAATTTAATTTAATTAACATGCAGTGATAAATCAAATAGCTAATAATTCACTCAAAAAATTTCATGCATGTCAGTTCTGAGAAAGACTCAATTGATATTGGGGTTAAAGGGAAGTGTATTATCAATTGTATAATCATCCAATTATACAGATGGTTAATGGAGTCAGAAGAAGAAACTTGATGTACTACCCATCTATTATTAGGTAATTTCCTCATTAAATAGGGGCCCAATTCCTCATTGAACTATGCAACAAAGTAGGAGCTTGGAAGGCTAGGTAATTAGCTAAGTATTGGCCAGAGTCAGCCTAGGAATTAGTGAGACAGACAGAGAAGTGCGAAGAGATATCAAGCCTAAGACAATCATTGTATTGTTCTCAAATTTTTTGACTTATGCAATATATAGATAGCATGGTTTTGAGCTGAGGCTTTCCCCAGATAAATCTCTGTGTTATGCGATTGAAATTTGTTCTCTTTCTTGTTCATGTGATTGTGCGATCATAATCGGTTTCCAGAATTTGTAGAGTAGATTCAAGTATTTTTTTTAGAATATTACAAGTATCAATTTGAATCTACATGTATTTTCTACATGGTATCAAAGAAAGAATCACCATATAAGAAAAAAATATGAGTTTTTTTTAGAAGGTGAATTGAATTTGCAGATCTACTCTTGAGGACAAGCAACATGATCAAGATGTATTTCTATGGATTGAGACTCGAATATTCCCTTAAGGGTAGTTTTAATTACATAGATTAGAGAGATGGGATGGAGGCACTGTTAGAAGACAATGGGCTGAAGAGTTCATAGAAAATGAATTTCCTAATCCTGCAGCGGCAGATTCTCAAGATTTGGTGGCATGGAAGAACAACGTAGCAAAGGAAAGAAATATTTTGTTAGAAGGAGTTCGAGATCATATTGTCTCGAACCTCCATAGAATCCATATGCTATGTGGAATTCCTTAACATATTTTTTTCAGAACAATGTTGACCACATGAAGCTAATGCTAAAGGACAAGCTCAAAAAGAAAGATGGAGAAGGCGGCTTGTCTGAGCTTAATTGATTAAGTTCATAATGAAAGGCTTTGGAAGTGTTGGCGTTACCATTGTCGAGGATGTTCTGGTGATCCTAGCAATTCTAGGTCGTCCCAACATATGTAACAACTACTAGGATTTGGTAAATGGGAGGGAGAAGCTACTAGAGTGGGAGCAATTATGGTCTGACTTGGTGCAGGAAGAGATTGGGAGAAACACCAGAGATGGGACCTCTTCCAAAGAAGAGGAGGTTGAATTAGTCAGCAAAGGAAAGAAAGCTAAGGGAAATAAGTCCCAAGGTGAAGAGGGAAAGAAATACTTGTCCAAAAACAATTGTTTTCAATGTGACGAGTTTGGGCACTATTCCACGAAATTTCCATAGAAGAAGGCAAGAAATAAGGAGGTTGCAGTAGTAGGAACGGGTGAAGCTCGAGCTTCACAATTCGAACTTTATTTCACTCTCATTGCATGCATAGAAAGCATTGTAATAGGATGCATGTGGTATCTCGAAAATGG
This sequence comes from Pinus albicaulis, assembly GCA_034641835.2. Classification (NCBI taxonomy): domain Eukaryota; kingdom Viridiplantae; phylum Streptophyta; class Pinopsida; order Pinales; family Pinaceae; genus Pinus; species Pinus albicaulis. The sequence continues at coordinate 1,416,414,755 of CM076580.1, read as the reverse complement.
TGCCTCATTCCATATGACAGGGAATAGAGATCTCTTCAGTGACTTGGAGGAGAAAGACCTCAAATAGAACATGGAGTTTGGAGATGATGGGAGGTATAGCGTGACCGATATCGATACAGTTACTTTTCAGAGGGAGTCTGGTTCCCCTCTCATACTCATAGATGTTTTGTTTTTTCTAGGAATATAGAATAACCTTGTTTCCGTAGAGGTAATGGAAGACTGCGGGTATGATGTGATATTTAGCACAAGAAAGGTTTTCCATAGACACATTTCCATGAGACGGGTGAAGCAGATTGGTGTGAAAATCAAGAACCTATATGCAATTGAGGTCGGAGATACATGAAAATCTTTGAGGAGAAAGGAAAAGGTTAGAGACTTGGTGGTTGATATGGATCATGAATTACCTCTCAACATGCAACCTTAGAAGGAGCCTCAGAAATTTGTGGAGTAGCCAAAATTGGAGAAGTAGAGAGGAGGCCGAGTGGAGAAATCCACTCAAGTAGAGACCTCAAGTAGGGGGGATTTTGAGCCAAGTCGAGAGAGGGAGCACATGCAAATATACCTCCATGTGAGAGGTAGGGTGATGTGAAGCAATACTCCCAAGGGTGTAGAAATTTAGGCAGGGTCCAATGAGATGTCTTGCCTCATGGATCATTACATTGCTACAAGGGCCCACAGTACATAGCAAGATGAATCAGTGGTAGCTGATGCAGTCAGAGGTCAGAGTGACATATGCAAATACCAACAGTAGTTAGATACTAGGGAGCACAGAGGAGAGTTGGAAGCAGTCCAGAGTGAGAAACAACGTGGATTTTTTAGTAGACGGTGCATTAGCTAGTAGTATTCAGATACTCTAGTGACAGATGCATCATATTTATCATAGTTGATTCACTTTGGATGCTTTTTAGTTTCAGAAGTTGTAGTAGCAACAACACTAGAGATAAGTGTTGCATGCGGAAAATTCCAAAGGTACTGAATCAAGATAGTTGAATTCCTTTCTTGTTGAGAGGCAGTGTTGAAAATTACAACAAGAAATATTGAAAATGGCAACAAGAAGAGGCTTATAATTTAATTTTACCTTAATTAAATTAGAAGAAATTTTTAATTCCACATAACGTTACAACTTGTACAAGTTAACTAAGTTAGGAAGACATAGTTGGTTCAGTTAATTTGAGTTGAGGGTCAAACTAGAGTCGTTTAGAGTGTCCTCTACTTTTTGGTTGAGTTTATTTTGATTTGTAATTAAATAAATTAATTTATTTGAGTTAAAATCAATTTAACTAGTTCTAGTTGACGAAGGAACTAGTGAGAGGTCAAGTGAATTAAATTAGATTTAATTCACATGTAGTGATCAATAATATTACTCATAATTCACTCAAAAATAACTCATGCATGTCAGTTCTGAGAAAGACCCAGTTGATATTGGAGTTAAATGGAAGTTTACTATCAACCGTATAATCATCCAATTGTATAGATGGTGCATGGAGTGAGAGGAAAAGCCTTGATGTACTATGCAAATATTATTAGGGAATTTACTCATTTAACTGCGCAAGGAAGTAAGAGCTTGGAAAGCTAGGAAATTGGATAATTATTGCCCAGATTCAGCCTAGGAATCAGTGAGACAGACAGAGATACTGCAAAGAGATCTCAAGGCTAAGAGAAGCATTATATTGTTCTCATATTATTTGACTTATGAAATATACAGATAGAGGGGTTTTTAGTTGAGGCTTTCCCAGATAAATATTTGTATTTGTTCATGTGATTGTGCAATCATAATTGGTTTCCGCAATTTGTAGAGTAGATTCAAGTATTTTGTTTTAGCACATTACAAATATTAGTTTGAATCTACATGGATTTTCTATGCAATGTAGCCTATTGTAGTGAAAAAACCATTCCAAAAGTATGGCTTGGAAATTATTGGTGAAATTTTTCCAAATTCATAAAATCACCATCACTACATATTACTTTACGCGGTGGAAAGAATCAATTTCTCTCAAACAGGCGAATGATCAGGAAGTCATCACTTTTCCGGAGTAGAACATAATTTCCAGGTTCCACATTCCTATGTCACTTGTTTTATACAATGCAACATACTTATCATCACTAAAGATTTATTATTTTGCAATGGAAAATGGAATAATATTGAAGGATTTTTCTAACTACTACCCTTAGGGGAATGGTCTCATTGAATCCAAGAATAATAAATTTATCTACATCATTAAGAATACCATATTTTTTGAACAAAGGAACTAACACTCTACTTTGGTAAATGCTCTATGGGTTGACCAAGTCATGCCTAAGCCTTGCCTAAACACCTCCCCTTACTTTCGGTTATACAGAAAATAATACATCCTCCCTCCTAATATATACTTTCCTGCTCTCCAACTTTCCCAAGAGTCCCAAGGAAAGCCATGTTTGTTTGTACAGCTTAGGATGGACACCCTTCATAAGATCCAGGAAGAAATATTGAAAGAAAAAGAAAATTTCTTACTCCATGAAAACCATATTAAGAGGCGGTTCAACAAGACATTTGTAGTTAAGAATCTATTTAGTGTGAGTGATCTAGTCTTGAAATGGGATAAATCCCATGAAGACAAAGGCATACACAATAAGTTTCAATCCCTATGGATTGTACCATTCACTGTACAAGAGAAGCTTGGACATCACACCTCGTCTTTAATCACTTGATGGGAAGAGTGACTCTCTCCCTGTCAATGGCAAAGATCTCAAAAATTATTTTCAATGAAAATCTAGGGTTGTGCGATGCACTATGTACATAGTCTACCTTTGCTTGCTTATTTTTTTTCTTTTTTTTTTCTTTTTTTTCATATTTTTATTAGTCATGTGAAGGAAGTATCATCCTCGAGTTGGTTTTTGAGATTGTGTGTGGATAAATTCTAAGGAGCCTTGTGACACTTCAACATTTGGTTAGCCTTTGGTCCTTCTTCCTTGTATTTGTTATGTCTTTTGGTCAATGAAGTTTTGACATAAAATATGATCCATCTGTAAGGAGAGTTTTGGGAAAACCATGAACTCATGTCTATCTGGAAAACCTTGTGCCCATATTCAGTTCTTTTGTTTTGGTGTATTCATGCTTATCCGATCAGTAAAATGGGAGGAGGGGAAAGTATAAATGAGAAAAAACAAATCATAAGAACATATATACTTATCTAAAGGAACAACCTCTCCTTATCTCAATAATCTGGGATCCCTCTTTTGCCCAAAATAAATAATTTCCAATGCACAACTCTCTTTTCAAAAATAAATCAAGGTGAAAGAAGAGAAAGGCTTCCTGCACAGAGAGGTAAAGAAAACAACTCCATTGGGGTATTGTTCAGGCTCACTAAAAATGGAAAAAATTTTGTGTTCCTAAAGTAATTCTGTCAGGGTATTGTCCAGACCTGCTAGAAGCGGAGCAACACCAAAGATGAAAACTTATACTCTGAAAATATTAAACTTGCGAGCTTAATTACCCTCCGCATGTTTGAAACTTCGTGATCGAGATGAATATTTGTTGATTTAAACCGATGTGGCATGATGGGGACCTAGTCTATTCATGGGGTAAGTGTTGGAACCAAAGCGATCTGCATGATGAATCAATAATACCCGAAGAACCAAGGTCCTACACAAAAGAAGTTCACTGAAACAAAGAAGCTATAATCCTAATAGTGTGTCACCAAGCTTTGTAGCCACTACAACACCGTTCAAAATTTTATCCTATACCGAATTTCAGAGCCTTCCTTGGTCTTTTATATGGCTGTAGAAAAATTTAATGTTCATTTCATTTCTTTTCTTGAAGTTTCGTGACCCATTTTCACAAGATAGGGAAAGTGTCTCTTTTTGGAATGTTTCCCATCACATTGAATGTATGAGCTTGTTACAGTAGTTTCAATGGGTCATATTTACATAAATGATATGTTCTAACCTTTTAAGTACCCATTGCATTGATTTCCAAAGTTTTGAGCATCGTCGCACAAGTGTCGTCACAGTCATCGCAAAGTATATCTTTGGTGTCGCACTTGTCGTAAATGGTCGTAAGTTTGTCACACATAGGAGAATGGTTTTTTTGTATGTATCAGATGATATCTATTGTTTGAGTCATAAATTATGCTAAGTGTGTGACCATAAGTCCATCAATGTTCACATCAATCTCACTGGGCCCAAACAGTCATTTTCCGCAAAAATTCTCAATCGAGAAACTTAGCTTCTCCAGGCCTTCCCTAAGCTACACACTATGTAGTCTCAGTCCTCTAGCTCGGACCTTGTTACTTGGCACTGTGCAATGCGTAGCATTGGCTTCCCAAGGCTGCTCCATTACGCATTTTTTGTGACCAAGACCCGACATTGACCTCTGGAATTGTACAGTTAAAGCCTACAACCCAACTTGAAATGCACACTTTACAACTTAAAGACACAAGCTCATTCCCTAAGCCTTATAATTGTGCACTATGGAGCCACCGAGGCCTCCTTGACCTCTTTAACATCGCAATTATCTTTCATAGCTCTCATCCTTGTGGCATGTCCCCACTGACTCTAGAAACTATGCAATCATGTCCCTCAACCCATCCAGAACTGTGCACTGCACAGTCTCAAGGCTCAAGGATTCCCCCTACTTTCCTGAACTTCACAGTAACTGAGCCTCCTTTCCCAACCTCTAATTTTTACTAGACTCATTTCATGGATCATAATGCATCATCTTATGCTAGGGGTTTTCGAATTGATGTCATCTTGTCATGAGTGAATCACAGGAATATGTACTCTATCAAGTCATGGTGAGATGATAAAGGAGGATAAGAAGGATGAAAGCATGCTCAAAGAAACTCTTGCAACTAAACTTACAATATGATTGATCAATAGAAAGTGAAAGGACAATATTTTGTGACTACTATCAAAGACTTGAGATCATTGAAGACTGGGCCTATCACCAAAGATCGTGGAGGAGTAAAGGAGAGTTTTTTTACAAAGACACTGAACTCTCAATAGCAGCTATGGCTTGACATTGCCATGTCATAAAAAATTCCATCTCAACCATTTCAAGTCATGTAATTTCATAAGTGGTCATATTGCCACATCACTATTGTATATCATGTCTATTGTCATCAAATGTATTGTAAAGTAGAAGTCCAAAGGACATGCATGAATGTAAAGATTAATGTATGTTGAAAATTCATGGGAATTCAAACATTCATGGAGGTAGTCAAAATTTCACCCTTGGTTATATATACTCACTCATTGTATGAGAAAAGGAATTTTCACCTTGGCTCCACCAACAAAGAAATAGAGAGAATATCTGGTTCTATTGTGGAGCAAGGGGTGGCTCCAACACTCCACTATTGGAGCTAGTGATGTTCAATGTATATATGTGTCTTGAAAATTTTACTTCATAAGCCTTCTAAGGCAATAATATTCCTCATGCATGACTTATGAATGCATGTAAGACTATTTTGCGAATGTTTATATTTCATGTTTTTTTTTCACATGTACTAATATAGTTGAACTATTTCGGTTATTTTAATGTTTATCTTGTTGAGAATGTGTTGTAATGGTTGTGACCATTGCCTCATCATTGTGGACTATTCCATAGGATAATGGGTAGATATTTCATTTATTGATCCAGGTGGATATTGGTGTCCACCCATCTATTCCATTTGGACCGCCACCATCGGTTCTTTCATTTTTGCACTTTTAGCACATCTTATTATTTTTAGCGGGTCTTTGGGTCCTGAACTTACGGAGCCATTTTTGGGCCCTAATTATCTAGGTTGATATTGGTGGCCACCCACCTATTCCATTTTAAATTCCACCATCAGTTCTTTCATTTTTTTAGTTGCAGCACAACTTACTATTTTTAGCAGTTTTTCGGGTCCTAAACTTCCAAAGCCGTTTTGAGGCCCTAAACAACATTTTTTGGGAAAACTGGGAGCAACATGGGTTGATGTATTGATGTTTCTCACACCAAAAGTTGTAATCCTCGTATATATCTTTCTAACGAGGTATGAACGTAAAACGGAGATCGTATGCCAAAGTTACGTCCCCAGGAAGTTGAAACACCAATTTACCCAAACGGGGCCCATAGTTTTGGCACTTCATCTCCTACAGTTAGGTATTTGGATTTTTAGGGTTTTGAATTGTTTTTCAACAATAAATATGCCTTTGAGCCTCATTAATATAGTTCATAGGTGTGTATCCAACACATATCTTCTCAAAGATAATCTACCATCACCCTAGCTAGTTTATTTCCATTATGTTTGTAAAAATATTTCAATTATTTGATATTAATGAAATGAAGTATTATTTCCACTGCATCTTTGTGATTATGTCTATTTCTATATTTTATTTCATTCATGCATCAATATGGATCATTGGTATCAAAGTGGTCTACTCTTTCTTTTCTTTTCTTTTCATGTCCCCAACGAGGTTAGGGTAAGAGGAGCTAGGGCTCGATCTGGTTGAACCCTTGAAATATTAACCTCGCGAACCTCGACGACCTCCCATGGAAGTAGAAAATAAAGACAAGGGAGCAGGAGATATTATCAAAATATTTCTCGAGGAGGCCCTCGAGAAGCAAAGGAATGTGATGATGGATAAATTTTCTCAGATCCTTCAACGGCTTCCCACCTATGGTGCATCTGCATCCAACAACCACTTTGGAGGTGCCACTCCCTTTAAGGTACATGTAAACTTTGACATTTTTGTACTTTAAGGCCAGATAGATTCAGACATCGTAGATAGGTGGTTGAATTTGCTAGAATGGTATTTCTCGGTCCATGATTTCTCCGACCGAGAAAAGATTATTTTTGCACTTCTCAAAGTTGCCCCCCATGTCATAGACTAGTGGGAAACCTACTTTGAGAAAAAGGACTAGGGGGAACCCTCTCTATTCTTGGCCACAACCACTTGGAATTCATTCCAAGATGGCATCAAGGAACAATACTACCCCGTGGGGATCTATGAGGACAATTACATCCAATGGACCCCACTGCAGTATTAAAGGGATCAAGATGTGCACGAACTGATGAATTTGTTCCATACCCTATGCAAAAAGTTGGGTATTAAATATTAGGAGATATATTTCGTGCTCAAGTACCATAGTTTTCTGCATAGACACATTCAGGAGCAAACATATTTCCTCGACATTACCTTGCTTCACACGACATATCGCTATGCCGCCAAGATTGAGAAAAAATTTAAGCAGAATAAGAGAGACTTTGGATCCGCGAATCTGACACCAAGGAAAGGCACCCCCGAACCATAGAAAAAGAGGCAGAGCCAAAGTGGGGTGACTAAGAACACCACCAAAAATCCAAAGAAGGACACATGGAAGTGGTGTGAATTTGATAACAGCCCCACTCACAACACAACAGAGTGTTGGGGCAAACAGTCGCTGGTGGCCGAACTGAAGGTACCTGAATCAGTTGCATGTTCTGATCCTGAGCCAAAACCAGAAAAGGGAGATGAAAATGGGAAGAATATCATTGATATGGACCCCAGTTCCATTGTTTCCACCACCAATTTCCATAGGGAGGATCTCGAGGATCCAGAGGAGGGGGAGCGCCTCTTCCATTCATAGATGTGGGTGAAGGGTTCTCCACTGCAATTTCTTGTCGATAGCAGAAGCCAAAAGAACCTCATTTCAGCAGAGGTCATGAAGTAGCTTGGCCTACCAAGCATAGCACACCAGCAGTCATATACCATCAGGTGGCTTCACCAAGGGAGAGATCTGCGTGTCTTCCAATAGTACTGCCTTCCGTACAGCATCAAGTCATTCATGGATGAGATATTGTGTGATGTTGCTCCTCTTGATGTAGATGATGTATTATTGGGCCAACCATACTTGTGGAGGTGACATGTTGTGTATGAGTCTAGGCCTCATGTTGTTATTATTATTTTTGGAAATAACTTGTACATGATACTGGAGGTGGTACTGCCTCCTGTTATCTCTTGGACTACTGCAAAACAACATAGTAAGATTGTTTCCCAAACTAGGAAATTTATTTTCCTTACAACATGCTCACAGGGAAAGAAGAATATTGTGGCCAAAACCTCAAAATAGGGCTCCCCTACATGGCTGCAGCAAATGGACAGAGTCATGGAGGAATACGAGGACATTTTCACCTCACTCACATAGGTTCCTCTACACTTTCAGGACAAGCACTCCATTAAGCTAACCCCCGACGCACCACCGCCTGATATTTCCATACCTCATGTGAATACACAGACAAAATCCACACATGTACTATCTGAGGCTGATAAAGAAACTAAATTTATTGAATGCATCCAACATGTCCGCCCGCAGGTCCATGACATCTTCGAAAAATCTAATACCCAGTTCAACATGATTTGCCTCATCTCATGGAGGATCTCAACGCAATGGGGAACATTGATTCCTAAGGGGGGAGGAATGATCTAGGTGGATATTGGTGGCCACCCATATATTACATTTGGACCCCCACCATTATTTCTTTCATTTTTTCACTCTCAGCACATCTTAATATTTTTAGCAGGTTTTTGGGTCCTGAACTTCGGAGCCATTTTGGGGCCCTAATGATCCACGTGGATATTGGTGGCCACCCACCTATTCCATTTGAAATTCCACCATTAGTTTTTTCATTTTTTCAGTTGCAGCACAACTTACTATTTTTAATATTTTTTCAGGTCCTAAACTTCCGGAGGTGTTTTGAGGCCCTAAAGGACATTTTTTGGGTAAATCGGGAGCAACATTGGTCCATGGACCGATGTTGCTCAATCCAAAAGTTTTACTCCTTGGATATATCTTTCTAACGAGGTATGATGGACGTCAAATGGATATCATATGCCAAAGTTACGTCCCCAGGAAGTTGAAACACCAATTTACCCAAATGGGGCCCATAGTTTTGGTGCTTCATCTCCTACGATTAGGTTTTTAGATGTTTATGGTTTTGCATTGTTCCTCAACAATAAATAGGCCTTTGAGCCTCATTTTAACACAGTTCATAGGCATGTAGCAGCCACATATCTTCTCAGAGATAAGCTATCATCACCCTAGCTAGTTTATTTCCATTTTTTCTATAAACATATTTCATTTATTTGATATTAATGAAATGAAGTATTATTTCCACTGCATATCTGTGTTTATGTCTATTTCTATATTTTATTGTGTTCCTGCATAAATTTGGATCATTTATTTTTATGTGAGTAATTTTTGTTCCATCCTTGTGGACTATTCCACAGGATTTTAGGCAGACCTTTCTCAAGCTGTTGTGTGTAATGAATTTCGCATCCCAAGTAGACTATTCCGCTGGATGTTATACGGAATCCTTTAGTTCACGTGAACCTCTTCTTGGTGGTACTATTACCTATCTCTTATAGGCTCACATTTATTTCTCTCCCCCTTTGTAGTAGAACCTTGACACACTTGAAATCAGACACTTACCATGCACATCACCTTGCTTTGTGAAAGTACATTTGTATCACTCTCTCTTGCTGACAACAAGAGCCAAGGAATATCTTTAAGAATAAGGCAACCAGGCATTTGTTTTGGATGGAATTCCTACCCAAAATGGTGTGAGGTCTAATTGGGACTTCATATCAGGGAGATCCCTGAATGTTGGCGGATCCAACAACATCAACATAACATCAATGTAATAAATCATTTTTCTCATGTTCTTATTATAGCACCTATAGAACTTGTTATTTCAAGAGTACTTAAGAAAAATTCCTTCATCATCTCTTGCATCAAACTTACGAAGGTTTTCATCATTCTTTTTTATATAACACTTGATTCAAAACACTCTAAAATGTTTGAGATTATCAGGCTTGCCATACCAGAGCTCATATGGGGTTTTCTAACTACCTGAAATATTTGTTGTATTTATTTCTCCCATATTAGCTCTATTTGGCTATTGAAATGGTCTGTTGGTTCTCTTTGCTACACCATTATGATATGGAGTCTCTACAATGGTAAAATTACTTTTGATGCCATGTTCTTGAAAAATTCCCCAAACTCTTTTGAAGTAAATTCAACTCCATTATCAGACCTTATGCACTTTATTTATAGGTTGTCTCATTTTCAGCCATGCCCTCAAGGTTTTTAAACTTCTCAAAGGCCTATGATTTTTCTCTAAAAAAGTTTACCCACATCATTTTTCTAAAATCATCAATGAAAAGCATGAAATGAAATTTACCTAAAGGTGAATGAGTTCTTGAAGGACCACACGAGTCCATATGTATTAATTTAAATGGCCTAGTTGATGAGTTTTCATTAGAGTTGAATTAAAATAAAACTTGTTTTCGAATCTTACAGAACTTGGAAATCGCATTATTTGTGTTGGGTCTGTTTTATATTCTTTCTAGGACTAGACCCACACGTGAAGCGGGGGGTAAGAGGGGGAGGAAACAACCCCCCTTCATTGCATTGGGTGCAATAGAGGGGTCACAGGGGGGGCATAGCCTTCCTGTCGAGGGGTTTGTAGGGGGGCAGTAGGCCCCCTGCGCAAGGTTTGGGGTGACACCCCGAGAAATATTTTTGAACCCTATATTAGGTGGGAGGACCTACCTATGGCTTTGTGCATGAGTTTAGCACATGGTTTTGGGCATGATGGTTTTCTGTCCATGCTATTTTGTAGATCCAGTCAAGGAAACTATAGTTATGTTCTAATCCAGGGCTAATGGACTGCGGTTTATTAATTCTTTGGCATGTATATATATGTATTGTAATATTGAAAGGAATATAATGAAAAATAAAGATGGTAGTCCCAGTTTTGGGATAAAAGGGAAAATATCTGTGTATATATGTTCTATTTTTATGCTCTCGCTATTATTTATTTTTTGTTTTAAGAGTTCTCTTATAGATAATTTATGTACAGGGTTAAAACTTACATTTGGTATCAGAGTTGTTTCGGCTTCAACAGGATGCCCTTACTATTTAGGTTTTTTTTTCGGGCATGTGGTAGACCCTGTTCAGTGAGAGATCAACAGGATAAATTCTTGCTGTGAAAGAACATGGCAAGCAGTGCAAAGATAGAGATCGATAAATTTAATGGTCAGAGTTTTGAGTTGTGGAAGCTCAAGATGGAGGATCTATGTGTGGATAAAGATCAATGGATCAAACTAGATCCCATTACTAGACCAACAGAAATATCAGATGAAGACTGGGTGAAGTTGGATCAGAAAACAAAGAGCATAACACGGTTGTGTATCTCATATTCGATTTGTTGAATATATCTAGGGAAGCTACGGTGAATTATTTGTAGGAAATGTTAGGGACTTTGTATCAATATAAGTCTCTTGTGAACAAATTGTTCCTACAAAAAAATTTGTATAACTTGAGGATGAAGGATGGAGACTCAATGATAAAGCATCGGGACACCTTCATTATTGTGGTAAGTCAATTGTTATCTATTTATATTAAAATATTAGATGAAGATAAGTGCATAATTTTTCTGTATTCTCTACCACATTCGTGGGATATTCTAGTTGTTGCAATAGGTAGCAATACAACTACCTTGAAGTTTGATGAAATTGTATCAGCTTTACTGTCGGAGGAAATGAGATGGAAAAATATGGAGGGCCATAATGGATATTCTTTGTCTATACAAGGATGGTGCTAGAAAAGACTAAAAAATAAGTTCTTGAGTGGGAGATCTAAATCTAGAGGGAGATCTAAATCTCCAGGAAATCCTGTAAAGGTGTGCTAGAAATACAGAAAGGAAGGCCACCTTAAAAAGGACTGTTGATCTAAATCTCCTAAGAAAGGAAAGGGATCTGATGATGTTCCTTCTGCATAGGAAAAAACCACCTCAGATGAATATGGGGATGTGTACTTGGCTTCTTCTTCAAATAGGAATGTACATCATAATGCATGGTTGATTGACTCAAGTGCATCCTTTCACTTCATTCCCCATAGGGAGTGGTTCTACAAGTAAGAGAAGTATGATGGTGGTGATGTGTTCTTAGGGGATGATAGGAAGACCAAAATCGTAGGATGCAGAAAAATCAAAATGAAGTTGCAAGGTGGAAGGATTAGAACACTTCCTAGTGTTCTACATATTCCTGCATTGGCCATAAATTTGATTTTTGTAAGCAAGATGGATGATGCAGGTGTAAAAGCAGTGTTCGAGAAATATGCCTACAAGATGGTTCAGGGAGAACTGGTATTTATTTGGGGAGTTTGTATTAGATATTTGTACAATATTCTGGGTAGCACTATTATTTATGGGTGCAACAGTTTTGTCGTTCCTGAAAGTGGAGCAGAGGACTACTGGTCTCTGGAGAAAATACCATGCTATAGCATCATAGGCTTGAACATATTGGACATAAGGGACTTCATATACTGCAAGGTAATGGTATGGTAGAATTTATGTCAAATTTATCTCTGGATTTTGATTTTTGTGAACATTGTGTCTATGGGAAGTAGAATCAGGTGAGCTTCCCTTCTTGTGCTAAGAGGGTGAAAAAGATATTAGATCTTGTGCACAGTGATGTGTTTGGACCTGTGTCGGTTACATAATTACGTAATTATATGTACTATGTGTCATTTATAGATGAATTCTAAAATAATACATGAATATATTTCCTTGGGAATAAATATGAAGTCTTTTACAGATTTAAATAATTTAAGGCTCTGGTGGAAAAATAGACAGACAAGAAGATAAAAGTGTTGAGAACATATAAGGGTGGAGATTTCTGCAAGAATGAATTTGAAGAGTTTTGTAAGAAGTGTGGTATAGCATGGAAGAAGAATACTCCATACATACCTCATAAAAACTAAGTTGCAGAAAGAATGAACATGATGTTGATGGAAAAGGCAAGAATCATGCTCAGTGGTGTCAGACTAGGAAAATAATTCTGGGAAGAGGCAGTGGAGACTACATGTTACCTGGTTAATAGATCACCTTCATCAACGTTAGAGGATAAAACTCCACATGAGATATGGACTGGTAAGAAACCATCTCTTTCACATATGAGGGTATTTGGCTGTGATACATATGTACATGTTCCAAAGGAGAAAAGATCCAAGTTGGATAGTAAATCTAAAAGGTGCATCTTTATTGGGTATAAGGATGGTTTAAAAGGTTATAAGATTTCAAACCCAGAAATAACGAAGGTTGTGTATAGTCGATATGTGATGTTCATAGAGGTGAAATATGTTGTTAAACATAAATTCCTACCAAAGGAACCAGAGAACATACATTTTGAGCTAAAGGAGGATGAATCAGACTCTACACCATAAGAGGAAGAGCCACAAATTCTAGTTGTGGTAATATCAGTTCGAGAAAGAAGGCATTCAGAAAGGTATAGTGCATCTACTTTTTGTCCAAATTTTTCATTATCTATCACTATTTATGATCACAGAACTGTCAGGGAGGCGATGGATTCAGAGGATGGAAAACTCTAGAAAGAGGCCATGGCTGATGAAATGACATCCTTGCACAAAAATGAGGCGTGGGATCTCGTGGAGCTGTCCGCTGGAAGGAAGCCCATTAGGAGAAAATGGGTGTTTAAGAAGAAGATGAATGCAAAAGGAAATGTGGAGAAATACAAAGCGCGGTTGGTAGAAAATTTTTATTCCCAGGTGTTGGGAAATGATTTTGCTGATATTTTGTCTCTTGTTGCTAAGGTAACTTCTATTAGATTAATTTTATCTATTGTGGTTGCATTTGATTTTGAGGTAGAAGAGATGGAGGTGAAGAAAAAAATTCTTCATGGGGATCTGGAATAGGAGATATAAATGAAGCAACCTGAAGGCTTTGTGCTGAAGGGTAAAAAAGAACTGGTACGCAAGTTAAAAAAGTCTTTTTATGGATTAAAACAGTCACCAAGGATGTGGTATCAGAAATTTAATACATATATACGGGGACTTGGCTTCACCAAAATAAAAGAGGATAATTGCGTGTATTTTAAATTAATTGGTGACCATGTTATTTATTTTTTCTTGTATGTGGATAATATGTTGCTAGTTGGAAATGACAAAGAAATTATCCAGGATTTGAAGACCCAATTGTTCTCCAAATTCGACATGAAGGATCTTGGCACTGCAAACTATATTTTGGGCATGTAAATTAAATGAGATCGAGCAAAGAGGAAGATTCGGTTAAACCAAAGGAATTATGTCAAGACAAGATTGCATAGGTTCAATATGCAAGATAGTAAATCGATGAAGGTTCCTATTCCCGTAGGTGTAAATTTATCTACTGAACAGTGTCCGAAGACACACGAAGAAGAAGAGACCATGTCCCGTGTTCCATATGCAAGTGCAGTGGGTAGCATGATGTATGCAATGGTATGTACTAGGCCATACATTGCACATGCAGTGGGAGTATTGAACAGGTTTATTTCAAAATCGGGGAAGGAGCATTGGACAACAGCCAAGTGAGTTTTCAAGTATTTGTGTGGCACTAGTAATTATAATTTTGTGTTACCTGGGAAGATCGGGATTGGACAGAGTTTTGGATATCCATGGATTTGATGATGTAGAATATGCTAGTGATATAGATCAAAGAAGATATAAAAGTGTGTATGTGTTAAACCTATTTGGAGGAGCAGTCACTTGGATGAGAAAAAGACATTACGTTGTGGCTCTTTCAACTATATAGGTTGAATACATGGAAACCACTCATGCAAGAAAGAAAGCAATTTGGTTGCAGAGATTGTGTTCAAGTATGGGGTTGGTGCAATGAGAAATAAGGATAGACTGTGATAGAAAAAGTGCATTTTTCTTGGCTAAGAACCCTTCTTATCATTCAAAGACAAAGCACATTCATGTTCAGTATTACTTTCTGAGATATATGTTTGAGGATAAAAATGTGTTTCTCGTAAAGGTGGAGACTTTGAAGAATGTTTCCGATGCCTTGATGAAGTCTATGAGCACTGAGAATTTCTCTTGGTGTAGAGAAACAATGGGAGTTGTAGGGGTGGACCAATGACTAAGCTCTTGTGTGGACCCCTATGGAAAGAAAACAACAAGTGGGATAATTTTGGTTGTGTGTTATATTCTTTCCATGACTTGACCCACACGCGAAGTAGGGGGCGATCACCCCGCCCTTCGTCACGTCGGGCGCAACAAGGGTGTCACAAGGGGGGTGTAACCCCCCTTTTGGGGGGTTTTCAGGGGGGTGGCATCCCCCGTGCATATTTTTTATACTAAAAATGACCTCCTCATAAATTCAGAGGAGAAGGACACACGAAAGGAAGAAATTGACCTAGATAGAGACCTATTTTCCAAGGTAACACACCCTAGAAACTACTAGGACGAGTTATAACACCTCCTTGCCTCTTGTAGGCAATTTTAGTGCCTAGTTTAACACATTTTTTTGCCTAAAGGGTAGTGTTACTCTTTTTTCATGAAGAATGAAGGGAAATTTCTGCGGTAACGGGCTGACATTTTCATATTTTTCTCAAGGAGTCAGTCCAAAAAGTTGGCAACCTGTGGTGTAGGCCTCTAATTATAAATTTCTAAACCTAACTAAGAATCCAAAGAGGGAAAAAGCTATAAAAGCATGGAAATATCATGCATTTTTCCTTTGAATTACAAGGTTGATCCTCCCAAACTCTTATAAATTTGAGGCAAGGGCTCATTGCCAAAGGTCGAAAGGTTGATTGTGTGAGTGAAATTTTGTTAGTCTAAGGTTTCATGGTTGGCTTGGTTCATTGAGAACTATTTTCATAAGCATTTTCACACTAGGATATTGAGGAGAGAGAGTTTGGAGTCGGAGGACTGAGGGAAGCTTGACCAAACTGATGGTTGTAATCTTCCTTCATTTGATATAACAGAACTACCTCTATTTTTTCCACTTGGTGTCTTCTTCTTCCATATATTTGATTATTTTTTAGAGATACATGTTATAAGTGGCTTATACTTATATGGTTTCTTGTTTGATATATGATTGTCTTTGATTGTTTATTGTGATAACACTATGAATATTACACTAGTTCGTTGTTTTCTTGCAGTCAGACTTGGAGTTGGCAGGGAGGACTTCTGCCACACTGCATTGAGATCTCCAACATATTGACACTACACATCGAGGTAATCCTTATCTACTTCACTTTGTCAATAAAGTACTAGTATAAATATGCATATATTATCTTTGTGAATGTTTCAACTAATCTAACTGTCTGCCTTGGGTCCCGGGAAGGCTCGAGAGGGATCTTACCCCAGCTACCACCTGTGCATTTTACCCCTAAGCAGAATTGGCGACTCTGCTTGGGACTAATCCTTCGCTCCCAATTTTTCCTTTTTGAACTCTTGGTTCTTGCACTCTATCACTTCTTGTTATGCTCACATCCCTTTCTTAACATTTGGTGTGCTATGGAACCATATCATTTGCTCACATTCTTTAGAATAGGCATTGCCTGACCATAATTTGTAATTTATCCTTAGTAATGCACCCCATGTGTGTGTTCCAGACTATTATAACGTAACTCATGCTTGAGACCAGTGTGCTAGTCCTGCTATTAATGCACTTTACCCTTTGCTAGGCTACGTTACTTAGCCAAAACTTAGCTATTTCACCCTTGATGTGATTTCCCTAGTTGTTGAGCTGCTTGCTATCAATATGGATCCTACAAACTGGATCTTTGTGCTTGGTTGCTTGTTAGCATATAAGGTTTTTATTTTGTAAAAGTTAGGCTAGCTACATTTATTTTTTAAAAGTATTTTTTTAGTTTTTTTGATATAGTTGATTTCATTCTATAAATTATTGGGTTAAATAGTTGTTAGTGAGAATTGGTAACTATATATTTCATAGGTTGAACAAATTTATTGGATGTTTTTTGTTGCATGGATGTATGAAAAAATTCTCGTTTTAGAAGTAACTCTTTCATCAAACTAAATTTAAAAATAATTTTCTGCATGGTTTGTGTCAGAGTCACATAAACTTCATATGTCCAATCCCCCTCTGGAGACTTAAACACAGGTACACTAAAATTAAGTGCTTAATAAAATCAATCAATAATTATTTTCTAATATTACACAACTATTAGTACATGTTAGGATCTTGGGATAGGCAGAGTGAGAAAATTTCCCAATATCGCAAAACTTGAGACTAATTTCATTAAAGAGTGAAAATCCTACTACACTCATACTATTGGGACCGCTCCACTCACAATGGATTTAAGCATGATACAACACTAGTGTGTGTGAGAAGGTAGCCTGCCTTTGATCGCATATCTAGTGGGAATTCTGTGTATTTGGGTTCCCCTCAGGAATGTCAAAATTGGATCAAGGGTCCAGGTGTTCTACCTATATAGCATGTTTTCTATAACCATGAACCCCCCAATAGTGTATGAGATTTGAGGTATCCATAGTTTCCATACTTCTAGGGATGTACACAAGGTGACTTAGGTGGACTGCCTTGGTACCTGACACAGACAGACATACTTTGTCTTCGGTTTTTGGGAGGGTACTCGTCTTCACGAGAGTGCTTGGCCCCATTAATCTAAGGTTCGATCGAAGCTCAAGAGTAACCGTAACTATACATATGACCAAATCTCTCTGTTTTTTATTATGATACTGGGTTTCATCTCCAGAAAATGGTAGTTCTCAGACAGGGTCTTTCCCCTCTAGTTGCTTGAATGATTGACTTAAGAGCTCTTTTTTTTAGGTGTTTGGCTTGATTATCACTAAGACTTAATAATATATCACATTAAAATATTGATAAAATTTATTGGTCATTGTGGCGTCCTTTGACCCTCATCATCTTTCTAAATGGAAAAGATTCATTTTTCCATTGAACCTGGAAGATTTTTTGAGTCTCGGTGACCCAGAGCCTTCTTTGGAAGAACAGCCTCCAGTGTTGATCGTTTTTTCACACATTTCTCCCCAAGATAATGCGTTGCCTAAGGATCCTTTCATGGAGGGAATTGTGCCTAATTATAATCCTCCTCTCACTGACCCGTCTGGGCTGATGTTGAATCAGGTAGAATTTTTACCTGCGATGTCTTCGACTGCACACACATCCAATACAAAATCAGCAACCAATGGGTCGTTCCCACTGGTGGCCAACTTGGTTCCACCGCCAAATCCCCCACTAGTTATTAGTTTTTCACAGCTGACTGGAAACCCTAATAGCTAGAATATGCCTAGTCCTAGCAACTTAGTCACAACATCTGTGAGTGGAATTATAGACTTTCTGGTCTCCATGCCTTTCATGTCTGCTCTCGGACTTTCGACTACAACTTCTACTAGCGGGGCTACCACAGTTCCCTTTAGCAACCCTTTTTGTTGAAATCCCTTATTCATTTTGAACCCTTTTGCCTCTATTGTAGGGGGAAATGTCACAAATACTTACATGTCGGGGGGCACTTATGTACCCCTCCAATGTATAGGCCAAGCAGGTCCATGCATTTTTAATTTAATTCCTCTTAGTGGTCATCATTTTGGTGTAGAGTCTATGCCAATGGTAAATTATGCGGCTAGTAGTATGCCACAAGCAAACTCTATTGCGTCTATCTGGGAAACCCTTCCCCAACCTCAACTGGGGTAAGGGTTCAACCAACCTTTTGTCCCATAATTTAATAATCCTTATGGACAATAAAATTACATCCTTGCACCTCCACTACCTGGAAACTATTATCAAACGAGCCCTACATATCCCTTTGGGAACACTTTGATGGGAGGACCCTACAGTCTGATTGGTAAGCCAACACCTCATTTTTCAAACTTGGGGGAAACAACATAATTTCCATTGTTAATAACCTTATACATCCTCAATCTGTATAAATTGACCAACGATCCCATCAATCATAACTCGCTTTGGCCTCCTATACTGCATAATATTCCTTCATATATCACTAAGTTAGAAGGGAATAAGGGGATGATCCTGCCACACATGTCACCACCTATCATCTATGGTATATTTATAATTCCATGGTGGATGACAGTATCCGGCTCAGAATCTTTCACTGCACCCTCATAGGAAACACTGCCAAATGGTACAATGAGTTACCATGAGCTGCAGTCAATACTTTTGGTGCCTTAGAAATGGAATTTCTCAAACACTTCTAGCTCCCTACCAGATAAGAATCTGGAACTAAAATTCTAACCACGTTGTGCCAAGACACCACCACCCACATCTCTGATCACATTCATGAATGGAGATGTAGGCGAAGGCTAGTCAAAGTGAAAAACCTGGATAATCTATTATCGGACTAGTTCTCTAAGTTGCTCCTTCCTCCCTTTTCTAAGGATGTTACCTTAGTTGGTGTGGTCACAGAGGACCAATCCATCCATCATGCACAACATCTAGATCTCATCTATTCGTAATCCAGGATGTTGTATGATTTACTCCCCCATGCCCCTAGAAACTCCAATGCTCTTGCTACTTAGCAACCTGGCACACATGTCGATGGCCTCGTTGGCACCACTTCCGATCTTGCTGTAAAACAACTCTACGGGCACGATTCCCAGCCATCTTTGGCTTCCATGAACACTACCCAATCGAGTGCTCTTCCAACTTCTAAGGTAAACTTTGTACAGTCTACAAAAAAACATAGCGCTAAAAATAAGAAGAATAAGAAAAAGACCGCTCCTTCTGAAGAGCATCCCAACACTTAGAATAATAAAAATTAGAGAAATCCTGCTAAAACTGACAAAGGGAAAGAAAAAAATACCAGATTCCATTGAAAAATTGTGTGGAGGACCACTTGACATATAAATGTCCTCAACTTCAGGAATGCACATATTTTATCACGCAAAAGGATACTAGGAGGACCCCTGCTGTCCTACACAACCCTTTCCCTAATCCACAGTAGCAACTACATATTTTTTTAAACCCACCAAAAAATCGCAAGGGGGCAGTGGTGGTTCTCATCCTTTTAGTGAAGAACAATCTTCCATTTATGGCATGGAGACTATTGAACTCCAAACTCGAGCCAAAACCTATGGAAATATAGTCACTGATGCTCAAGAGCCTTCTTCGATTTCAAATCCACTACCACCTAATGATATTTATATCTAAAGACTTATTGTTGGCCCTCTCATTCATCCCCCAAAGGGACCCTTCAACATATGACTCATAACACCTCTACACGTGCTTCCCAGAACTACAACATTGTAGAATACTTGGTGCAAGCACCGTCAGCTATGTCTACACTCAAAGTGTTGCAAACCTGCCCAGCACACAGGAAAGCTCCACTTTCGGCCATTGGTGGAATTGACCCTCAGGGTTCTATGCTAGCCATATTTGACTTGGAAAATGGAAACCTCTCCTTTCTCATCATCTTTCTTTCCAATTTTAAGTTGTGTCAAAAGGCAAGACAATCCATCGCATTATCATAAACGAAGTTGCTTTGACCTACATAATGTCAGTTGCGTGTCGACTCGCTTTGGGTTCTCCTACTATGTCTCCACCATTGAATTCTCTCAAAGAGTTCGACAACTATGCCTTCCTCCCAAAAGGCTACCTTGATAGCTAACCCATTACTCTTAGTGGTAAAATGATAACTGTGGAAATTGAAGTCGTAGATCTTCATCTCGACTATAATCTCCTTTTGGGCCGCAATTGGTCTTATACCATGACCGCCATTGTCTCTTCAGTTTTTCAACTCATCCTCTTTCCTTTGGATGGGAAGATATTTACATTATACCAGCTATCCTTCTACACCCAAAATTATTCCACATTATCTAGCAGCACCATATCCCTAGTAGGATTCCCTCACTCTTACGTTAGTATCGGTACTTTTCTTCTGAAGGAATCTTCCCTTATGGGTTTTTTTCCTCTCCCGTCACCTGAGGTTCCACAAATGGTTTAAATGGTATCCACCATCTTGAATGGCTCTATCAACCTTTTGGATCCTACCAACACCTTCAGAAATTGATTCCTACAGAGATCAAATGCCACTTTCACTGGCTGAGTTGGCTTATCAAGCCATCCAATTAGCATTTGAACACTCCACTGCATTGGTTTCGACCAATGGTACCCCACTCTCACCCAACACAGTTCCTTATAAATATCTCCTCAATGAATTCCACCTTTGGATGAAGCTATTCGAGATATCATGTCTCTAGAAGAACGACCTTGGGATGAGTTTCACCACTGTGCTTCGATGTCTGGTTCAGATTCGGCCACTATGGAAATCATGCCTTTTGACCCACCTGAGATCGTTCTGTCTGTGTATATGACTGTCCAAACCATTGATGCGCAAGCAAACATGGGAAATATTTCTAATACTATGATCATAGATATCTCATTCAAAATGGGTATCGTGGAAAATATACATATTGGAGGATATTGCGATCTAGAGGAAATTGCACGCTTCACTTCCCTTTTTAAGGAGTTCCGCGACATTTTCGCTTGGTATTACGATGAAATTCTTGGCATATATCCTTCTATAGTCGAGCATGAAATCAAGATTTATGGCAATTCCAAGCCTATCTAACAGAGGCTCTTACCTGTCCACCCTCACAAAGTAGAAGCTATCAAAACATAAGTCGAAAAACTCTTACACGTTGGTTTCATCTATCCCATTCCTTTAACATAATGAGTATCCAATCCAGTTCTCGAAGATAAGAAACAATGCACCATCCAATTATGTGTCGATTATCTTGATCTAAATGTCGCATGTCCAAAAGACAATTATCCTATTTCGTTTATAGATCATATTATCGACAATTGCGCTTGATGTGAATCTTTCTCCTTTATGGATGGATTTTCGAGGTATAACCAGATCGTGATTAAAAACGATGACCAGCATAAAACTGCCTTCATTTTTCCTTGGGGCACATTTGAGTATCAAAAACTCCCATTCGGTCTCAAGAATGTTGGAGCCACATTTCAAATGGACATGGACTATGAATTTCATGATATCAGACACATTGTTCAAGCTTACTTGGATGATCTTCCTACTCATTTCAAGAAACGATCTCAACACCTCTCTCATATTCAAGAAATATTCGCTAGGTGTAGGTTCTAAAACATCCATCTGAATCCACATAAACACATATTTTTTTTCAATTCTGGATGACTTATTGGATTCATTGTCTCCAAGCATGTGATTAGGGTTGATCCCAATAAGGTAAGGGAAATTATTGAATTACCTGCACCACAATCTGTCTTACAACTCCAACATTTGCAAGGGAAGGAAAACATCTTGCGTCAATTCATCATAATCTATGCTGAGAGGAAGAAAGGCTTTATGTGCTTACTCAAGAAAGTGGTACTGTATCTATGGGATGATCAAGCTCAAATGTCGTTTGATGCCCTGAAATGGGCACTCGTTTCCTCCCCACTTCTTAGTGCCCCCAACTATTCGCGTGACTTTCTCCTCTACCTGACAGCCTCACCATCCTCCCTGAGAATGGTTTTGGTTCAAGTGCATGATGACGATACTAATCATGTGATCTATTATCTTTCAAAAGGTCTTTTTGGACCTGAATTATGATATTCACATGTGGATAAACTATCTTTAGCAATTTTATTTGTTGTCAGCTACCTCCAACATTACATACTGCTGTGGAAAACTACCATCATTACTTTGGAGAATCCCATGAGAAACATCTTGTCTCACCAGATCATTGGAGAGAAATATTCCAAATGGATTGTAATCCACCAACAATTTGGCTTGGTTTTCATTGTTTCCAAAGCTAATAAATCTCTAGTCTTTTCCAAATTACTGTCAATTCTTCCCACAATTGACCCAGAATAAGTAGCTCACGATCCATTTCCCGATGAATTAGTCTATCAAGTATACTTTACTGATCCTTGGTACGAGGATATTCCTGTCTACCTCCAAACTCAATGGTGTTGGAAATAATAAGAGGGGGGGGGGGTGAATCAGTATTTATTTCAATTAGAGCATTAGTTAATCTTCAATTATTATCATTTTTTGTACAATGATAGCAAAAAATAAGAGGAACACAAATGCACACAGTTTTTAAGGTGGAAACCCACTCCGGGACAAAAAACACCTAATGCTTTTCTAATAATTCTTTAATATTCAACTCCAATTGAAAATAAAGCTCCAACTTCCTAGAATATAGAAAATCATTCTTCTCCAGCTCCCACTAGATGGACGCTCTAACGCCCGAGATTCTTCAGTAGTCAACTGAATGGATGCCCCAAAACCCAATGAGCTACAACTCACCCTAGCACCACCCTACCACCCTATAGAAGAATAAAAGAAGAATGGACTCCCGTACCAGGGAAAATGGTCCACTTTACAATGATATAGAATGATGTAGAAGAAGAAGACACACTAGATCATAACCCCAACTATGACACAACCACCTAATGATGATCCTAGACCTCCCGACACTACCTCTTCAACTCTTGGCAAATAGACACTAGTACAATTTTTACAATAATGTATTTACAATGACTTAGTACAATGATACCTTTACAATGATTGTATGCAGTGCTGCCCACTTGAAGACTTCATAAGATGAACTTCTTGCTGCTGTTATGCACCTTGGTTTCTGCTCTTTGTCTTCATACCCTTTTCTACACCTTGCTTTTCTTCTTTGTCAGCCTCTAGAAATTCTAGTCTTTGCAACCCCCTTGACAACACATGATCTAGTTTTTTCATTTCTAGGAGCTTTAGCTGTGATATTGAATCAGTGCTTATATATTTGTTATTTCGTATCCCCAATATCTGAATTTTTAGTCCCGTAGTATTCCTCTCAGTTCAATCATATTTCCAATGCCATGTCCGACCCAATTTGGATTCTTCAAGAGAGAGTTATACCCAATCTCTCACAATGCCCTAATTATGGACTATTTCAGCAGAATGAACTTGTACAACATGCCACGTGTCATTGTTTCTTCATTATGCTCTGAAATTGATAGAGAGAAAACTAAAATCAGTGCACTATCTTCCAATTTTTATAGAATTCCAATCCGATACTTAGAGAGAGAGATTTATGATGATTTTACCAAGGTCACTTCTTTGAGATGAATTTCAGGAGCCTACAAAAACCCTGACTTCCACAGATCATATCTCCGAAAATATTGCACACCTTGATCTGAAATTTTCACAGCAGCTTCCTCAGGATTTTGGCTTTGCCTCATAAATATTTCAGCTTCTGAACCTTCGTAGAAAAAAAGTTAGAGTGAAAATGTCATGATGACATGTTTCAGATGGCGAAATCCCTTGCTTAAGGAGGAAATGAGGATCACAATATATAAATGCTTAGGTTGAGAGGGGG
>CM076580.1:1416364896-1416390537 GCA_034641835.2 Pinus albicaulis | reverse complement strand
AGAGTAAAAAAAGTGGAATGATACATAGAATTATGGTCAACATACTACTTCGCAGCTTCTCTAGTGAGCATACGTTGGAACAATCGAAGGTGAATGGAATCATCGGTAATGGAATTGAACAAACACCACATATGAAACGAGTGGACATGATTAGTAGGGTCCTCTATAGTGTTTCCTTCAAACTTAGGAATGTCAGAAGAAAGCTTAGTTGGAATAGAAAGCCAACCTAGATCGTGGAGTATAGGGTCATTGATTAACTGGTTAAAATCGAGAAGGGTTAAACCTGCCATAAAGGGTAGCAAAGGAGTAGCCAAAATGGTTCCAGTAGTGGTTCCACTAGTAGCGGCTCCAACATTAGGATCGGGGACACCACCATCTTGAGGACCTACTCCTACATTGGCACCTGACATGGTGATGGTATTAGGGTGAGGGGAACTGCGTTCAAAATCAAAGGAAGAACCCGATGAACCAGAATCAGAGTCGGTATAGGGACTCAGTGGATGACTAAATCAGACCCTACGTGGTGGAGTAATTCTTCCTAAAGGAAACTGAGGGTGAAGGCCTTGGAGTCACCGAGATAAACGCCTTGGGGGTGCAATCATGACAAGTCACAAATGACACGAAAAGGATTAAGAGCGATAAAAAAAAGGCTCTATGAGGTAGATTAATTAATTACAATGTTTATTTCTTAGCTTAGTGGTGTAAAACAAGCGCTCTTCACTTTCGGTGTGAGTGTCTGCAAGTTGTGTGTTAATTTTAATTAATCCCAGATGGTTGTATAAAGAAAAAGAAAAAAAATTGAAGTATTGTAAATAAAATTGAAAATATAGTAAAATAAATAGCTAAACATTCATGAATTCAACCCAAAAGAAGGATTCCCGAACAACTAGTCTAAAGGGCGGGCGAAATTGATTCAAAACACATAATATGACAAAAATATCTAAGGTCTAAGGGACACGAATATAATGACTCATATCTGCTGGAAATGACACAGATAATAGCAAGAAACCGAAGGGTAAAACTACTGCAAAATGGAAGGCGAAAGGTTAAAACCCAAGGGGAAACACGTGAGCCCTAAGGAAAATACCAAACAAAACTCAAGAGCGGGTTTTGGATGGAATAATAACCTATCAAAAAGGACCTGAAAGAAGGATAGATCAAACCCTACAACAATGGTTGAACCCCTCTTAGAAAGGGGAGGTGTACTGAAACCCTAGAGGGCTTGGTTCTACTTCAAGGAGACAAACTGACCATATCCAGGCCTAAGACGCGCTGAGATAGAGGTCAAAGCACCCAAAATAGTGCTCTCGGAAAACCCTGGAAGACACAGAAAAAATTCAGAAAAAAAGTTCTAGCTCATGGGTACTGACCTCTGGGCTTTGGAAATCATATTTTCTGGGAAGATTGGTGCAAGTTTTGGAAAAAATCGTAGGTTTTGGCTCAAAAAATGTGATTTCCTATTCCTGAATCTTCAGGCAGAAGGTTGCGGAAAATTGTTGTCACTAGCACGGACGATACTTGTTCCCTACAGAAAACAACTCGAAGTTAGAATTTTGACTGATTTAGGGCATAAAAGTTAAAAAAACAACATCAGGAAACTCAAAACTGCTAAATAAAAACCCTAGTTACTAAATTTGTTGGTCACACAGGAATCTGAATTACAATAGTGGAATCGCCATTTGTTGACACCAATGTGTAATTAAAAATGCAACGGAGTCACCATTTGTTAGCATAAATTATTAATGCAAGTGTACAAAAGAGCTCAGTTTAGCTATGTGTGACAAACAGCGCTAACAACAGAAATGGTTTCCTAACTTCTTTATATCTGTAATCGATATTTAAAGCAAATGTTGCAAAAAAACCAGATCTATGAAATAAAAGCAGTTAAAGAGTGAAAACAAATGAGAATTACTCCATGCGTCCAATAGACAAGACAAGATTTAAAGAATGTTCTATGTATTATTACACCTGGTGAAGGGAACAAAAAAGTGTTACGAGTCCCCCTCAATGGGATGGGTTCTTAGTTGTCCTCAACACTTCAGTTTCAGAAGTTTCTCTCTCCCAATGGTGTAAAAAACCCAAAATGTGTTGAACTCTTTGGGAGCTCAAGAAGCAAAAGAAAATAGTAGGAGAAATGAAAATGATCAAAGTGTGGCAATGAAATTGATCAAAGTGAAGAACAAATGGAAAACCCTCCTATTTATAAAAAAAAAATATTGAGTTATTCTCGATAATGGCGAAAAATAAAATATTATTAACCAAGATCTAGATCTAATTGCTTGGAATATTTTATTATATTTTGTTGGAGGGAAAAGGTATTTAAATTGGTTAAATACCTTTATTTAAAAATATTAAACAAATAAATTATTTATTTATCATTTCAAGAATGTGGTTAAGGAATAATTAACAAATAATGACTTGTTTAATTATTTCTAGGTGATTTAGTCAAATTTCACAATGAATAATAACTAAATAATGATTTAATTAATTATTCCTAGAGAAAAATAATGATTTATCTAATTATATCTCATAATTGGGTTAAATATGACGAGGAATATTATTTTAACAATGGTTTAATTAATCATTCCTAGAGGAAAATCAAATCAATAAGGATTTATTTAATTATTCCTCATGGGGTTTCTTGTTTTAACCATAAATAACTTAATAAAATATGGCTTATTAAATTATTTCTTATAGTGAAAGCAATTTTACTATGGTAAAATTGGTCTTGGTATACTTTGATCCATATAATTGTAAATTGTTAGATGACCAAATTTTGGTGATAACACATACATTGTAATGCATTGGTGAGAATTACCACTCCTCAAACTCTTAAGATAGAAAGATATATCAAGAAGAAAAAGGTAATAGTCCTGATGTATTCAGGTAGTACCCATATTTTTGTTCATTTTAAGGTATCCAAGGATTTACGTTCCTTTCTATATCTAGATCTTACTGTCAAGTGATGGTTTCAAATGGTGGAACTATAAATTTCACAAGGAATTTCTATTCATTTTTTACACTCCATAAGAAACTAAGGCGTTTGAACATATTAAAGAGGAAATGTGTCGAGCTCTGGTTTTTTCTAAATAGGACTTCACAAATATATTTATTATGGAATGTGACGCCTCAGGAAATGGCATTGGTGCTATTTTACTCACATAAGGAAGACCCATTACTTTTGAAAGTCATCCAATCAAAGGAAAGTATTTACACAATTTTATTTATGAGAAGGAAATGTTGGAAATACTGCATTCCCTAAAGCGATGACACCCTTACCTAATGGGAAGACACTTCAAGGTAAAAACATATCATGATAATATTAAATACTTCCTGGAATAAATATTATCTTTAAACAATCAGAAAAAATGGGTCACAAAGATGTTGGTTTATGAATTTAGAATCATCTACAAAAAAGGGATAAAAATGTTGTTGTGGATGCACACTCAAGAAGGGATGAGGATGTGGATGATTTTATATGTGCTATTTCTATTATCCAACTTGATTAGAAAAATTAAGCAAGGGATGATTGGAATAATGAAAAATAGGTGTGGACACTCATTCAAAATTTTCAACAAGATCCCAATGCAACTGATAGATTTATCTGGAAAAATGATTCATTGTGGTACAAAGATAACCTATGTATATGTAGAACTTCCAACTCAAACAAAAGGTTATTTTGGAGTTGCACACCTCTCCTATAGAAGGGAATTCAATATTTTTAAAAAATTACCACAGGGTCATGAAGGATATTTTTGGGATGGACTTAAATCTAATATTCATAAGTTTGTGGTAAAATATATGGTTTTCCAACAAAATAAATTTGAGACAATTAAGACCCCATGTATTTTACAACTATTATCCATTCCAAGTCAGCGTTGGAAGGAGGTATAAATGGATTTTATAACAGGTTTACCCAATTCCTAAGGAAATAGTGTAATCATGGTGGTATTTAATAGACTTACCAAGTATGCACACTCCAATAGATCATATTTAGATCAACTCGGCCTTTGGATCTAACTCCTCATATACTTCCAAATCCTTAGGATCTAATGGTTATTGATTCTTCTTGTTAGAAAAATATCAAGTCTTGTTCTCCAGCAAGACTAGCTTGATCCTTTCCTTCCAAGGAATATAGTTGGACAATCCATCTAATCTATCCTCCTGCCTCAAACTCATGACCAACTTCACCATGCTGCCAGTACTTCAACACCAAGGAAACCAAATCCCTCTTGGGTTGTATGTTGTGCATACTCTGATTCAAATATCCCTTCAAAGCAGCTCTAATTCCATTTTGATTTTTCCTTGGCACTTCAGAATTAGGTCTATGTCTAAAACACAATCACAAACACACGGAAATACCACAACTCACAAGCACTTTGCACAACAGAAAATGTTCAACAATGAATCAATGAAGTACATAATATATTTACCAGCCCAAAACTTGCTTATATTACAATTTTAGTACAAAAAACATAGGTCTAATGCATGAGGGATCATTACCCTTACAATTATCCCTAATTCAAGAAAAAAAGGCTTTTAGATTGGCAATGTATGATCCTCAATATGTCCAAGAACAAGCTTGACTTACTTGTTGAAGAAGTTCTTACACCAGCCCTTTCAGTCCACTTGTCTTGAACACCTGTTAGGTCCTTTTCCACCTATACTTGTAGAGAATATGTTGCTCCAATACCTCTCCCCTAACTACTGATAAGGTCCTCTGCAAATTCATATTTTTTTACACATATCACCTTCACACTTTTTCCTTCAATCAATGACAGTGCTCCTCCAATGTCCATAAACATAGACCTTTAAAAGTATGCCCTCTAACAATAGCCCAACTTCTCCAAATTCCACTGGACTTAGGGTATTCAAAAAATATTCCCTCACAACAATTATTTGCCACATCAAACATTGTATTTAGTGGTCACAATGATATACCTTGTAATAGTGGTTTTCCTCCTCAAAAGACATTGTACATAGTATTCCAAACTAGGTATTCACCAAATAAATTTGTCCTCTAAAAATGTTGTTCATTAGACCTTCAAACATCTATCCAAAAAAATCATAGTGGACATACCTTCCACACACCAACTCAACATCCAATCTCCAACGTTCAACCCTCCTCTACCCTTATTTCTTTATTGTTGAAACCATCATTCTCTCTATCCCTTCTTCACACTCTTATGTCCAAAAAATAAGTTTATTTCCACCTCTCCAAGATTAGACCTCACCACATAACTAGGGTGAATTCATTAAGACTATGAGGCCCCTAACATGTAGACAAAAATTCCTCCTTTAGGGTCTTGTCCCTATCCTCCATGCGCACAAACTAAGCACACTTAAACAAAACTTTAGGACATAATTTATTGAGGATGTGCATCATAGGAAGATCCCTAACTAGGGAATAAAACAAAATCCTTAATCCTTCACAAACAAACCTCCTTAAGGCACAAAATTCATAGATATAGACATCCTCTTACCTAGGAAAAATTGCCCTCCATTGAATCAGAATTATGATATACCATGCATGCTCCAACTTCATCCTTCCTTAATACCTACAACTCACTAAAATAACTATCACTTATTTAGGAAAATATCTCTTAAGAAGAGATGTTATGCTTGATTATTTGACCTCCACTTATGCCTATCCAATTTATATCTTTTATAATAATAGTCTTAGGGGCTCCAACATCATTTAGACACCTCCTTGTGAAAAAATAGATTAAACAATTATTTCTTTTGGGTATTTAGCTCACCCCTTTGGGTATAAAGACCACCACGTGGTTAAATTTCCCACAAAACAAATTTTCTATGGGTCAACTCCTCAAAACCTAGTTTCCCAGGGGTTGTGGGAGTACCTCCCAAGCTATACATTTTCAACAAAAACTCCCTCAGGAATAGCAGTAGGGTTTTAGAAAATTATTGGAAATTAAGCAAAGAGAAGGGGAGTCTGCATGGGAGTGTATGTAGAGATTTAATATGCTCTAGGCAAGTTAACTCATACCATCCATCCAGATTATCAAAAGGAATGGTTCATTCAAGATTTGTTGCCTTTGAGAGGGATACCTTTAATACAACAACAGATCAATAATTTGTAGGAATATTTGGAACAAACAATGATGATTGAATCTATGGGGGGATACCCTAATCACTTTAAATTGAGTTCTACTTCAATTTATCCTACTTTGAATGGCCTGCAGAATCAAATTGTTGTTCTGACTAAAATAATGAAAGAGGTGAATACTGCGAAACATTCTCGTCCATAATTTTGGTGCACAAGATGTTATGCAGAAGGACATCATGTTAAAAATTGTCCAAGGTTATGAGGTTTCAAACCCTTCAATTTTCTATTAGGACCCCCCCTCCGCATGTAGTACCTTCAAGAGGAGTTGCACAAGTGTCTCTGAGCGGTCCTTTGTGGGGGAATAACAAATATCATGCATTTCCAAACCAACAAGGTATTTCCTCGAACCCATTTTGTCAGATATTCCACTCTTATGGTGATTCACCTTTATTATTTCCTATATTGCAGAATTATTCAAATGTCCATAACTTTATTTTTTGTGAGTTCTATGGGTCTCGCACAGATAATACTAACTAGTGTAGAGCCTTGGATGCTCTAGTTGATTGATTGGATTGTAGTGTCTTCTGAGTGAATGATTCCACTCATGTAAGAGGATTTGTATACTATAGAGGCGGAAGAAATAGTGGCAAAGGGCTAGTTAGATGTTATAACTATGATGAACAAGGATATGTCACCATGGATTTTCCGCTGCCGAAAATACCATGGTGTTCACGTTGCAGTGTCAATACTCATGCAACTGAAGACTTTCCATAACTGATCACTCGATGGGAGGAGTGTAATCGAAAAATATGAGCTAATATAATTTTTTCTGAGTCGCAGAAATCATAATCAATCTAGCAATTGAAATTAATATTGTTACTAGAGGCGGCACTATGTCGACGAATACTCTTCTAAATAAACCCTTATCAGAAAAGTCAAGCCTTCAGAAGATAAATATGATCTTGTTTTAAAAAAAAGGTATTATAAATATGTTTTGGATATATTTGTGGAGGTATATTATTCCTCTGATAGTCCTAAGGGTGTGGGATTAGGAAAATACCAAACCTTAGTTTCTAAAAGAAGACCATTAGCTAGCCCTCTAATTTTTGTAGAATCTGCCCAACATGGTATTATGTGGTTCCATCTATTTCTTGATATTCTAAGAAGTGAAAAACTTTCTCAACATCTAAGTAATAAGTTGAATGGATTCATGATATATGAAGATTTATGAAAGTGTCCTATTTCCATGAATTTAGTAGAGCGATAAAATATTTAGTCAAGCGTGATAATTGAAGAACTAGGAGAAAGTTCTAGATCGATGCTCAGATTTATGGGTATAAGATAAAAGACACTATGTTGGATTTGGAATATGATGTTAATATTCTTCCTAACAAGAATTGGGGGGAACTAGGAAGGCCTAAACTAGTTTTCTCTCCAATCCAGTTATGGATGGCTAACCAATATCGCAACTTTCCTATTAGCCACTTAGAAGACGTGGAAGTGATTGTTTCTACTGTGTGTTAGGACCCTGTAATGTACCTTTTTTTTCATACACTTTGCTATCATTCCATCCTTTTCCAGTTCATATTTAAAACCTATATCATCACTTTAATCTATTCTTCCAAAGGTATATAACGTTTCTTCTCTTTACTATATGTTTAGCTTGTTTTACATGTAATTTTACATTACTTTCATACTTAGCCATTAATCAGAAATATATAGTTGCTAAAACAGTTTGAAGACTGCAGTTAATTCATCGTTGTTGTCTGAATACCGCATTGCTGAAACAGTCTAACTATACGCAAATCCCGTTGCTAAAATAGTTCATGATTTGCGATGCTAAAACAGTATTTCAGGCATGGCAGCAACAAGAAACGATAATTAAGGGAGTTGTTACACTAGCCGCAACAACTGCACCTCGAAGCTAGCACCATCATAACCATTGTAACAACATCTTTTCTATGGAAGAAAAGAATATCCTATTCCAGCATAGAAGATCAGATCAGGTTAAGAATAGGATTTGTATGATGTAATCAAATGTGTAATAGATGTCTCCTCTTTAAATATAGGAGACATCAGCATTAAAGGGGGATTACGGAAGGTTTAGCTGAGGGGAAATTACAGAGAAGGAATGTGGATCATTTTGTAATATGTTACATTTGACAGATGAATAAAAGATTGTTCTGAGCATTTCTTCTTAATTCATTTTTCTGGGGAATCTTGTGAGAAGGAAAGGGCCCACCTTCCTCACAAGATTCACCCATTAATTTCTGTAGTGTGTTGATTGTTGATCGTTATTTTCCTTTATACCTTGTTTAAATTGTGTTTTGTTGAAATCATTTATGCATTATTGGAACTCTGTTATTTATTGCTGAAACTCTATTTCCCTTGATTGTCTCATTGTTTTCATATAATTTATTCCTAGGTAATTGTTGATTAATTCAATTGGTAAACTTGTCTACAGAATGAGTTTGTGAAAGCATGGTAGTAAAAAACAGGTGCTAAAGATTCCTACTTGGGGAATAGGGTCCTATTATCTATTATAGCATAATTGGTATTTTCTTCTGCAAATTGGTTTCTTTCCTAGATTGTTGTTTTTTTAATGTAATCCAGGATTCTTCTGATAATTGTCTACAATAGGAAGATTTCTTTTGCTATAACTCAAATTAGAACTTCATTTTGTTTGAAGCAAGGTGTGATTAGTGTAATTTCTACTACAACCTTTCATTGCTTTTGAGATTGAGCATATACAATGTGTGATTGCCTTTGGAATAAATAGACTTCCCTGGGTTGGCAATATGTAGCACTTGATTGTTTAGATTAATAAGCAATTAAAGTGACCAACATTTTGGTGTCGTTTCCATGGAAGGCAATTATAAGTTTCAAAAGAATTGATGTTTTTCTTTTATATATGCATATTGTATGAAAGGATGCGGAGCCCACAAGAAAAATAACCCTACAGGTGGCAAGAGCAGAGGAAAGGGGGGAAGAAAAACCTTTATTGACGAGATCATATCAAAATCTAAAACTTCTTGGAGGCTAAGCTCTCAAAGGCCAAAGCCTCAACATTCCCCTCAATCGAACTATGAAACAGAAGAAATTGTGAGCCCTGAAAACGTTGAGGAACCAACAGAAAATATTGAGGAGACAGCAGAGCCAGTAGAAAGCATTGAAGAGACAGTAGAAAGCGTTGAAGAGCCAGCAGAAAACGTTGAGGAGCCAGCAGAAAACATTGAGGAGCCAGTAGAAAACATTGAGGATCGAGCAAGTGCAGTAGGAGATCAAGCAATGGAGGGGAACAATGAAGGATTCTTCAGCGGAGGACAAGTAGATCCTGAAGGAGAGGGAAAAGATGAGAATTTTCTCTCTACCTTGCGGTTCCCTATTGGTGATCTCCCTAGAGGAGCAACCCCCATGAAGAATATCCCACTTTCAGCTTTACCTACCTTTCATGGTTTATCTTCTGAAGATCCTGATGAATTTATTTTTGAGTTTGATATATTATGCAGAAGCTACGATTACATAAGAAAGGCCCAAAAATTGAAGTTGTTTCCAGCAACATTAAAAGGAAATGCATTAAGGTGGTTCATGAGTCTTGGAGGCCATGTAATCACAACTTGGGATCAGATGAAATAGAAATTTCTGCTCAAATATCAGGACTACTATCGGACGAGAGAAAAAAGAGAGGAATTATTTAAGATGGTACAGAAGGAGGACGAAAATCTGGAGGAATTTGTGGAAAGACTACAATATAATTTGCAGAGATCCAATCATTCTGATGTAAGTAAAGATATTCTTAAAACAAAGGAGTAAGGAATGACTGTTTAGATATGCTAAATATTCTTGGTAAATGGGAAATATCTAGAGAATCATATGATGAAATTGTTAACCTCTGTAAAAGATGTTCAAGAGGAGCTGCAAGGAATAGGTCAAACAACAAGGATACCACATATTCAAGAGTTCAAAACTCAGCTAGTGGAGGAGCAACAAGAGTTGAAATAGGTAATTTACTTGAGGAATTTAAAAGTGAAATGTTAAGTTATTTTGCTTCACATATTGACACTTTGCAGGTTAAGAAGAAACAAGCCGAAGCAAAAGCAACTTTGTCTATATTTTGCCCCAAATGCAGAGATAAACACCCACTAAGGGAATGCCCATTGGACAAGGTGCCAATTTGCAACCTTTGTGAGAAGGATCATGAAACGCAACAATGCCCTTCTTTACCAGGAATAAAAGAAGCATTGCAACCAACTGAAGAAGAATCTAAAGCGATCTATCTGTTGGCACAGAGAAGGCAATGGAAACCGCGAGGGTATGAACTCTAATATGCCATTTACATCTTCTAATCATTGGAACAATTATCCTTCTTTTAGTCAAGAAAATTGCCCTCCCTTTATTCAAATTCAATACCCGCCCTTCAATCAAATGAATTACCCACCCATGCAACAAACAAACTCTCCCTTTGTAGACCCAGCATTGTGGACTCCTTGGCCTCCACAACAATAATCTTACTTTAACCTGTTAGCCACCTATAAAATTTGTCATATCAAATGGTGGCTAAATCATTTTTTGAAGCCTTCAAGAAAAAATTTTATTTCCTAATTGTTGGTTCTTAAAGTCTTAAGAAGATGAATTATCCTTGAGTTAATATTCATTGTTGTTTCCCTCTCAATTCTGAAAAATCTGTTGTTTTCCCTGAAGAAAAAGACTGCTAAAAACCCATTTTTCCCTTTCATTTTACCCCTTTTTTCACTCATTATTAACCTTCATTTTTATCCCCTTTTTCCTCATAAAATTCCTCTATTTTTACTCATTTCCCTTCTTCCCTTCATGAAAACCCCTTTGATAAGGTTTAAAACTCCTTTTTTACCTTATCGGAAGCTTTCAAAATCCTTTGAAATACTTGAAAAATCATCAAAAACAACCTTTTTGCACTAAGGCCTTAAGCCCTTTTGGCCCTAGCCCCCAGCCCCTTTATTTCCGCATAAAACCAGCATTAAAAACCAAGAGTTGGGGCCCTATCGCGCAATCACATCGGGCGTTCCATTATGTTTTGTTACCTCTCGCTTTCAAAAATCCCCGATTGCGATTGGCTCCTCTTCTTTATAACCCCTAATCCCTTTGTCTTTTCATATAACCCAAAAGCCCCACAATCAGGCACTAAAAGGCTAAAGGCCTTTCCAAAAACTTTTTCCCTTCGTATTTCATAAAAAACCGACTTTTTATTAAGTCCCGACGGTTCATTGGTTCGGTGAATACCAACCATTGATCTAAAACCAATCAACGGTCTTCGGGATATCGCATCGAAGTTTTTCATTGGATTCGTTTAAATATTTTATTTCCCCCTCCCGATTGGTGACCTTGCGATGGTTTCCCAACCGTCGATATGTTCTGCCATACCGAGATCTGACGGTCCCCGTTGTTCTGTTCCAAAGCCCGCATACCCGCCTTCGGCATTCATAAGTGAATCTCCGGCGTTGATCTGGTTCTAAGATCAACGGTCCTTGTTCAATTGCATCATGAAAACCGTTGCGCCTTTTCCTCTCTCCTCCTTTGATTGTGATCATTGCGATTCAATCTGGATCGTCGAATCCATAAGAACTGACGGCCCAGATTAATCAAAACTCCGCCCATTTTCCTCCGCTTTTGTCCCTCAGATTCATTCCTAACCATCGATCTCTCCAAAGATCTGACGATCCACATATAATCACATCGCAAATTTTTTTTGCACCTTTCCTCTCTCCCCCGCCGATTGGTGATTATGCGATTGGATCTGGGCCGTTCATTTCGCCCATCCAACGGTCTAGATCAAACCCGATAGGCCCAACTCCTTTGGGACCTATCTCTACATTAGCAAATCCTGACCGTTCATTCTTATGATCCGAAGGTCCATATTATAACCACCATGACCCTACCAAACCCCTTTTCACCCGTGCATCTTATCTCCGTCATGCTCTCCTCGCAACCGTCCGATCTAACGCCCCAGATCTAACGGCCAGTGCACGGTTTCGCGTAATTTTGAGTCCGGAGGATAATGTTTTAAAGTTATGCGATATGGGTGGTTTTAAAATGCCACGTGTCAATCGTTAACTCATATCACATTCAAAAAGGCAATACTACCTTCCCTCATTTTCATCGCGCGACACCAGTGGTTTCTTTGGCCGAAACCACTTTGCCCCATTTACATTGCATCCCCTCAGTTTTAATCTCCGTTGTTGATATCTGAGATCTAACGGTCCCAGTTTAATCCAACCATTAAACCATCGCTCTCCACCCATCCTGCAAAGGACTTCTTAAATCAATCTCCGTCATTGATCTCTGTGTCCGATCTAATCCGACGGCCTAGAATCCGTCATGAAACCCCAAATTTCATTTAACCCTTTTTCTTTCGCCAAAGGTTTTCGACCATTCTTCTTTGTAATTTCTTCCGTTTCATTATAAATTTTCCCCTCTGCATTATATATTCTCAATTAATCTCAACCATTGATCTTTTCGGATCAACGGTTCTGACTTAATCTCCCCACCGTTTATTCAACCGCCTCCCATCTGATCTCATCGAGCAATCCTTGTCGTTGAATGCTTTCATCCAATGGTCACAATCTAACCTAAAAACTCTGAAGCAGTTTGAACCCATCCTCGCAGGATTTTTCTAAAATTTATTTGTTTGTGTAGGTTATAATGGTTTTTTCCATTGTGTTAAAGGAAAATCAAAGGTTGGGGATGACGATCCCCCATGCCTTTATGCATGAAGGAGATCATTCTGCAGGGTTTCCCATAAAGTTTTATCAATGCCTCATGAGCACTGACGCCATTATAAAACCTTTGTAACGCCTGCACATCAACAAGACACAACAAAACTTAATCAAGCAAAGAGTATCAGTGTTAAAGGATCTAGTCACAGCAGAAATGAAGAATTGAAGATTGTTTACGCAGTTTTGAGGGATTATGACCTAAATCGACTATCCAAAAGCCTAATCCACTTAATTAAAAACAGTTTGAATAATAGAAGATAGAAAATTAGGCCTAATTAAGCCCAACACACAGAATTAAATCAAATTAAAAAATGTTTAAAGAAAAACAATAATATCTATCAGTCCAAGAAGCCTCCACTGCCACATCAGAGGCTAATTGAATCCTCTCAGCTACCAAAAGCCACCTGCAGCCTCAAAGCATTCAAAAGAGGCCTAGTTATTGCCAGAACAGAAGATATTCGCCTCAAGACAACTGAAAAGTTAATTCAACCAAAGGAAATTATTACCACTGTCAGCAGAGTTCTTATAAGGATAACAAAGAGCCTTAAAGTCAAAAAAATCTTCCCATCAAGCTTAATATTTAATGTAAACCAACTAATACAGAGAAAATATCAGAAAGGTTTCTCCATTGAGCCCCTCAAAGGCAGAGAAGCATTTAAACTTCATTAATTGAACCTAGAAGATCTTTTATCCTATCCCACCTCCTCATTTCTTCTATAAATACTTCTATAGAAGATGAGATAATGTTGGTCACTACATATCTGTTGCCTGTAAATAGTTTACTGAAGCTGCTGTAAGCTCTGTTTGTAATTGAAGATACCTAAGTTGAGATGAGAAGTTTGAAGCTGTAAAGAAACAATGGACTTGAAGATTGTAACTGGCTTGAAGCATCAAATACAAGCTGATTTATGGGATCCTGTTCTATGTCAACGGTGATGTTTTTCTTATTGTAAATTGTTATTTTATTTTTGTTTCTGTTCTTTCCATCTTCGCTGATAACGAACATTAATTATAGAGTTAGGACTTATTTTCAAAAGTACCCTACTCTTACTGATAAGCTTTATCTACATGTTTTCTTCCAAAATTGTGTGTTTAAGAATGATTTAATACATCCCAAGAATTTAGGAATGTTGGCGTTCCCTCATCCTACTGTCTAAACTTTAAACATTGTTCTTGAATGTTATTTTCAGTTTTTGCCAAGTAAAGTTGAACTAGGGAAGTCTATGGTGAGCCCTGTCCTATAGTTTTATTTCCAAAGGTTGTCTGAAATTTTCCCTAAGGGTATGCTGAAAGTAGGCTAGGTTCAAAGTCCTTACCTAATCTTAGACTATTGTTTTTTATCTTATGTGTTGTCTTGATAAGTTTTCCAAGTAAAGCAGAACTAGGGAAGTCTATGGTGAGCCCTATCCTCTAGTTTCTTCTCCAACAGTTTCTTTGAAAAGTTTCCCTTAGAATATTCTGAAAGCAGGATAGGTTCAAAGTCCTTACTTTATCTTAAGCTATTCTTTTTGTGTGTTTAAATTTTTTTATATTGAAAGTGCATCAAAAGCAGGCTAGTTTCAAATTACTTACCTTATCTTAGATTACTTTTATGTCTTTCTTAAGTGTATGCCAAAAGAAGGATAGTTTCAAAGTACTTACTTGATCTTAGGCTGCTCTTTATTCTTCATTTGTTCGATTTCCCTTTCTTATTGTTTCATTCCATTCCATAAAATCAACTTTAAAGAGATCCTTAGACATAGATGACTTGCCCCACGGACCACTCTTGGACCTTGTTGTTTCAATTAAATCCTACTATGACTCCATAGCCCAATGGATTGAAGCTGCTTCTTGCCTATCTTGTTAACCGAACCAATCTTTCACTTTCATTCACCTTCACCCTTCATTTAGACTTCCTTCACCTTCACATATCTTTTCCCAACCAAAACAAACAAAACTTTGTTCTTCATAACTAGCCTAATATCACATTTCAAGCCTTAAAGATAAATCAATATTTTCACTTATAGAGAGATCCATCTCTGGATTTAGGAGGGCTAGATCCTAGAATCCCAAAGTGGTTCCAATGTCCTCCCTATAGTTTTGGTCTCACCAAACTGCTGAAATTACGGGGAGATAACATAACCAATGGAATCCAAATTGGAGGGGTCAACAACTCCCGTTTCCAAATCAATTTCCTTAATTTCAGCAACCACTCCCTCTACCATCAGGTGCTCCACTGAATAATCAAATGATGAGACCCTAGCTACCTATACAACCAAACCCTAACCCCAATAATAAAGTTGTGCAAGTTATTGATATTCAGAACTAGCCTATACTTCATGTTTTCCCTATGCAATGCAATGATATTCATTTACGATCTGGGAAAGTAGTTGAACCCATTATTGATGATGTTACCTCTTCTGATTCTGATAAAGAAGAGACAGAAAAATGTGACTCACATGAAGAGGTACCACCACCCTCTAATAAGGGTACTGGAACAGCAGAACCACCATTCCATGAGCATTTAGATTTAACTAGAATGCCTGAGCCACCTGCTTTCAATCTTCTAGGGGAATTACAGAACCTTTATGTTAAAATTCCACTCTTACAAGCACTGAGAGATGTACCAATTTATGCCAGAAATATGAGAGATATTTATATTAAGAAACCCGGTAGGAAAGCTAAATATCCCCTTACAATTCATGTTATGGGTGGTCTATCTGCATTAATGTCTGGTAAAGCTCCCCCAGTTAAATATGGTGATCCCGACCATCCTACTGTCACAGTGAAAATTGGAAAAACAATAATTCCTTGAGTTCTGGTAGATTTAGGTGCTGCTGTAAATATTATGACCCTTGAAACTTCACAATTGTTACAGCTAAAGAACGTAATCAAAGATACACCAACCATTCTAGAGTTAGTTGACCATTCTACAATCAAACCGGAAGGATTTATTGAAGACCTAATCGTCTCAGTTGAATCCTGGAATTACCCAGCCGATTTTGTGGTGTTACAGACTAAAACAAAGTTGGGGGGACATCCTCTAATTTTAGGAAGGCCCTGGTTAGCCACAGTCGATGCCTTTATCAGCTGTAGATCGGGTTCAATGACAATTTCCAATGGATATGAAACTAAGCAGCTTACTCTTTACCCTCATGCTACACCCATGATTAATAATGATAATTCT
This sequence comes from Pinus albicaulis, assembly GCA_034641835.2. NCBI lineage: Eukaryota > Viridiplantae > Streptophyta > Pinopsida > Pinales > Pinaceae > Pinus > Pinus albicaulis. Next base: position 1,416,374,552 of record CM076580.1, on the reverse strand, counting down.
GTATGGATGGACTATGATGATCATGCTACTCAACCTATTTTGACTATCGGACAAGCTTTAAGACTTAAATATACCACTGAGGATGAGGTAATTAATAATTTTATTTGTGAACCCTCCTCTGTGATTCTAGAAACACATAATCAGTTGGCTGCACTTTTGGAATCATATACCCAGGAAAAGATTAAACCTGAAGATCTTCCTCAGACATCAACCACCATCTCTTCTAAAATTATACCAGTAGAAATTGAACCTGGAAAAACACTGAACATAAACCCCAACTTGACAGTTGCTGAAACACAGAAATTAATGAAGTTACTTCTTGAAAATAAGGAAGCATTTTCATGGGACTATACAGATATGAAGGGAATCTCTCTTGAATTATGTACTCATCGTATCTATATCAAGGAAGGTTTTCTACCAATCTGTCAACCTAAACAATGAATGAACCCTAATTTAAGGGAAGTTGTTAAAGAGCAACTTCAAAAATTGCTTAATGCAGGGTTTATATATCCTATATCTGATAGTGAATGGGTTTCCCCGTTGGTAATAGTTCCTAAGAAAAACGGGAAATGGAGAGTGTGTGTAGATTATAGAGCCTTAAATAAAGCCACTCAAAAATATCACTTTCCTTTACCATTCATTGATCAAGTATTAGATAGCTTGTTGGGGAAGAAATTCTTCTCCTTTTTAGATGGGTTTAGTGGGTATAATCAAATCAAAATTGCACCCCAAGACCAAGATAAGACCACTTTTACTAGTCCTTGGGGAACTTTTGCTTATAGATTTCTCCCATTTGGACTATGTAACGCACCAGCAACCTTTCAAAGAGCAGTTATAGGAATCTTTTCTGATATGATTGATGACTCTATGGAAATATTTATGGATGATTTTACCCCTTATGGTGTGTCTTTTGAGGATGCATTACAGAATCTTGAGAAAGTACTTTAACGATGTGTGCAAGCTCACCTCTCCTTAAGTACTAAAAAATGTCATATGATGATGAGTGAAGGAGTAGTACTTGGAAATTTTATTTCATCTCAAGTAATTCAGGTAGATCCATCCAAAATACAAGTAATTCAAAACCTTCCTATTCCTAGAACACAAAAATATGTGAGAAGTTTCTTAGGACATGCAGGATATTACAAGAGATTTATTAAAAAAAATTCCAAAATAGTTTCTCCTTTGTTTGTGTTACTTATGAAAAATGTTGAATTCAAGTGGACTAATCTTTTCCAGGAAGCGTTTGTTGAACTCAAGCATCAGTTATCTACAGCTCCTATTTTAAGGGGACCTGATTGGGCACTTCCCTTTCACATATCTTCTGATGCTTTAGATACTGCAATTGGAGCTGTCTTGGGACAAGAGGAAAACCATCTTCCATATGCTATATACTTCATTAGTAAGAATATGACTCTTGCTGAGCTTAATTACATAGTTATCGAAAAGGAATTTTTAGCAGTAATTTATGCTATTAATAAATTTTGACATTACATTACTGGTTACTCTACTTTTTTCCATACTGACCACTCGGCTATTAAGTATTTAATGAAAAAATTTGTCACAAATGCTCGAGTCACCAGATGGTTTTTTTTATTACAATAATTTGATATTACAATTGTAGATCGACCAGGTAAAGAAAATGTTGTTGTCGATTTCCTTTCTCGGTTAAAAGCTGATGATAATACTCCAGTAGATGATTCCTTTCTTGATGAATATTTATTTGTAGTATCTGCTCACTCACCGTGGTATGCATACATTTCCAATTATCTAGTTGCAGGAAAGTTACCATCACATCTATCCCATCGAGAGAAAAGAAAAATCATTCAACAAAGTGCTCAGTATAGCTGGATAAGTGGGTGTCTTTTCTACATAGGACTTGATCATGAAATCCAGAGATGCATTAGAGAAGATGAGGCTTATGATGTACTAAATGCTTTCATGATGGCCCTTATGGAGGGCATTTTGCTGATAAGAGAACGGCACATAAAATTCTTAGGATGGGTTATTATTGGCCCTCACTCTTTAAAGATGCAAAAAAATACGTCCGGGCTTGTGATAGCTGTCAGAGAATGGTTCAACCTAATCATAGAGATGAAATGCCATTAAATCCCTAGGTAATACTTGAACCATTTGAAAGATGGGCCTTATACTTTTTAGGACCCATTAATCCTCCATCCAACCAAAGATTTTATATATTGGTCTGCACATATTATATGACTAAATGGGTGGAGGCTAAATCACTCCTTAGAGCTAATGAAGAAGTTGTCCTAGATTTCCTATTTGAAGAGATCTTTGTTAGATTTGGAGTGCCTAGAGAGCTAGTTACAGATGGAGGACCTCCTTTCACTTCTCATGGCTTTAAAGCTACCCTTCAAAAATATCACATTCATCATAGAATGACTACACCATACCACCCCCAAGCCAATGGACAGGTGGAAAGTACAAACAAAGTAATAGAAGCCATTCTAACAAAAATAGTGAAGGAAAACTAGAAGGATTGGTTTCAAAGGCTCTCTGAAGCGCTATGGGCTTACAAAAATACCTGGAGAAATACTACAGGATTCCCCCCCCTATGAATTGGTTTATGGTAAAAGTGTTGTTTTTCCTGCGGAATTTGAAATTAAAACCTTAAGGACTGCTTTAGCTGTTAACCTTGATTTGAATGATGCACAGACAGCCAGGTTGCAGCAGCTTCATGAATTGGATGAAAAAATATTAGATACCATTCATTAGAAAACTATGATCCAACAACAAAGAAAAAAATGGCATGATAAAATCTTCAAGCATAAGAAGTTCCAAAAAGGTAATTGAGCTTTATTGTATAATTCTCTGTTTGAAAATTTTCAAGGGAAACTACGTACAAGATGGCTGGGACCTTACGAAATAGATACTTTTTTTCCCAATAGAATAGTAAGGCTCTTAACAATTGATGACTCTAAAACACCGTTATTAGTAAATGGTCATCGGCTCCCTCTGTACTAGCACCCTATTTCCAAAGAAGATTTTAAGGCCACTTGCATGGCGGATTCACATTATTTTTTTTTAGGGGAGCCTTCTGCTCCTCATTGCATTTAATTTTTCTGAATTGTATTTTTAAGAATTAGATTAGATTTCTTAAACTAATAATCCCTGTCAAGGTCTGGAATGTTACAATTTATTATTTTGCATATTCTTGATTCAGGAAGGGCTTACCAAGAAAGGACAATTTCACCACAAGCAAATCCAAGCTTCGTTTTGAGAAGCATTGCTCTTCATACTTCAACCCATTCATAGTTCATTTCCCCATCTTCCAGTAACATTTCATCATTCATTCCCCTCATTCCTTTTTCCCTTTTCATGTCATTTTCCCTATTTTTCACATTGCTGAAACACTACTCTTTAGCAATATTTTCCCCATTTTTCACACTGCTGAAACACTACTCTTCAGCAACATTTTCCACCATTTTCCCATTGCTAAAATGCCACTCTTCAACAACACTTTCCCCATTTTCCTGTTGCTGAAGCACCACTCTTCAGCAACATTCCATCCATTTTTTATGTTGCTGAAACACCATTTCTTTCTCCAAAGACATGATCGTGCAACATTTCCCGTCATGAAATCATCTTCTTCAGTTCTTTTATTCTCACTACTCTTATTCCTCATGCTAATCCTGTCCTTTCACTACCTTATCCTATGATTAAACATACCTCTAATATAATCTCCCTCATGTTTCAAAAATCTTCCAAAGTTTCTTCCATAACTATTTCCGATCTATTATGAACAAGCACTATATTTTTCGAAATACGAATTAAAGGTAAAATTGAGGTATGTAAATTTTATATGTAAGTAAAATTAAACTATGGTTAAATGGGAAGATTTTGTTTATTATCACCACAATCCCCACACACTTAAAGACATCATTTCAGCCGTAGTTGGGGGGGAATATCGAAACTTTATGCCATCATTTCACAACAAGTCGATTACCATCATTTTTCTTACCCATTACCTCATCTCTTCACCATCGTTCCATGTTCTCATTCATAAAACTTAGTCTGTTCGAGTGCGGTAACTTAGCTCTTTGACTGCGCATTTTACCAAAGCTGATTAGCTATGGGAGGACCTTCGATTCGACATGAACCCACTACGATAGCCTTTGTTGAATTATATCCAGAAGCATATCAGATTTTTCAACAGGCACGCTGGGTAGGCTATTTTCAGAGGCTTCCAGAATTTGATCCACAACAGGTTCTTGAATTTGCACGAAATATTTAGGAAGATCATTCTATAGTTCAAGGATTTCATACTCCACTCTCAGAGGGTGACATAGCACAGGTTTCGGGCCTCCCTATCACTGGCATTCGATGGTTCAGCCGAAAACATATCATTCTTAATGCACAGCAATATTTTCTCCTGCCAGGAGAACAAGTTGAGCCTAAAGGCCGGGGTGTCTGACTCAAATCGTTGCTGCCTCCTTGGCCGAAAGTTGCAAAGTTTGTTAAACATTACCTCACCTGTGAAGGCTGCTACCAGGTAGTTTACCAGCATGATTTTGTCTTGTTAAATCATTTATGACATGGTAGACTGTTGAACATTCCTTATTTGTTTACTTGGATGTCTTAGAAATATGTTGCATTATTGTAGACAGGTAAAATTCCCTCTCCTTTCCCTCACCCATCACCGTCTCGTCCAGTTATTAATCCGAAAATGTTTTTCTCAACAAAACCCTCCCTTAAACAATCTACCCATAGACCCTCAGCAAGCTGCTAAAAATTCTCAGGAAATTGATGAAAATCCCCAAGAACACCAACCACAGAACATCCCTGACCCTCCAGAAATTCCACCCACAGAACCAAATTGATCCAATTAACCCTCCTACCATATCAAGTCCATCTCACAATTTAGCAGAATCATCCGATCCTACTGTCCATATCTCTAGTGATGATTCTCAAGCAGATAACCCCCCCTCCTCTATTCGAAAAAGGAAAAGGCAAACCACGACCGCCTTTCTACAAAAAAGACGAATGAGGGCCTCAACCAAAGCAGCCACCACTTCTTATAGCCCTCCCCCTCAGGAAAAATCCATTCATAAAAGAAAAAATAGAACTACTACTTTCCCTGCTTTTTTACCTAGATGATGAATGAGGGCGTCAACCGAAGAAACCACCATTGCCACTACCCTCTACTCTCAACCCATTCTTATAAAATCCCATATACCACCACAACCCCAAATCCCAAAATCTTTACCTGTCTCACCCAGGGGCACTGAAACACAAGATCCAGAGGCCCTGGGTACTGTGACATCATTTTCTTCAGAACAAGTAGCTGCCACACAAGAACCAGCTACTCATTCAGTAACTTCCACACAAGAACCAGCTATAGCTGCCACACAAGAACCAGCTACAACTGAAACACAAGAACCAGCTGCTGACGAACAAGAAATAGATGCCCAGGATGTTGCACATCACGTATCTGTTACACAAGAACCAGCTACTCATTCAGTAACTGCTACACAAGAACCAATTACTGAGACTGTGACAGTTACACAAATTCTAGTCACCTTGGCTTCCCTTTTACAAGAAATGATTTTTTAAGATCAGAACTGGAAGCCTACAAGAAATAATTGGTAATGGCAAGGGAAGCCTATGACAAGGAGCTTAATTTGTATACCTTAGCTCATGCAGCATCCATGGCAGAGTAAAACAAAGAAAATGATCAGTATAAAGAATACATGTGCAGCCATTGTGGGAATATTTATCAGCAAGCGGGATATAAAGTAGTTCAAATTCCAATGCCAGGAGAATCTACGTCTTCTGCAGTCAAAGATGAATGTCCTACTGTTACACAAGAACTAGTAGGGCCTTCAAAAATTCCAGAGAAATAACCTAATTTACAAGTAACCTGCCCTACTGTAACTGTTCAATCTGAAATTCTTGTTCAGACTATACCTCAACCTACCACTTGCAATGCTAAAACACAAACTAAACCATGGGATGAGCTGGAAATAATGAACACGTGGAGGAAAGAGTATGTCATTTCACAAGGCAAAATCTTGCGGGAGCATAAATTACTTTGGCCGAACCACATATATTCAAACTGGGAGGCTTTGGAGTAAATACTCCAACAATCTCGTGCTCATAAGAACCAGAATAAAGAGTTAAAAATCAAATTTCCCCTGATGTTTGATTTGGTACAAAAACTATTGGCTGCCAGAAAACCATATTTAAATTACTCTCTTTTCCTTGTAGAACGCTTTGCATTCTTTCAGATAAAAGAAATTAAAGATGGAAGGCCCTATAAGGTGTTTAAATCTGAAGATTTTGTGCAAACTTTTGCAAATGCTTCTACTAGTGATCAGCATTTACTGTGTGAATATTATCTCCATAATGAAGCCATTCCTAGCGATATCCAGATTCGGGCATTTACCTCTTTCCTTTCCAACCAGATTACGTGGTAGAATGCTTTTCTAGTGGTCAGGCATAATGAAGATAACCGTCTCCTCTGGATACGGCCAGAACCACTGAACCCTGCCACCTTTGTTGCAGAATATTATCAATTTCTGCAGAAACCAAGAATGCCTCAAAATATGCGGCAACTACAAGTAACAGTACTCCAGGACTGTCAACACTTTATTAAGGCCAAAGAAACTACTACCTTAAGAGAAAATAATATGTTTTGGCAACAATATTCTAAGGAAAAGTAGGAGTACAATCCTTTCAGTCCTATTAATCTCGAAACAGCAATCTCCAGGATACCAGACTACATCAAGTGTGTTCAGTAATGCACTGAAAAGTGGATAGGGTATCACTTTCATTTTCATATTTTGTGGATGCCAACAGAGGAATATCATGCTCATCATAGGTTGGCCAAGAAGGATGAAGAAGCAGCCTGGAAAAAGCTGAAAAATGTGCAAGGGTTCAGAGCTTCAACAGATAGTACCTACTATAGCTACTGCATAAGTAACTTGCATGCCAAGAGCCAGTATCCAGATTCTGATTCAGATTGAAGTTTCCTGAGGACATGCAACCTTTTTAGTTGGGGGGGATGTTAGGACCCTGTAATGTACCTTTTTGTTCATACACTTTGCTATCATTCCATCCTTTTCCAGTTCATATTTAAAGCCTATATCATCACTTTAATCTATTCTTCCAAAGGTATATAACATTTCTTCTCTTTACTATATGTTTAACTTGTTTTACATGTAATTTTACATTACTTTCATACTTAGCCATTAATCGGAAATATATATTTGCTAAAACAGTTTGAAGGCTGCAGTTAATTCATCGTTGTTGTCTGAAGACCGTGTTGCTGAAACAGTCCAACAATACGCAAATCCTGTTGCTGAAACAGTCCGTGATTTGCAATGCTAAAATAGTATTTCAGGCACGGCAACAACAAGAAAGGATAATTAAGGGAGCTGTTACACTGGCCGCAACAACTGCACCTCGAGGCTAGCACCATCATAACCATTGTAACAACATCTTTTCTATGGAAGAACAGAATATCCTATTCCATCATAGAAGATCAGATCAGGTTAAGAATAGGATTTGTATGATGTAATTAAATGTGTAATAGATGTCTCCTCTTTAAATAGAGGAGACATCAGCATTAAATGGGGATTACGGAAGGTTTAGCTGAGGGGAAATTATAGAGAAGGAATGTGGATCGTTTTGTAATATGTTAAATTTGATAGATGAATAAAATATTTTTCTAAGAATTTCTTCTTAATTCCTTTTTCTGGGGAATCTTATGAGAAGGAAAGGGCCCGCCTTCCTCACAAGATTCACCCATTAATTTCTGTAGTGTGTTGATCGTTATTTTCCTTTACTCTTTGTTTAAACTCTATTTTTCTGAAATCATTTATGCATTACTGGAACTCTGTTATCTATTGCTAAAACTCGGTTTCCCTTGATTGTCTCATTGTTTTCATACAATTCATTCCTAGTTAATCGTTGATTAATTCAATTGGTAAACTTGTTTATAGAATGAGTTTGTAAAAGCATGGTAGTCGGAAACAGGTGCTGAAGATTCCTAATTGGTGAATAGGGTCTTGTTCTCTGTTATAGTATAATTGGTCTTTTCTTCTGCAGATTGGTTTCTTTTCCTAGATTGTTGTTTTTTTAATGTAATCCAGGATTCTTCTGATAATTGTCTGCAATAGGAAGATTTCTTTTGTTGTAACTCAAATTAGAGCTTCAGTTTTTTTGAAGCAAGGTGTGATTAGTGTAATTTCTACTACAACCTTTCATTGCTTTTGAGATTGAGAATATACAGTGTGTGATTTCCTTTGGAATAAACAGACTTCCCTGGGTTGACAATTTATGTAGCACTTGATTGTTTAGATTAATAAGCAATTAAAGTGACCAACACTGTGAATACATATGATGATTTTGATTTCACTGATATCATCAAGGATAAAGATCCATATCCAAATTTATTAGGAGTAGACTATCCTTTTGATAACTATGTCATTATTAATCTTGTTATACAGGATTTATGATTGCGGACAAAATTATATCCCCTATGTTTGGTGGTCAACCTAGAAAAACAGGAAGACAAGGAACCTAATGCTTTATCTTAAAGTAAATATATGTAGGAATGAGGCCTACCTAGAACCTTTCACACACTTCATTCCTTCTTCATCTTTGAATCTCCAATTCCAGCTTTGATTGCAAAAATTAGAACTTGCACTGTCAGATAACAGAATTTAAGAGACTATGAGATCTATGCAGTATCATCTAAAGACTCTATTTAATATATCAACATAGTATTGAAATATATGAATCAACATGACATATAGGAAAACAAAGAAATCTTTGCATTAATATAAATAGAAGGAGATTACAACCATAAGTAGTTGTTGATCTTGCAGAAGATCTCCTCCAAGTTGTTAACTTGCCCTTTCCTTATCACAATATGCACCTCCAATCACCCTAACGCATGAGATAATAACCACTCACTACAAAAACATAAGGGAATATTTTCTCCAAAGAAAACTATTCATTTATTCTTCATTATAACCTTTGCATAGGAAAGATGGTAAATATATAGGAGAGTAGGGTAAGTTGGGAGTCCTTATCCAATTACTATTATAAGGTTTTAGATCCACTTTTTATGGAGGGATAGTATCAAAGGATAAGTGGTGAATACTCCAAATTAGGGTAGGATAGGATCTGAATGTTTAATACAAGGTAAGCAGATCAAACAACTTCTAGAAACTACTAGAAAGTGAAGCTTCTGAAATCCTGATCATTCTCTCGGATTTCTAGAACCAACGTAGATGCAAAGGGGGGGAAATTTCTTGTGACCAATGATGTCCACAGTGGAGAAACCTGTAGGTGGTCACACCCTAGTAGGCTTACATGGAGCGTTGGTCCTAAAACTGGCTCAGATGATGTAGTTTAGGACTGAAATTATGGGGGATGAATGGTACATGCTTAGGAATTTGTGAAAGATGATGAAAAAGGGGGGATAGGATTTTTATTGATCCCATTAGGAGGCTCACTGGTCAAATGTGAAAAAATGGCCTATAACCTAATGCCCCCTAAAGTGCAAAGTCAAAGGTGATGACTGATGACTGAAGTACATTACCTTGTGACAATTAGGGATCAAGGAAAACCAACGAGGTTCATTTGTTACAATACATTTATCATGACACCTTGTAGATGTGGGAGGAATA